>JAJOZX010002001.1:257500-617500 GCA_023014485.1 Bathynomus jamesi
ACCCCAAAAGAGGTCATTGATTTGGGATCACTTTGAGTCATTATATCTATCTATCTATCTATCTATCTATCTATCTATCTATCTATCTGTTCATGTATGTACGACTTTATATGTATATAACTGGGAAGGGGGCAACTCTCCCTAATTTATTTTTAATGTATTTTATATTCTTCATAAAATATGAGAATTCCTTTGCAATGAGTTCAGCAGGTGGATGGATGACTTTCCTCAGTGTTCGGATGATGTAGCGACCCGTGGTTCAGATTCCACGTTAAAGCGCGAGTCTCCCTTTCGTCACGTGACCTTTGCCGTTACAAAAAGTGGGGGGGGGGGGTATAAACACCACGCGAGTATACTCTTTTTTTTACACCCAATTTTGATATAAAGCAACTTTGCGATTGCTATCGAATATTAACTTTGAATTACAGTAAAAAATAATTAGATTTGTTATAATTTTTATAAGAGATAAATATAAAACATATTTTTAGGTATTTCATGAGATAAAAGCTCGGACCGGATTATCTATTTATCATATATCATATCTATCTTCGTGATTTTGAATCAAATTTACGCGTGATTTTATCTTTTCGCTGTCATTATCGGCTCACGAACGTGAATTAGAATCATTTTTTTAATATTCGCTATATCATATACTGTTTACCTCCAAAGATAGCGAAAATTGTTTGTTAAAAGCACAATTCTCCAATTAACATAAAATTTCATCTCTCTCTCTCTCTCTCTCTCTCTCTCTCTCCAGTGTATATATATATATATATATATATATATATATATATATTGTTTTCTTGATGATTTGGCCTTATGACCCGACCGAATTCCTTAGAGCGGACGAGTTCATGTAGCAATCGGATGTCATGACAAATAAAATGCATTTGGAAGCCAGGTTAAATTAACGTAAGTTAGGTTAGTTTACTGTGTTACGTTAAGTTAGGCTAGGTAAGTTGAGCTGATGCGATTCAATCTCTCACCTTTTTTGGCTCTGCGTTACTAGTTCATGAAGAAAAATGAATTAAAGAACTTAGAATATAATCGAAGGATTTTAAACGTTCTTAACAGCCTTGCGGTACACCTGTACTAAAACTTGATTGATTACATGTACTCATATCAAACCATACATTTATCTTCATAAATATAAATGAATACAATACGTTTCAAACAAATACCGACGTATACATCAAGATCAAAGGAATGAAAATGTCTTTCTAAAGAGTTGAAACAGAAAGCATTTTTGCATCCAACTGAAATCTTTTTCATGGAGCGAATCACATCTGATAAAACCAAAATACTTTTTCTTGTTAATTTTTTCCACTTTGTATTATAGAATGCACATGTTGGCACACCTGTGCAAAACATTTCCAGAGAATTATCCTTTTTAATCTTATTACCCTTTCACCCCTAGAAACTCTGTAGGAATGTCTGTTTTTAATTCTGTTGTCTGTTTTCCTTATTCCGATAATAAAATTAGCTTTGATAATCAATTTTACGAATACAGACTCTCTCTCTCTCTCTCTCTCTCTCTCTTTATATATATATATATATATATATATATATATATATATATATATATATATATATATATATACACTGTATATATATATATATATATATATATAGACAGAGACAGACAGAGACAGAGACTTGAGCTAAGATTACATAAGCATTATTTATTTTATGGATATAGAATCTATGTCTAATATTAAATAGAGCGACATTATATATATATATATATATATATATATATAAAATTGTGGTTGAACATGAATATAATTATTTATCTTAATAATTATAATAATTGGTGTTAGAGAGAAGGAAAAATGGGAAGGAGATTGGGGTGGAAATAGGTAAGGAATAGAGATATTATTGTTTGTATTATTTAATGAAGTTATCTTTTAATTTTTTTTCTGGAAGTTTTTCAGAGTGCGAAATTCTTTCGTCTTTTGAGATCGAGGTTGTTCCGGAAGTTGGGTTCGGTGGAGCGTGAAGATCTAGTTGCGCAATCTAGAACATAATTTGATTTTCTGATGCGAGTGTTTGATTGTCTCGCGTTGAAACGATGTTGGGTTGGAGAAGCTAATATTTTGTTTTGGATGATTTCTGCACCAGTATTATGGACGATTTGATACATATAAGAAGCAATGCATAGTTTACAAATATCTTTTAATTTTAGAATTTTGAAATCATGAAAAATTATGTCGGTATTTTGATTAACCATTTTCGACTTTTCGACTTATAAATTTTCTTAATCATTCGCGTTTGCATTACCACCATTGGCTGAATTAAATATTGTTGTGCACTTCCGTAATCGCTAATGCAGTACTGCGGATGTGAATATACCATAGTGTAGTATATTAATCTGAGGACTTATTTTAGGAGTGCTGTACCTACTTTTGTAAGCATGTACACGATTTTGCATAGAGTGTCAGTGTGTTTTTTGGATCCCAAGTTTGCTTCGAAATTAATTCCCAGAAGTTTGACCGACTGCGCTTTTCATGCAGGAAGGAGGGTCCAAGGGCGAATGCCCGCAAAGACGTCCCCCCCCCATAGAAGAAGAGAGCCAAAATCAAGGTCCAGGGTTTTCGAAATGCCTGGACACTCTGCGTTTGAAAGTTTTATAGGGATTGAATTTATATATACGTTTAATGAGATTATCTTTTTTATTTTGTGATAACTACGATATCTATTTTAAAATAGTTTGTTACCAATAAACCATAAATACAGTATATTCTGTGGCGGTCATTGTTGGAAATTGTACCGAGTAGTGATTAATAAGTCCTTGTTTTAAGTAATGATTATGGTGTCATCCGTGTACTGGTAAAAAGACGAATTAGTCATTGATCGGTAGAGGTCATTTATGTAAAGGAGGAATAGGATAGGTGCCAGGATGTTCCCTTGAGGCATTTCATAAGATATGGATCTTGTCTGTGAAGTATGAGAATTACGTACTATAAATTAAGTCCTGTTACTCAAGTATGAGCGGAACCATCTTGAGGGTAGTCCTCGGAAACCATAATGTTTGATTTTTTTTTGTTCAGAGATGTAAATATTTTAAAATTAAATGACTTCTATAAACTAACCATCGGCATCAGTATGTACAAAGTTGCTAATAATAGAAACTATAATTCGCCCATTTACAGGGTGATTATCATGCATCAGACTAACCATAATCATAGCACAAGGCTTCCCAATGATTTCATACACAAACATAATTATTCAATGCAAACTGTGGGAAATGCGCTCTCCTACAAAAGAGCAGATATATGGAACTCTATACCAATAAATGTCAGACAAACATCATTAATTTCGTTTCGCAAATCACTAAGTAACACTTTATTAACTCCTATTAATGTACAACATCCCAGTTGCATATATATTATATATATATATATATATATATATATATATATATATATATACATGTACATATATATAATATTTGTGTGTGTGTGTGTAAATGTTATTAACCAAATTTCGCAGTCCCTTTTTCAAAAATTACAAATTATATATGCGAAATTCACATTCTTAAACCGGGGGGGGTGCAATCACAAATTATATAAATTATATTTTGAAAGTTTCCATTATATTACGCCATATATATATATATATATATATATATATATATATATATAAATAATATGCCCTATTTATCTGTATTTATATCACTTTACGATTGTATAATTTTTTTTTCATTTATAATAATAGAAATTAATTATTATTGGTACTTCATGATATATTTTTTATCGTCTTGTTTACCATTTTTGTTTTAATTATTTCTAAAATTATTTCAGTTTCATTCGTAATGACAGAAATTAATTAAACGCTGCTTTAACTTATTTTCTATTATTTCTATTTATTTTCTTATTATTTGTCGTTAAAATTGAAATGGATCTCCAAGATTCTTGCCTGAAAAGCTCTCATTCATGCTTCCCAACGACATATTGAGAAAAGGATGTTCTCGTTAGACTACTTGCTGACTAAAATACAAAATTAAACGTTAATACCAACATTGCGTAAACTTAAATGGATGTGATGAAGCAAGGATTTGTATTCATTATAGCCTTCTTTTGTAATTAGATTATGCATGGGAGTGTAAAGGTCTGATAATTCCCTATGGAACATATATGACTCATTATGATTGGTTGCTATGCCACGTCAATGTCCTTAAAACTGAGTCGCGACTTATGAGATACTCAATCATTAATGAAAAATGCGTTACATATATATATAAACTGACTAGCGAGGTACCTTAAAAATGGGATACGGAATATGAAATTAATAATTAGAATCAGAAATCTGTGTTACGCAGTATGAAATGACAAATCATAAATTAGAAAATTATGTTTTTTCGTCTGTTTCAGTAGTGTACAGGGTGTCCCATTAGTCCGGTCTCATAAGGCTTCCGCTTTTTACTCACGAGTGTAACTCATTTTCATATTAGCCATTGCGCGTTATTCTACCCGCAACATAGAAAAAGTTCCCAAAACAAGACATAAATTTGAACATTTATTTTAATTCTAATATACTACTTTCGTAAATTTAATTTAAAATAAATTTTCCTATGAGACTTATGGGACACCCTGTATATAGACAGTGATACTGTACAAAAAGAGACTATTCATAAGTATATTTGCGAGTAAGTTGTAAATTTATGGTGAACCCCCGCTTGCGCATCACCCCATGCTAAGAATAACAAATATATATAAATTGCAAAAGTTGCACAAAAGAGGTGCTTTGAAGGATTAAACAAAGAAGGTAAATTACAACCCGGCTTTGACCATTCCATAATTCTTTCTCGCTCTCTCTCGACGCTACACATGTTTGCCAAACATTTGCGCCAAATGTTTATTAATGTTTCACAATGTTTCTATTTGAGTATAGAAACATTTATTTAAATGTCATTAAGAAAAATGCTTCTAATTTTAGATCTTATTGCAGAGAGAGAGAGAGAGAGAGAGAGAGAGAGAGAGAGAGAGAGAGAGAGAGAGAGAGAGACGTAAAAGTGATTCAAGGATTTTATATATACAACTTGGGTGGAAGTAAGCTGAAAGTTTAACATTTTTACATTGAGCATCATTTCGCCCATACACCCGTTTCAGGGTACGAGCAGCTCGCAGCAGCATTGTCAAGCAAACAGGGAGTCAATGTACTAACGAGGCTCCGTACATAGTTCATCACCAGTGAAAGCCACATTGCTCCGTGTTATCCTCCTACTCCTACGTACTTCAAAGAATATCCAAATCCGTATCCGTTTTTGCACAATTTTCGTCAGTTTGTATTACAGACACGTCGAGTTAGTGTCAGAAGCATGATTCTTAACCCTCGTCAATTTAGTTACGTTGTTGGAACCCTGAGGTCTATATGACCCCAGCCCTAATATCTTACAAAATGGTTGATATTGGTTATTAAAAGTCTTTGGTTATTAAAAGTCTGTTTTAAAAGTTAATAAAAGTTGGTTATTAAAAGTTTGTATTAAAAGTTATTAAAAGTTGGTTATTAAAAGTCTGTAATGAAATAATCACATGAATGAAACATTGTATTTCATATTTAAGAAAACGAGCAATGTTTTCAATGTTTTCACCCCATCGTTCCTGATGAAGGTTAAGGAGTAAGACGCACTGTAACTTACTTCATATATATATATATATATATATATATGTGTGTAAAGAACGACGCTTGTGTAGAAGAACGTTCCGCACAAGATGAGGAGGGAGAACGAACAAATGAAAAATGAGGTAACCACCCGGGAATCGAACCCGGGATCTTCCGATTGCCGGTTAGATATGCTATCCACTACACCATGGGCCTCGATTAATCAGAAGTCGTAATTCTCCTACATACGAGCAGAAACCAATGCCCTGAGGGGGCACCTTCGCATGCCGCACATTTTTCATTTGTTTGTTCTCGCTCCTCATCTTGTGCGGAACGTTCTTCTACACAAGCGTCGTTCTTTACATTAATTATACTGTGTGTTGTTTGCAATTAAAATGTATATATGTGCGGCATGCGAAGGTGCCCCCTCAGGGCATTGGTTTCTGCTCGTATGTGGGAGAATTACGACTTCTGATTAATCAAGGCCCATGGTGTAGTGGATAGCATATCTGACCGGCAATCGCAAGATCCCGGGTTCGATTCCCGAGTGATTACCTCATTTTTCATTTGTTCTTTCTCCCTCCTCATCTTGTGCGGAACGCTCTTCTACACAAGCGTCGTTCTTTACATTAATTATACTGTGTTGTTTGCAGTTAAAATGTTTATATGTGCGGCATGCGAAGGTGCCCCCCTCAGGGCATTGGTTTCTGCTCGTATGTAGGAGAATTACGACTTCTGATTAATCGAAGCCCATGGTGTAGTGGATTGCATATCTGACCGGCAATCGGAAGATCCCGGGTTCGATTCCCGGGTGGTTACCTCATTTTTTATTTGTTCGTTCTCCCTCCTCATCTTGTGCGGAACGTTCTTCTACACAAGCGTCGTTCTTTACATTAATTATACTGTGTGTTGTTTGCAGTTAAAAAATATATATATATATATATATGCAAAATTTATTTCCACAAGGATTCGAACCCGTTATGTCAGAAATTATAGGAAGAATGTGGCTTTTTCTTTAATAATGAAAGCAAGTAATGAACTTAAAATGTATATAAGATTAAATAGAAAATTTGGGGAGAACGGCGAATCCAAATAGTTTCATGAAAGCGCCAGAAACTGCTGGCGAAAGTTGTGCCAGGGAGGAGGTGGACCTTATAATCATTCTTTCGACGTGTATATATATATATATATATATATATAACTCATTGTTGAACACAAAAACAGAATTATTAACAATTTACTGAAAGTCACCTTATCAGATCCTAAAACGTTTTGATGAAACTGAAAAAAGAGTCCTGAAGAATTGTTACGAGTTTTTTTCCCACTGAAATATTTTTAAGACGGAACCATTTTTCTCCTCTGTTTGATGTTCGCGGATTTGGAATTCGTTTCTTTGGTTCTAAACGCATGGTACAGTTTTGGGAAAAAAGTTCGCCTAGAAACAAAAATTGTTAAAAGCATAATGAAATTACTTTTTTGTGTGTGTGGTGGGGAGGGGGGAGGGGGTTACGAATAAAATTTAAAAAACAAAACTCAGTCATTTTATGTTTGGAGGCAATTTTTTCCGAAACTAAGTCACGTGATAGTCTTAAAGGTCGGACTAACGACATTTGATCGCCAAGACCGAACAATCGAGAAGTTATTGTGGGCTAAATATAAAGGAGGCGATTTTAGACCCCAATCGACCAGGAAGTACTCCGGGGGTGGGGGCTTGGAGATAGGGAGTGCTAGAACTCCTGTTTCTCCCGTCACTGTCTTCTTTAGCTGGTCTTTTACTGTGTCTCATCTACCCTGTAAGCAGTCCAGCATGCTCTCAAACACACACACTTATCCCCCTATTCTTCAGTACACAGACATACATTTTACGAGCTACACAATCTTTTCAAAATTTATTAAAAAAAAAATTAATAAAATGGTATCGTGGGTCTCGGAGACTTTGATATAGCTCTCTCTTTCTTATGTAGGGAGGGGGCGCATTTTTGGGGGCGCTCGCCCTTCCCCTTTTCTTACTACATAAAAAAAGATTAAGTTGGGTTAGGTTAGGTAATGTTAGTCTACGTTAGGTTAAGTTAGTTTTTTTAAAGTGTAGATTGTTTGGTCTTTAAAGAGGGAACAATATTTTTCTCGACGTGACATGTTTTCGGAAAAGTGTTTCAAGGTTTGATTAAATTAGGTTAAGTTAACGTGCGTTGGGTTGTTAAGTTAGGTTAACATAAGTTAGTTTTGGTTGTTAGAATATGGTTATGCTAAGTTAGGTTTGGTTAGCACAGGTTAGGTTAAGTTAGGTTTGGTTAGCACAGGTTAGGTTAAGTTAGGTTTGGTTAGCAATGATTAGGTTAGATTTGGCTAGCAGTGGTTAAGTTAAGTTAAGTTAGGTTTAGTTAGCAACGGTTAGGTTAGGTTATTAGAGAATGGATATAATGTGGTGTGTAAATGTGTGTGGGTGTGAGGGTGGGTGTGCGTGTTTGTAAGTCACACTTTATAAATGTAAGAAAATAAAAAAGAATCCCAAACACAGATGCGGATTTTTCTTTTAACGCTGATTGAATGTTTGCCTATGAAATGGAAACAATAGGCGAGCGAGCTGCACAGAATCAAATACAGATGGTTTTTTTTATCAGCGCAAACCATTAAACCCATTAAGCGTTACGACGTGATTAATGGGTTGCATTTATAAAAAAAAAACAATTTCAACTCTAACAAAGTCAGTCCATGCATATATATATATATATATATATATAAATTTAGTGTGGTAATGGAATCATAAATACCCCACTATTTCATGTGATCTTTCGAGTAACAGCTACGATAGGTATACTTTTTTAATAATACAGTTGAGAGTCGTGGTTGGATGAATCTGGCGATGTCCGGATTAAGGACCGGAAGAACGGAAGTAACTGAGAGATCCGTGAGCGGAATTCAAATTAAATCGTGATTGGATTAGTTCAAGGAAGTAACTGCAATGATTTCTTTTGCGTGATTTTGTTCACGTTTTTTAACACGTCTCTCTCTCTCTCTCTCTCTCTCTCTCTCTCTCTCTCTCTCTCTCTCTCTCTCTCTCTCTATATATATATATATATATATAATATATATATATATATAAGTAAAGAACCACAGGGAAAAGGAAAAGGAAACACGAAGTCCGAGCGCTTTCGCGATATATTTGTGATATATATTCACATCTTGTCCCTGAAGATGTGAATATATCACGAAAGCGCTCGGACTTCGTGTTTCCTTTTCCCTGTGGATCTTTGCTTATTAAAAAGATCACGTGTTGCTTTGTGATTTCTCTGCATATATATTATATATATATATACACAAATATATACAAATGAAGTTAGCACGCAGAGGTCCGAAAACGCATCCCAGAGAGGCAGATGGAATATTTGAAGGCTTAAACATAAATTCAAAGAAAGTAAATTGGGAAAACGTAAATAAAGATTTAAAGGAGGTAAATTGGGAATTGCTACTACACGAGAAGACTCCACAAGAAATACTGTGTATAATAGAGACGGAAACCAAACCTATAATACTGAAACATATTCCAGAGAAACAGGAAAGAAAACGTAGCAAGCTCGAGAGGAAAATCAGGACTCTATTCAGGCAACGAAGACAAACCGTAAAACATCTCCACAGATGCAGAACTGATGCAAAGAGACTCAAACAAGAGAGGAAACTTGGCGAAATAGAAATGGACCTAAAGCAAACATTCATACATAAGACAAACGAGGAGGAAAACAAGGTAGCAGAAAACATAAAAAATAACCCAAAATACTTCTACACTTTTGCGAAAAGGAAAATGCAGTGTAAAGAGAGTATTGGACCGTTGATAGACGGGGAGGACGAATACACAAATGACCCGAAAGAAATAAGTGAACTGCTTAGGGAACAATTTAAAACTGTGTTTAGCACCCCGAAGTCCGAGATGGAAGTGGAAAACCCAGACGAGTTTTTCGACATTGAAACAGATCAACCAAGAACAAATCCCGGCACAAACCTATTAATGGACTTCGAGTTCACGGAAGGAGATGTAATTACGGCCTTATCACAGATGCGAGACAATTCAGCGCCAGGGCCAGACACATGGAGTGCCACATTTCTGAAGAAATGCAAAGAGAGTATTGCAAAACCGCTATACTTACTATGGAGGAAATCACTCGACACAGGACAAATTCCACTCCCCTTAAAGAACGCGAGCATTGCCCCCCTATTTAAAGGTGGTAACAGAGCAATGCCCAAAAATTATCGGCCAGTGGCTCTCACCTCACACCTTATAAAGTGTTTTGAACGCATAATTAGAGCCAAAACTACCTACTACCTACAAGAAAAAGACTTATACAACCCAAATCAACATGGCTTCAGGGCGGGTAGATCATGCCTGTCACAGCTACTAGACCACCAGGAGAAAATATTAGGAACATTGTGTCGAGGACAAAACATTGATGTAATATATACTGATTTTGCTAAAGCCTTTGATAAATGTGACCATGGAATCATAGCACACAAACTTAAGGATACAGGAATTACTGGAAAGCTAGGAAGGTGGATATTTAATTTCTTGACGCAAAGAACGCAAAGAGTGGTGGTAAACGGAGTTAAATCGGAAGTCTCGGAAGTCGTGAGCTCTGTCCCACAAGGGACAGTATTAGCTCCCTTGCTGTTCATAATAATGATTGCAGATATTGATGCAGATATTAAGGACAGTATTGTATCATGCTTCGCAGATGACACAAAGATATGTAAGGAAATATTGAACGAAGATGACATAAGAAAACTACAAAACGACATTGAAACATTATTCCAGTGGGCAAAAGACAACAATATGAAGTTCAACGAAGAAAAATTCCAACTTCTAAGATATGGTAATAACAAAGAGCTACAGAAAAAAAGGGTACAAAACTCCGCAAGCCAAACAGATAACACCAAATCCACAAGTCAGGGATCTTGGAGTAATAATGTCGTCGGATGCAGAATTCAGAGAGCACTATAAAATCAAAATCACAACGGCTAGAAAAATAATGGGAATCATCTGGAGGAGCTTCCGCAGCAGAAAAGCAAACATCATGCTCAAATTATGGAAGAGTCTAGTCCTACCAATAATTGAGTATTGCTCAGTACTCACAAGCCCACACAGAAAAAAAGACATTGCGACCATTGAAGCTATGCAAAGGACTTTTACGTCTAAGATAGAGGAAACGGAAGGTGAAGACTACTGGTCTCGACTACAATCCCTGGAACTCTACTCTCTCGAAAGAAGGCGAGAGCGGTACACAATAATATACATATGGAACATACTTGAGGGCTCTGTCCCTAACCTCAAAAATGAAATAGAAACAAACTGGAATGAGAGAAGAGGCAGATTTTGTACGGTCCCAGCTGCGGTGGGACAAGGAGCCATAAAAACGAGGATGGAAAATACCCTCAGAATACGGGGCCCAAAGCTTTTCAATGTCCTTCCAAAAGAAGTGAGGAATCTCCAGCACACCAACCTGAATAACTTCAAGAACCAGCTGGACAGATTCTTGTCCAAAGTCCCTGACCAGCCATGCGTGGCTGGCTACGAGGGCAGGAGGCGATCAGAGAGCAATTCCCTCCTTCACCAAGTCCCGCAAATGAGGCGGGATGCTGCAGAGGGGTCGACCGCAGGTCGATCCTGAACCGTCGTTCAAACTCAACAAAAGTAAACAAAAGTAAATATATATATACAGTGTATATATATATATATATATATATATATATATATATATATATATATATATATATATATATATGCGCACTGGGTGTTCTTTTAATGCGCTGACAGATAAATTTAAAATAAAAAATTCATCATATTAATTTACTGTTAAATTATAATTTCTGGGGATCATTAATGGGCAAGTGATGTAATGATGTAGATTAGTGACATCCGTAACATTGCGCGTGATTGTAAACAGATTCACTTCAGAACTATAATCTTGCACATGAGTTCATTTTGCTTCAGTCACTTTTGGTCGCTTTGAAACTTTGTTATTTTTTTCCCCAAGAATAAAATAATCTGTTTCTTACGATAGAAGTCATCCAGACAATTCCTTGGTGCCAAAGCTACACAGGCACTTAGTAGTGCCTTCATATATATATATATATATATATATATATATATATATACAGGGTGGGCCGTAAGTTTCCATACATAGGAAAAATTAAACGTTTGTTTTTATGTTTCAGATACCCTAAGAATATGCGTTTGACGTAAGATCTTGTTTACTGATGAAGCAAATTTTTACGTCAATGGAGAGGTTAATCGGCAAAACATACGTTATTGGAGTAATGCTAACCCTAACTGGCTGAGTCCGACGAAGATGCAAGGTGCCGGTAAAGTGATGGTGTGGGCCGGGATATGGGGTGACAGAATTATTGGACCAATTTTTGTCAGTGGAAATCTTAATGCCGAAAGGTATCTTAACATGTTGCAAGAAGAGATTTTCCCATCCCTGCTAAACGAGGAAGGTAACTTCCCAGTTTACTTCCAGCAAGATGGAGCTCCACCTCATTATGGTCTTCACGTGCGTCGGTATTTGGATCAGCAGCAGTTTCCGGATGCTTGGATTGGTCGGCGTGGTCCTGTGGAGTGGCCTCCCAGATCCCCAGATCTCACCCCCCTTGATTTCTATCTTTGGGGGGCACTTGAAGGCCATGGTGTATCAGGAAAAGATACGAGACATAAATCATCTAAAGGAACGTATCACCAACGCCATTACAAGCATAACGTCAACTGTGCTAATGCGTGTTCATCAACAGTGGGGAACACGTATTGAAATGTGTTTTCAAAACAATGGCAACCATGTAGAGCATATTATATAAATAAAAATGGTTGTCCATAAAAAAATGTTTATTTTTCCTATGTATGGAAACTTACGGCCCACCCTGTATATTATATATATTATATATATATATATATATAATTATATATATATACCGTATATATTGTAAGGTCTTAAAATTGTTTTCCTACGATTGTCGAACCTGGCGTTGAGTGGCCATAAAATACAGTTGGCAGCACTGATCAATAACAAATCGAAAAAAGAAGAAAAGAATTGAGAAAAAGGAAAATTATTTTCTCTGAAATAATGTAATTTTTGTTGGGTGATTTCGATTTTAAAAAATGGGGTGAAAATAACAGTTTTCATTACTGAATAATGTGTGTGTGTGTGTTTCTTACCTACGGAATTCCGACGATCTTGAGGATACACACAGAGCCCATCGCGACACGAACGCACGTATTTTGACATTTGCGGTGTCGCGATGAATTATCTTTATAAATGCTCTCTTTTATCATGAAAAGAAAGGATATAATTAAGGTTAGGCTATGCTAGGTTAGGTTAGGTTACGCTAGGTTAGGTAAGGTTAAATTAGGTTTGGTTAGAGTTATTAGGTTAAAATTAGGTGAGTGTCGCGATACAGAATTGAATATGTGAGAAAGTCTGAAAATATCGCGGTTCTGTAGAGAAGCCAATCATGTGTGTGTATGTGTGTATGTGTGTGTGTGCCATAAAGAACACACAGCCAAGTCTGCAGTGTAAACAGAACTGTTTGAAAAATCAAAAATAAATGTGTAGCCTGGAGCAAAACGCTCCGTCTAAGAATTGTTGTCTGTATGTATGACAAATTTTATTATTTTTTTCTTTTTTTACTCAAACCTATTTAACGAAGATAGAAATAATATTTAACAAGTTGACATGACTCACTGAATAAATAAAAGTTTGAAAAAATAGAGAGAAAATGGGCTTCTTACCCCACCGTTGGGGTAAGTAGCCCACAGGGAGCTTTTTACCCCAAAATATTTTTCTTTTTGTGATCATACCCTTCACTATTATTGATATTGTTATTACCTTGACTCTCATTAACATTCTTGCGTTTTCTGAATGTTTTCTACTGATTTTAAATATGACACACTTAATACATTTCTCTTAACCTAATAATGCTCAATGGAAGGTGTAGAAAAAATAAACAAAATTAAATGAGAATATATTTCCATAGTAATAAAATATGTCTTGTATTGTAAAAACAGAAAAAAACATAGAATAGACTTAATCACTATCATCAGTTACAATTCTGACAAATATAGCCCCAGTCACTACTGGTGCACTCTTCATGTGCCCAATGGTGGCAACTACAATATTGTACCCACTTTTCACCTGGCTTGCCGTTTACGAACAATTCTCCATACACTAAGCAAGGCCATTCGTCCTCATCAGAAGAATAATTTTTATTGGTGCATTGCTTTATACTTTTGGAGTTCTTTCTTCTTTTACCAGTAGAGGCATTGTTTTTATCTTCTAGCTATTTTTTATATGGAGATGAGGTTAACATCGCGGCCTTTTCGGTTTTTCTTTTTCGAAAGCGCTTATTAACTGCTTTAGGAGCCGGAGAAAGTTCAGAAAGCACTTCTTCAGCCATACGTTTTTCTTCACAGTTTTTTACACTTTCTGTAGTGGTATCGATATTGTTTCGTGGAAGTGTTTTTGTTTGATCTGATGATGATGCTTCTGCTCCACTTGCAGTTTCTAGCACGAGACTTTCTTCATTTCGCACTTTGGAAAGTATTTCTGGCTGTATTTCTTCGGAACACTGCTGTATTGGTGGAAGCTCTTCTGTTAGCTTCGTCCCAATAAAGTCATCATCATAAAAAATGTTGTTGTTATAAGGCCAAAGTCCGCATGCCTTAAAACCTTTTACTGATTTCTCAACCGTTGCAGATCTGTTGTAAGCAGCTGCAAATATTTCTGCTATTTCATAAAAGCTTATCCTTTTACCTTAGTTCGAGACCATCCATGTGTCAGCAGCAGAATTATAACCATTTTTCAAAGCTTTAAAAAAGGTTCTGTCTAGAGCAGGGGTGGGGAAACTTTTCAGTACCAAGGGCGAAAATCGATAACATAAACACCGCGGGCGTCTGGCAAATTTTAAGCTTATATACAGCGTGTCCCAAAGAAATGTATACCCACTTTGTTCGATAATACCAGCTATGAGGATAATAAATATATTACTTTTTATATGTTTTTAATAAAGAATTTTCTCCTGAATCTAAATATGTAATTATTTTTATTAAAAATTGAAGAACAAAAAAGTTACAGATGTTTAAATTATAATTATTATTTTCGAGACTTCATGTGCGATATTTTCTAATATTTTAACCGACTGTTTTGAGATACTTATGTTTAGTGTTGATATTGAAGCATAAATGTTGTAATTATTAGTTAATTCAAAAAATTTACAAATTCCATGGTTAAATGACACTTTATCTAAGATGTTCGACGTCTTCCAGAACGTTGTTTTTGTAAGTTTTGCATAGTGCCGTCGGTTTCAAACTTATCTCGTATACGTGCAAAAATATTAGAAAATATCGCACATGAAGTCTCGAAAATAATAATTATATTTAAACATCTGTAACTTTTTGTTTTTCAATTTTTAATAAAAATAATTACATATTTAGATTCAGGAGAAAATTCTTTATTAAAAAACATATAAAAAGTAATATATTTATTATCCTCATAGCTGGTATTATCGAACAAAGTGGGTATACATTTCTTTGGGACACGCTGTATATAAGATGTATTTTAAAAAGCTATTTGCTGGGCTGTAAATATTTAATTTTTAGTAAATAATAAATACCTAAGCGGGCGAATTGAAATTAGCTCGTGGGCGAAATTTCGCCCGCGGGCGAGGGTTTCCCCACCCCTGGTCTAGAGGCTGCAATGAGGAGGGAGGGTGATCATTTCGATGCCGTTTGAACGGGCATATTCGACTGCTGCCAGTGATTTGTGACTGTGATGACCATCTAAAATCAAAATATGCTTCTCATCTAATGTTGGTTTTGCAATTGAGACAAAATGGCTACGCCATTTTAGAAAACACTCTTCGTCTGTCCACCCATTTGGAGAACAAGTTCCGATAGCACCAGCTGGAGCATCCTTCATGAGAGCATCCACCATACGCATTCTAGGGAATATAAACATAGGAACCATGTAAGAGCCAGCAGCATTCATTGCACATACTACTGTACCGTTTCTGCCCTTTTCGCCACTTGTCATTTTACCAACCTCTCGAGCTCCCTTTTTAGCAATTATTTTAGTAGGAACTTGTACGCAAGTCACCCCTGTTTCGTCCATGTTCCAGATTCTCATAGGAGTATAAGTTTTACCTTCTAAAACTTCTTTATACACCACAAAAAACTTACCCACTTGAGGTTTATTAAATCCAACTGCCCGAGATATATTCATAGGCTCCTGTTTACGGATAGAAAGTTCCGGGTGACGCGAGAGAAATCCACAAAGCCAATCTTGACCAGCCATTTTATTTTCAATATTAAATCTATGCTTAATTCCAAGCTTATTTGCAAATTCAAATGCCAACTGGCGAAGATTTTTAGTTGTAAGACCAAATAAAGTTTTTTCCATGCTTTGGATATGACCAACTAATTCATTTTCAAACACTGTACTGATATCTGGTCGAAAACGGCCTAAATTCACCGAACCAAGGCTTAGGACCTTTTCATCTCGGTGCCGTTTCAGTGTCCTTGTTGATATTCCATATTGTCGCTCACACTCCTTTTACAGGCACGCCTTTTGCAATTTCAGTCAACGCTGATTTTAGAGTTACTTCGCAGTATGACGCTCTATTCGTTTTCCTTATGTATTTTCGAGGCATATTCCTAATCTGAAACAATAATAAAAATAATTAATAAAACGTAAATAAAAATTATAAAATAAAATAAGCTAAATAAAATGAACAAAGTGTCAAACATAGGCTACAATTTAGCGTACATATTACATAGGCCAATTCTTAACAACTTTCATTTTCCAATTTTGTAATAATAATAATATACTCATAATAATAATAGTAATATAAATAATAAATTATAATATTCATAATTACCTTTATAATTAATATAAAATGTATAAATAACATATAAATGCAAAATAAAATAAAATAACATAAAATATTAATATAAAATGGAAATGGGGTAAAAAGCCTAGATAGTGTTTTTTACTCCAATGACCAGGTAGGCTTTTTTTAACCCAAATGCACCAATGTTTATAATTGGATCTTTTACAGAAATGCAAATGAGAGCAAAACAATAAAGAATATATATTATTTAAATACTTTAAATAAAACAAAATAATATACATCATTTGAATCTGTATAACATTATTAACGTAATTAATCTTACAACTATTATAACAAAATTACATTTTTTAAATAAAAAATAAGAACTTCAAAAATTACATACCTCTCTCCGTTCACAGCCTAGCAAACACTGTCAGTTCAAAATTTATTAATTTACTTCCTTGCAGAAAAGTTGAAACCTACATGCGCATGCGCAGTCATTTACATTTGAAATAAATATGCATAGGCTTATTACCCCGTATGGGCGTTTTACCCCAGTCTAGTCTACCTTATAATTTTTTTTTTTATTTTAATGTTTGTAATAATTAAATAATTAGAATTTCTTTACATGTTTTTCCAAAATGGTAATTCATTTCACTTATATTCACTGAGATCACGTGATATAATAATTAATTATTTGCCATCTATTTGTGGTAAGCTGACATTTCGTTGATGTGACATTCCATCCACAAATTTGGAGGGGGGGGGGGGGGTTGGATTAGGTTAGGTTAGGTTCCAAGGAGTTACAAGGACAAGAGGAGGCCTCAATGACCTTTCGGTCCACTTGGGGAGGTTCCTGTTATTAAACTAGTAGAAAACTGGATAGAAAAGCATAAGGCTCTCCCCCAACCCACCCTCCCTCCCCTGGAAAAGGAAAAAGGTTGAAGAAACTACCTTGACCCTGGAAAAGTAGCCAAAGAGATTTTACAGAAAGAGGAGAATACATAAGTTAGTTCCGCAATTACACTATGCACACATAGAAATCGTACGCTAGATAGCACCGTTGTATAAACTTACTAATAATATAGGGTGTCCATAAATGTTTACCCTGAAAACAGTATGCTCTCATGTTTTAATGACGAACCTTACATCCGTTTTCTTTTTACAGGTGATCTCGTACACGCATAGAGTTTCTGTGCTGGTGTGTTTCGTCTACTGCATTCGCCGCTAGGAGCGCTGTAGTAGCTGTTCAGTTAAGATGGTGTCTGTGACAGAGAAGGCACAATGTGTTGTGTGGCTTGTAGAAACAAAATCTCCTGTCAGTGTTCAGCGAAGGCTCAGAACAAAGTATGGAAAGAATCCACCTGATGTGAAGTTAATTAAGTCGTGGATGAAAAAATTCTTGGAAACTGGAAACGTGGAAAAGGGAAAGAGCAGTGGTAGACCATCAGTTTCCGATGGGACGGTCCAAAACGTGAACAATTCGCTATTGACATTTTGAACAGCATTGACGAGGATAATGACTTCTTGTTACGTGTCTGCTTTTCAGACGAGGCTACGTTTCATCTTAGTGGTAGAGTCAACAGACATAATGTGCGTATTTGGGGATCGGAAAACCCCGTGCCGTAAGGGAGCATATTCGGGGCAGTTCGAAGATCAATGTCTGGTGTGGACTAATGCATGACCAGATAATTGGTCCTTTCTTCTTTACTGAGAACACTGTTTCCGCTAGTGATGTAGGTCACATCCGCATCCGCATCCGCGGAACATCCGCACATTTTCTCGCGTCCGCATCCGCACTTTGGACTGCGGATGTCGTGCGGATGTGGACAGTTGAGATAAAATGTCATTAATAAGCGGAAATTATCAAATTCTACTATATTAATAGAACTAGTTCATTGTGCGCAAAAGTGATGCAAGCGACAAGACGAGAGGCTGTTCTTGTATGAAGTTACTCTCTTGCAACCTACTTAGATCCACGTTACAAAGCTAAGTTATTTTCACCTAGTACATTAGAACGAGTTAAATCATCACTTGGCAAAGCAGTTGAAGAGCTTCAATCTCTTGAATCTGTCGCTTCGCCACCCACCAAAAGAATAAAAGTTTCAGTGACAGAACAAACACCTTCAACAAGCAAATCTATCACAGAATCTGTCTCTCAGTTTCTTGAGTCAAGCAGCAATGACGAGATCTACGCGATGTCAAAAGATGTAGTAAAATGATCGAGAGCTATCACCAAGAAAAACGCCTGGCTGCATGTGACAATCCTATTAGTTGGTGGAAAAATACGCAGAATATCTATCCATACTTGAGTAAACTTGCAAGGAAACATTTAGCCTGTCCTCCAACAAACGTACCAAGCGAGAGATTATTTAGCAGTGCTGGATTAATATATGATGAAAAGAGAAACAGACTGGCAGCAGAAAAGGCAGAAAAATTAATGTTCCTTAAGCATAACCTTCCTATAATTAAGTTTGAACATTAACGATGAACATCTTAGTTTACTTTATTTTAATTACTCATTTATAAATATGCCTAATAAACTTTAAACTTAATAATAAATAGTTATCAAGCTAATTAAAGATCTCTTTCTATAAGGGTGGAGGTTGGGGAAAGAGGTCGGTGGGGTGCATTTGAGTTGGGTTCACGTCCCGCATCCTGGTAACACAATTATGGTTTCTAATTGTGGCTGAAACTCAACAAAATATAACGAATTTATTTGCAGACGAATTCACTAATTGATTTCTATATTAGTTAGATGCTTGATATTATTTTATATGTTCAGAGAAAAGTACAGCAATTATTGTACAATTAATCAATTATACTACATTATAGCTACAGCTCTCTCTATATAATAACTTATTATATACGTTAAACACCACAAATTTCGAATATATCCTAAAAAATAACGAAAATGTAGACATCCGCATCCGCGGATGTTGAAATCAAACATCCTCATCCGCATCCGCATCCGCGGATGTGAAAAAAATGACATCCGCTACATCACTAGTTTCCGCAACTGTGTACTTGGATATGCTCACCAATTACGCCATCCCCCAGCTGCAGGACAGGCAGCCAACTGTCATCTTCCAACAAGATGGGGCACCCCCTCATTGGGCGCATGTTGTTCGTGAAACTCTCGACGCAACATTTCCAAATCGATGGATTGGCAGGGACGGGCCAATCCCATGGCCCCCAAGATCACCAGACATTATCCCGCTGGATTTCTTTCTCTGGGGTCATGTTAAAGATTTGGTTTATGCAACAGTTGTTCCAGATATCAGGACATTGCGAGAACGCATTACGGATGCAGTTGCAACAGTTAACCCACAAATATTGGAAAATGTGTGGCGTGAGTGTGAATACCGTTTAGACATTTTACGTGCCACTAGGGGTGCACATGTGGAAGCTTATTAAGTTCATTAACTATGTATGTTTATCTACTTATGATTAAAACTGTGTTTGAATACGAGTGTTTATTTAAAAGTTATAGCATGCTTTAATGAGGGTAATCATTTATGGACACCCTGTATATTTGTGCTGATCTTATATCAACTACTTAGTATCATCACAAAAACCCCGGTTTTGGTTTTATACAAGATATATACAGTTCTATTTACCGAGGTATCTGTCCAACAATGACCCCATGGCCCACTCCAGCCTAGCCCCCAATAGGATTAAGAGAGGTAAAGGTTAAACTCTCCAGTCTCCATGTCTGCACCCATGTACAAACAAAGCCATCATGCCAGCAGAGTGACGAATGCTTCTACAGGAAAGGGGTTGAAACAAGAATTGAGAAGAGAAATCAGATTTTCCACACTATGCCCTTACCCGTCACGTGCGTCCAGCCACCCAAGAGAAAGAAGAGAAAAAAGAAATTGTGACGACAGAAACACAACTCTGCCTCACCTAATCCATGCTATACGTTTTTTTATTTTTGTTTGTTCGTTTCTACAATATATTTTTATACTCTGTTGTTAGACATATTAACAAGTCATGCAAACGTTTGAGCGTGTTTTCTGTAATTGGATGTCTGTCCTGTGTATGTGTCTGCCCATTCTTTGAATGTCGCTGAGTTTCAACTTGGGTCTCCCACCGTGAAAGGTGTTTATGCGGCAAGTGAGATATTGAGTCGTTCATACTTCGCAGTGTTGTGCCACCACGAGAGTAGAGAAAACCTCTCTCTGGCGAGGAATATCAGTGGAAGGTCCCTCTATCTATCCCCCATGTACTTGTCCCTTATGGAGAATGAAAGGTTTTCGTGGGTAATCACCCGCAGTTGCTACGGCGAATTCAAGAGTCTCCCACTTTGAGGTGTTTATGAGACAAGTGATCAAAAAATGAGTTGTTCGTTGGCTGATCATGATATGTGGGGCACAATGCAACCAGCGACGTCTTTCTAAAGTCGGGTGAGGACTAAGTGTAGGAGGAAATGTTTAAAACTCCCGCAGGGTTACGTTATAATACTATTTTCAAAATACTTATTTAAGATACTGTATTCTTAAATTGTTATATGTGAGGACAGTCTTAAACCCTGAGTGTAGTAACAACTTTGTCCAGCCTATTTTCAAACATATTTACACTTGAAACAACCTCCGAGGGAAGTTGGTTCCAGATATTAAATATTTTATAGAAGAAATTACCACAAATGGACGTACTAAATGTTTTAAGTTCAAATTTAAAACCATTATTTCTTGTCGGATTGGTATTAAATGAGAATAATTTCCTGTAGTCTACCCTGTCTATTCTATTGAGCATCCTAAAAATTTGAATAAGCTGACCTCGCAACATCCTGGTCTCTAAAGTGAACAGATTTAAGCGCTCTAATATTCGATGGTAGTTTTGCAGTCTTATTGAAGGGATAAATTTTGTGGTCCTTGCTTGTCCCTTTTCCAACCTTTCTATATCCTTCCTAAGAGACGGAGACCAAAGCTGCATACAATACTCGATTTGAGGTCTGACCAGTGAATTAATTATAAAGAGACATTACAATCTCTTTGTTTCTAAAATTGAACTGTCTTTTAATATAACGTAGTATTTTTAAGACCCTCTTTTCCACTTCTGCACAGTTCTTTGACGATTTGAGATTATCACTGATATAAATCCTAAGTCTTTCTCTAGATCAGTCTCAGTCAAGTTCTTCCCCAACAGAGAGTAAGTGGTGTTCGGGTTCTTGTAACCTATGTGCATTACCTTACATTCGTCCAAGTTGAATGGCATCTGCCAAGTAGCAGACCATTTGCCCAACCTATGAAGACCATTTTGAATCGTTCTTACGTCCCCCTCATTACTTACACTATTTCCTAACTTGGTATCGTCTGCAAATTTAGAAATTGTACTTGGGATCGTTATCATTTTATTATTATCATTATATCGTTTATATAATGATAAAAGTAAAGGACCCAGAACGGAACCCTGTGGAACACCAGTGGTGACGGGACTCCACTTCAAAGCCACCCCATTTATTACCACTCTCTGCTTTTTATCTCTTAACCAATCTTTAAGACAGTTGGAAAGGAGCCCAGTAATTCTTAGTCCTCTATCTTTAGTTATTAATCTCTCGTGAGGGACTGTATCAAAGGTTTTTTGAAAGTCGAGATACACTATATCTATTGCGTTGTAGAAATTATACAACCTTTCAACATTTCAAATGTTCCGTGCGATAACTCCTCATTTTACGAAGGTCACCCTTTCGCCCTTCCTCTCGAGTTGGCCTGGTGAAGTAAAGAGTTAATTTCTTATGCTCTCCACCTCATATAGCCAGATATGCCCGGCTCATCTGGGATCATTCTGAGCCAGACGTCTAATCTTCTTTTGAAGATACCCAGATATCCATCGCAACATCACTCGTGTTCCTTAGCTGATTAAACAGTCTTGATCCTCTCACAACAAAACTATTTTCCTTCAAGGTTGAGGATGTTCCCTGTCTAGCCTTTAATTTGGGACGACACATTTTTCCTTTTCTACTTTCCACTGTTGTTTGAATGGTTATAGGGTTCAGAGTAAGATTAGGGGCTAGTTCTTCCATTATTTTCCAAGTGTAAATGATGGAGTACCTCTCTCTTCTTTCCAGTGAATATAAGTTTAATTCACGTAACCTTTCCCAGTAATTTAGTTCTGTGCATTCATTGACCTTGGCTGTGAAGCTTCTTTGAATCCCTTCTAGCTGATTAATGTCTTCTTTTTTAGATGGGAATGTTAGGACCGAGCAATATTCCAACTTGGGTATGATCAGTGTTTTCAATAGAAGAATCATTATACTGTATTTCTATCCCTTCGTTTAAAGGTTCTCAGTATTCTTTTTGCTCTGTTTACTTTTATCTTATTTTGTGTTTCAAATTTCGCGTCATCCATCATTACAACACCTAAATCTTTTGCTTTAGAATTTCTCCGAATTTCCTGTCCATTTGGGGTATAGAATATACCCCAAATGGACAGGAAATTCAGAGAAATTCTAAAGCAAAAGAAGGAAGAAGGAAGGACCTAAAATCCATGGAATACTATACCGTATAATATTCCACGGATTTTAGGTCCTTCCTTCTTCCGTACCTTAACAGTTGAAATTTCTCAGTGTTAAGTTTCATATTGTTGCCTTCCGACCAATTGTAGATTCTGTTCATGTCTGTTTATAAAGATCATATATCCTCTGGGTTTCTTATTTTTCTACTAATATTTGTGTCATCGGCAAAGATGTTACTGTGCTGTTACTGGTAACGTCCTCATTTATATAAGTTAGCATGATTATGAAGAGTAATGGAGCTAATACTGTTCCTTGTGGTAATGAGCCAAGGACCTCTGACTCTAATGAAGCTATTCCTGGAACTGTAACGACTTGCTGCAGCTCACTAAAGAAATTATATATTCATTTTCCTACTTTTCTGTTTTTCCCATATAATTCAGTTTATGTGCTATGATTCCATGGTCACATTTATCGAACGCCTTGTCAAAGTCTGTGTGTATAACATCATAGTTTCATTACTTTCAAGTGCATCAATAATGTTGTTATAGTGTTCCATTAGTTGTGATAGGCATGATCTGCCTGACCGGAATCCATGTTGGTTATTATTTAATTTTTTCCGAGTTTCCAAAAAGTCATGGATGTTTTCTCTAACTATTCTTTCAAATATTTTAGTGAAATAAGATTTAAACGACACTGGCCTATAGTTTTGGCCTCGGATCGATTTCCCCCTTCATATATTGGAAGTATGTTCGTTCTCTTCAGGATGTTCGGTATTTCTCCCGTGTCGAGTGATCGTCTCCATATTCAATATTGGGGTTTAGCGATACAGTATACATATTATGGAAAAATTCTAACAAATTTGTTAGATAAGTTCTATGTCGCCTAAATCCATGTTGAGAATAAAAAATTAAATTGTTTGATTGAAGGTGATAAACAATACGTTCTGTAATAATGGATTCCAACAGCTTGCCGGCAATTGACGTTAAACTGATGAGACGGTAATTACAACGAGTTTACCTGTCCCCCCTTTTTAAAGATTGGTGTTGCATTTGCTAATTTCCAGTCGGTTCGAACTTTTCCTGACTCGATTGATTGTTTGAATATGGTTACTAAATCATCAACAATATTGTGGCTAACCTCTTTTAATAGTCTTGGAAGAAATAATTCAGGACCGGGTGATTTGTAC
The DNA here is from genome assembly GCA_023014485.1 of Bathynomus jamesi. Taxonomy (NCBI): domain Eukaryota; kingdom Metazoa; phylum Arthropoda; class Malacostraca; order Isopoda; family Cirolanidae; genus Bathynomus; species Bathynomus jamesi. The sequence goes on from JAJOZX010002001.1 coordinate 281,617, forward strand.
TTATTCATCTTATCGATTGTTAACATGGGTTAGTTTAAGTTAGGTTTATTAGACTGTCTCTAGGCCCTTTTATAGCTTATATATATATATATATATATATATATATATATATATATATATATATATATATATATTGGTTTCTGCGCGTATGTAGAGGAATTACGACATTTGTTTGAGTGAGGCCTGTGGTGTAATGGTTATCATATCTGACCGGCAATCGGAAGATCCCGGGTTCGATTCCCGGGTGTGGTACCTCATTTTTTCATTTGTTTCGTTCTTTCGCTCATCTTGCGCGGATAATTCTCCTATACAAAGCGTCGTTCTTTACGTTAATTATACTGCGTGTTTGCAGTTATAATGTATATACAGTATACTGTATATATATATATATATAATATATATTATATATATATATATATACAGAATAGTGATTACATGGGCACGAATGCATGAAGCCTCCCCCATTCCCTTCACGAGCTGTCGTCACCAAGTGAGGTTGTGATTATCAGCAGGTGACAGGCTTATCTCCTTCCCATCGTGATGCTGAGATTGCAAATGCGGATGTTGTTTCCTTCCTGATTATCTCAGTTCGGCTCTTCCGGTCTCTGCAACCAAAGTTTTTCGTTTCTAAATGGGGCACCCTCAAAAGTGTAATTTTTCAGCGTTGTTTCTGTTGTCTTTCGGGGGCTCGTGTCATTGACCATGCATGGAAGCCAGATGTCTTATAATGGTCATTAATTGAGTATTGAAGTCGCTTCACGCATCAGATTCAATCACCGTCCGATTCATTTCCTTCCTTCCGGTATATATATAATATATATATATATATATATATATATATATATATATATATACATAGTGTATATATTATATATATATAGCGTTTCGCGGCCTCACCACTTCCGGTTCCTCTATATTGGGATAGAGTTCATATATATATATATATATATATATATATATATATATATACACACACACGAGTTTAATAAAATTTATTTACTTTTTATTTTTGAAAGGTATATTTATATTATGAAATCCAACATCTATTTTCACTCAAAGTAAATAATAATAATAATAATAATGATTAGATTTAATGATTTATTGATAGTAACAGTGAAATAAGCAGAGCTGTGCGCGCTAAATGCTAAATATAGCGCACTAACGCTAATGCAAATAAATTCTAGCGCCGCTAAACGTTAACAGTTTTTAAAATTAGCGCCGTTAACGCTAACGCTAATTTTGGCGCTAATTTTTATGAAATGTATAGCTAAGTACTATTTTTTAATAATAATAATGCATTTGTATATATTTATACGTGTTCGCTATTTGTTATTATCTTTTGCAATGTCAAATGGGAGCCAAATTATATCTTTAAAATGATTATAATTATTGGGTATTCAAGAAATTGCTAATTTGATATTTATAATTAAACTTATTTATTGGAAAGACATTGTCCTCCTTTACATACTCAGTTCAGGAAACTGTTTATTATTATACATTCTACGTCAGCATTATGCACAAAAAGCAACGTAATATAGAGAATATCGTTCTAAGACTCTATTAATTTTAATTTGTATTAATGCTTAGCGGTTAGCGCCTAACATTGCCTAAAAATGTAGCGGCGCTATCTGTTCCGGTAACTATTTGAAAAATAGCGCCGCTAATGGATGCGCTAATAATTAATTAACTAGCGTCGCTAATTAGCGCCGCTAGGCACAGCTCTGGAAATAAGTTACTTATAATACAGCGTGATTTACTCGCTGGTTGCCCCAGCGTATCGCTAATATGTCTGCTGGGGCAACCAGCGAGTGAATCATCCTGTATAATATTTTATACAACCAACACAATTCCAAGTGTAAAATATATCATTACACTTAAAATCAATTGTCGTTTATCTACTTCGAATTTCCTTACAGTCTCTCTCTTCTCTCTCTCTCTCTCTCTCTCTCTCTCTCTCTCTCTCTCTACCTGCTGCTAATTTCCACCCCAATGGTGCTACCTGAAATCCAGCAACTGGTTTGGGCCAATCAAATCTCAGCCCTCTTCGTTGAACGATAATTTCCGGAAATTTAAACCGAGATTTGAAGAATTTTTTACGCATACTATTTTTATTCTTTTTTTTTTTCCAGAATGGACGTGGAAATGATTTTACTTTATTTTATTTTAATTTTGATATTAATTAATTTTATTATGTTACGTTACCACTAAAGTTAATTACGTTGTTTATTCGCACTGTGGAGTTAGGTGTTGCCATTTTTCTTTTTTTAGCTACATTCAATTTGTGGAAGTTAAGTATATCTTAATTCTTAATTCCTTTTTTCTTTATTTCTTTATTCTTTATTCCTTTTTTCTTTATTCTTTATTCTTTATTCCTTTTCTCTTTATTTCTTTATTCCTTTTTTCTTTATTTCTTTATTCCTTTTTTCTTTATTCCTTTTTCCTTTATTTCTTTATTCTTTATTCCTTTTTTCTTTATTTCTTTATTCCTTTTCTCTTTATTTCTTTATTCCTTTTTTCTTTATTTCTGTATTCCTTTTTTCTTTATTCCTTTTTTCTTTATTTCTTTATTCTTTATTCCTTTTTTCTTTATTTCTTTATTCCTTTTCTCTTTATTTCTTTATTCCTTTTTTCTTTATTTCTTTATTCCTTTTTCTTTATTCCTTTTTTCTTTATTTCTTTATTCTTTATTCCTTTTTTCTTTATTTCTTTACTCTTTATTCCTTTTTCTTTAGTTCTTTATTCCTTTTCTCTTTATTTCTTTATTCCTTTTTTCTTTATTTCTTTATTCTTTATTCCTTTTTTCTTTATTTCTTTATTCCTTTTTTCTTTATTCCTTTTTTCTTTATTTCTTTATTCTTTATTCCTTTTTTCTTTATTTCTTTATTCCTTTTTCTTTATTTCTTTATTCTTTATTCCTTTTTCTTTATTTCTTTATTCTTTATTCCTTTTTCTTTATTTCTTTATTCTTTATTCCTTTTTCTTTATTTCTTTATTCTTTATTCCTTTTTTCTTTATTCTTTATTCTTTATTCCTTTTTTCTTTATTTCTTTATTCTTTTTTCTTTATTCCTTTTTTCTTTATTTCTTTATTCTTTATTCCTTTTCTCTTTATTTCTTTATTCTTTACTCCTTTTTCTTTATTTCTTTATTCTTTATTCCTTTTTCTTTATTTCTTTATTCCTTTTTCTTTATTTCTTTATTCCTTTTTTCTTTATTTCTTTATTCCTTTTTTCTTTATTTCTTTATTCCTTTTCTCTTTATTTCTTTATTCCTTTATTCTTTATTCCTTTTTTCTTTATTTCTTTATTCCTTTTCTCTTTATTTCTTTATTCAGTTTTTCTTTATTTCTTTATTCTTTATTCCTTTTTTCTTTATTTCTTTATTCCTTTTTTCTTTATTCCTTTTTCTTTATTTCTTTATTCTTTATTCCTTTTTTCTTTATTTCTTTATTCCTTTTTCTTTATTTCTTTATTCTTTATTCCTTTTTTCTTTATTTCTTTATTCCTTTTTCTTTATTTCTTTATTCTTTATTCCTTTTTCTTTATTTCTTTATTCTTTATTCCTTTTTCTTTATTTCTTTATTCCTTTTTCCTTTATTCCTTTTTTCTTTATTTCTTTAATCTTTATTCCTTTTTTCTTTATTTCTTTATTCCTTTTCTCTTTATTTCTTTATTCCTTTTTTCTTTATTTCTTTATTCCTTTTTTCTTTATTCCTTTTTCTTTATTTCTTTATTCTTTATTCCTTTTTTCTTTATTTCTTTATTCTTTATTCCTTTTTTCTTTATTTCTTTATTCTTTATTCCTTTTTCTTTATTTCTTTATTCCTTTTCTCTTTATTTCTTTATTCCTTTTTTCTTTATTTCTTTATTCCTTTTTTCTTTATTCCTTTTTTCTTTATTTCTTTAATCTTTATTCCTTTTTTCTTTATTTCTTTATCCCTTTTCTCTTTATTTCTTTATTCCTTTTTTCTTTATTTCTTTATTCCTTTTTCTTTATTCCTTTTTTCTTTATTTCTTTATTCTTTATTCCTTTTTCTTTATTTCTTTACTCTTTATTCCTTTTTCTTTATTTCTTTATTCCTTTTCTCTTATTTCTTTATTCCTTTTTTCTTTATTTCTTTATTCTTTATTCCTTTTTTCTTTATTTCTTTATTCCTTTTTTCTTTATTCCTTTTTTCTTTATTTCTTTATTCTTTATTCCTTTTTTCTTTATTTCTTTATTCCTTTTTCTTTATTTCCTTATTCTTTATTCCTTTTTCTTTATTTCTTTATTCTTTATTCTTTTTTCTTTATTTCTTTATTCTTTATTCCTTTTTCTTTATTTCTTTATTCTTTATTCCTTTTTTCTTTATTCTTTATTCTTTATTCCTTTTTTCTTTATTTCTTTATTCCTTTTTTCTTTATTCCTTTTTTCTTTATTTCTTTAATCTTTATTCCTTTTTTCTTTATTTCTTTATTCGTTTTCTCTTTATTTCTTTATTCCTTTTTTCTTTATTTCTTTATTCCTTTTTTCTTTATTCCTTTTTTCTTTAGTTCTTTATTCTTTATTCCTTTTTTCTTTATTTCTTTACTCTTTATTCCTTTTTCTTTATTTCTTTATTCCTTTTCTCTTTATTTCTTTATTCCTTTTTTCTTTATTTCTTTATTCCTTTTTTCTTTATTCCTTTTTTCTTTATTTCTTTAATCTTTATTCCTTTTTTCTTTATTTCTTTATTCCTTTTCTCTTTATTTCTTTATTCCTTTTTTCTTTATTTCTTTATTTTTTTCTTTATTCCTTTTTTCTTTATTTCTTTATTCTTTATTCCTTTTTTCTTTATTTCTTTACTCTTTATTCCTTTTTCTTTATTTCTTTATTCCTTTTCTCTTTATTTCTTTATTCCTTTTTTCTTTATTTCTTTATTCTTTATTCCTTTTTTCTTTATTTCTTTATTCCTTTTTTCTTTATTCCTTTTTTCTTTATTTCTTTATTCTTTATTCCTTTTTTCTTTATTTCTTTATTCCTTTTTCTTTATTTCCTTATTCTTTATTCCTTTTTCTTTATTTCTTTATTCTTTATTCTTTTTCTTTATTTCTTTATTCTTTATTCCTTTTTCTTTATTTCTTTATTCTTTATTCCTTTTTCTTTATTTCTTTATTCTTTATTCCTTTTTTCTTTATTTCTTTATTCCTTTTTTCTTTATTCCTTTTTTCTTTATTTCTTTATTCTTTATTCCTTTTTTCTTTATTTTTTATTCCTTTTTCTTTATTTCCTTATTCTTTATTCCTTTTCTTTATTTCTTTATTCTTTATTCTTTTTTCTTTATTTCTTTATTCTTTATTCCTTTTCTTTATTTCTTTATTCTTTATTCCTTTTTCTTATTTCTTTATTCTTTATTCCTTTTTTCTTTATTCTTTATTCTTTATTCCTTTTTTCTTTATTTCTTTATTCCTTTTTTCTTTATTCCTTTTTTCTTTATTTCTTTATTCTTTATTCCTTTTCTCTTTATTTCTTTATTCTTTATTCCTTTTTCTTTATTTCTTTATTCTTTATTCCTTTTTCTTTATTTCTTTATTCTTTATTCCTTTTTCTTTATTTCTTTATTCCTTTTCTCTTTATTTCTTTATTCCTTTTTTCTTTATTTCTTTATTCCTTTTTTTCTTTATTTCTTTATTCCTTTTCTCTTTATTTCTTTATTCCTTTATTCTTTATTCCTTTTTTCTTTATTTCTTTATTCCTTTTCTCTTTATTTCTTTATTCCGTTTTTCTTTATTTCTTTATTCTTTATTCCTTTTTTCTTTATTTCTTTATTCCTTTTTTCTTTATTCCTTTTTTCTTTATTTCTTTATTCTTTATTCCTTTTTTCTTGATTTCTTTATTCCTTTTTCTTTATTTCTTTATTCTTTATTCCTTTTTCTTTATTTCTTTATTCTTTATTCCTTTTTCTTTATTTCTTTATTCTTTATTCCTTTTCTCTTTATTTCTTTATTTCTTTATTCCTTTTTTTCTTTATTTCTTTATTCCTTTTCTCTTTATTTCTTTATTCCTTTATTCTTTATTCCTTTTTTCTTTATTTCTTTATTCCTTTTCTCTTTATTTCTTTATTCCGTTTTTCTTTATTTCTTTATTCTTTATTCCTTTTTCTTTATTTCTTTATTCCTTTTTTTCTTTATTCCTTTTTTCTTTATTTCTTTATTCTTTATTCCTTTTTTCTTGATTTCTTTATTCCTTTTTCTTTATTTCTTTATTCTTTATTCCTTTTTCTTTATTTCTTTATTCTTTATTCCTTTTTCTTTATTTCTTTATTCTTTATTCCTTTTTCTTTATTTCTTTATTCTTTATTCCTTTTTCTTTATTCTTTATTCTTTATTCCTTTTTTCTTTATTCTTTATTTCTTTATTCTTTATTCCTTTTTTCTTTATTCTTTATTTCTTTATTCTTTATTTCTTTATTCTTTATTCTTTATTCTTTAGAAGGGAAATAGTATTAAACCAAATGACGGAATTTAAGGGAAATTTTAATTAAAATCTTTTAGGCTTAAATTTAAAATGAGTTTCAAACAAAAGCACACAAAATTTTTACATCCGAAACAATTGTATCAAAAAGTCTAAAGTTGCATTCAAAACCTGAGTATCTCGTAAGGTTGAAATAAAGTAAAAATCGGGATTCGAACCCGGGATCTCTTGATTAGAAGTTGCGGGCGCTGCCAAGAGGTATCAGGTTGAACCCTCGTGTGGTAAATTTGGCATTATCCAAACCGCGAGTGATCATTACAGAGTTACGGGCTAACAAAGACCCAAAGATCCACTCTAGGTTAGCTCAAGAGAGAAGTCAGTAAAAATAAAGAATAATTAAAATTCCCTTACCATACCATTCAGTGGCTATTCTTGCACTTATAAACGTGAAAAACTTTCACACAAGTAGAGAACATACAAGGCTCTCCCTCTTCCGCCACCCAGTGATGACAGAAAAAGTTGTGAAAGAAGATTTATAGGGAAGTAGGAAATAATATAATGAAAATAATAACTTCAGAGTTCATTCACACCATGCGTATACTTATTTCGTGTACCTAAATACACATTAGAGAACAATGGAGAATGAAATCTAATCTACACATTGGTGAATCCAAGGGGGACAAAGGGGCCATGGTCCTCCCTCGAAAGCTGATAAAGGTGGAGTTAACACCTAAAGATCAAGTAAAATACTTTTTCTTACACTTTCTCCTTTTTTTCGTTACCTACAAAAGTGTTTTATATCTTTATCTTTTTCTTTTTTTATTTACCTGAAATACGTACATTGGTCACTTTCTTGTGTTACGTGGACGTCTTTACGTTCCAATATTTTTAAAAAAAATTTGTGAATCTAGTGACATTCGGTAATTTGACTTGGCAATTCTGACTTGTAATAATGTTGACTATTTTCAGTGTGTCTAGTCAGATTTGTCCCTAATCGGCTTGTCTTTGTCACGACGTCAATCCCCTGCACCTTGTTTGTTTGTTTGTTGTATTGCATCATGGCTTTCACTTTTATTCAGTGGCAACTTTGCCATGGCCCGTAAGATAAGGAAGTAAGTATTAGAGAATGGAGACAAGGGTAAGGAAGGGAGATACTTTCACTGATGGCGTGCGCTGCTACCGACGACGAGGCGCTGCGCACAGTAACAATCAGCCCTGTGCTAAGGATTGGGAAACGATAGGAAGGAAAATAAAGAATTTTTTATTTATGAAGGATTTTTTTGCGTAGAAATTTTGTCAAATTTGTGATGTACGTATTCATGCATGCACTACGTCGCATTTCTTTGGTGATGAAAAGGTGTTTTGATGGTGAAGGAAGAGGAAACGGCTGAATGCACTTTAAATATTGCCTTTGGAACACCATAATATACAAAAGACAGGATATATTCTACCGAGCCTAAGATACTTGAAGACCTAAAAACCAAAGTCTGAGTTATTTCCAAAAGTTATGTCAAACATTTGCGTAAGGTTGAATATTGCGTTAGAAAAGAATGGCGATTACGCTGGACAATGGACATGTTGCTAAATTAAGGTTAATAAACTATGTCTTGCGTACCTATTGCGTGTGTGTGTGTCTGTGCTAGATTCCTCGTTTATAGCTTAGAACATTTATTTAGAAATAGGGGCATTTTTAGGGGACACCTGGTGTGTGTATATATATATAAGACTCGCGTTAGATTTCCACCCTCACCCCAAACGTGGGGGGCTAGATCCGCCAATGAATGTACACCATGCATTGTTTTAAAGATTTTTATTTATTTATTTATTATGTACAGGTCATCATTTCATCGTTGCACCATTTTTACAATGACTGTCAAAGACAATCGTGCTGAGACACTTACTATTTAAAATTACTGATATTGCCACTCTTCGCACTGGAATTACTTAAATAGGGGAACACTAGTTGAGACGCACCTCCAGCCGGTCAACACACCCTAATTTAAAAAAATCCCACAAAAAGGTCCATTTTCTTTTTAAAAATCAACAACAACAAAAAAGATTTATCATAATGTAATTTACACTGCTATCCTTCGCATAAGAATTAGATAAGGAAGCACCGATCCAGAAGCATATATATATATATATATATATATATATATATATATATATATATATATACCTAAAGCAGGAAGCTCCCTGATTAAATCTTACAACTATCATACTAAGATTATTTCTGGATGGAATGATTTTATTGCCCCCTGAAGAGGGAATCGAAAGACGCCTATGATTTGTGGTGCTTTCATGGTGGACCCAGATTAGGACCTGTATAGTACATGAATATGTGTAGAAGTAGGGGTCAGTATAAGGCGGCCATAAGGCGATGTAAACAGGAAGAAGAATCTATTCGAGCATCAAAAGCCTGTGAAGCTCGCATAAATAACGATAATAACAAATTTTGGAAATTTGTTAAGAATCAAACGAGTGTAAAAAATGTCCTCCCTCCGACAATCGATGGGGTGTCGGGGGAGGATGAAATTGCAAAGCTGTGGAAAAACCACTACTCTAACATTCTAAACAGTGTGAGTAGGGATAATCTTAAGATAGATTGCAGCGAAACGACTGTGGGAGAGACAAGGGAAAATACTTTGATATCATTTTCTGAAGTAAAGAGGTTAATTAGAGAGTTAAAGATTGGTTCTGCGTCAGGGGTAGATGACTTATCGAATGAGCACTTAAAATATGCCAATGACGTAGTATGTCTGCATATATCATTGCTCCTATCAGCCATGCTTGCTCATAGCTATATCCCTGCAGAGTTCATGAGGGTATATATCTTGCCCCTGGTTAAAAACAGGTACGGAGACATTCTGTCCAGCAATAATTACAGGCCTATTGCTGTCGCTTCCTGCTTCTCGAAACTACTAGAAAAATTCTTGTTACTCCGATTAAATGATTTCCTATGGACATCTAATCAGTTTGGTTTTAAAAAGTCCCACTCAACTGACCTGTGTATCTATGTACTTAAAGAAACAATATCTAAATACATTGACAGTAATTCAACTATTTATAGCTGTTTCCTAGATATAAGTAAGGCATATGATAGGGTGAACCACAATATTACTCCCACATTATTCCCACCAATCTTTCACCGTTAGGTGGGGCAATGTACTATCCGAGTGTTTTGGCTCCTCTTACGGGGTGAGACAAGGCTCCTTGCTCTCCCCTATGCTGTTTAATGTGTATATTGACGGATTAATTGCTTCACTTAATGAGGCAATAGTGGGATGTTGTATAGATAACATAAGGATAAATAACTTAGTTTATGCCGATGATATGGTGTTAATAAGTCCCTCTGTTAAAGGTCTGGATCGGCTACTAAAAGTCTGCGAAGTGTATTCGCAGAAACATGATATTCTTTTTAATGTTACAAAAACTAAGGTTATGCAATTTCATCCTAAAAGCTGTAATCAGCCAGCTGATATAAGGTTTAAAATGAATGGTGAAAGTAATTGAGGAAGTACAAGAGTTTAAGTATTTGGGTCAAACTATTACCAGCTCCTTGAGTGATGACTCGGATATAAGAAAACAATCTCGAAGCCTGTGTGCTAAAGCGAATATGACCATAAGGAACTTTCGATTTTGTACAAGTGAAGCTAAAGACTCTCTTTCGTACTTTCTGCAGTAACATATACGGACAGGACTGTGGGTGAATTATAAAAAAGGTTCTGGCAGAACCCTAAATTTGCTGTACAACAGGTCTTTTAGACTTTTACATAAATTACCCCGAGATGCTCAGCTTCGCAAATGTTTGCTACCCGCCATGTCCCGAGCTTCCCGGAGGTAACAAGACGTGCTCAATACAGTCTAATGCAAAGAATTAAAAAATCAACCAACCCTGTTATCCAAGCTATCCATCCATTTATCCTCTAAGCTATGGAATTCTTGGTATGAAAACGTCTGTATGTAGCTCCACTCAACTTCGACATTACACTATTATTTCTAATCAATTGTATATATTTCTATCCTTAGTATATGAACTGTCGTTGTATTAATAATATTTGTCATATGGACTATAGTCTGCCAATAAACCTTTTCATTTTCATTTTCATTTTCATTCATTTTCATTTCATATATATATATATATATATATATATATATATATATATATAGAGAGAGAGAGAGAGAGAGAGAGAGAGAGAGAAAATAGCACGCATCAGAACACGTGATTTTTGTATGAAACAAAATTGCTCCCACCTGGATTCTTACTCGGGACCGCTTGAGTAGAAGCCGCGAATGCTAATACTACACAACGACAGTATAAAATTTAACGTAACCTGTCATATACTTAAACAAACGAGGAAATGCATAATGCTTTCGCGTTCAGAGGCATTTGACATGTTAACCCTCACGCACTCGAGGTAATGGCAGCATTTTAATTCAAATCTCTCTGGCTTAACAATAGAGTCCCATAGATGGAATAACACGCCTGCAGGAGGATTGTAAAATACCTCTGGACATGAAAGCGTTATGCGTTTCCTAGGTTATTTGAATTTATGACACATTATATTAAATTTTATACTGTGTTGCGTGGTAGTAGTGCTCACGACCCCTACTCCAGATTCTATCACAAATATTTTAATAAGTTTTTACAACAATTATAAACATTCGTTGCATCTAAATATGAAATATTTAAAAAAAAACTTATTCTGGACCCGAAAATATAATACTGGAGAAAAAATAACAAACTTTAATAAGCGAGTTTATCCCCAAAGTGACTCGAGATTTATTTTTACCGATAATAACCATCATTTCGAATTTTTCTCTCTCGTTAAAGGAAAACTCCCAGATGAGATCCGCAGTGGTCTCCAAACCATTTGTGATGAGCGCAATTCATCCGACATTAGCAAAATAAGTTGTCAATTTAAAGTTAGGTGGTCGGATATCTAAATGAAATATCCGTCGCATTCGAGTATCTAGAACGATTCTCATGAACCAAATCATCCCATAGAGGCTACGCCGAGGCTATGTCGTAACACCGATTCTCGTTGATTGCGAAGTTTAGCGTCTGGGTGGTAGTTAGATAGGAGACCGAACTCCGCGTCCAGATGACGTACCGATCCGTTGTTCGGATCCTACGTAAAGTTGTAGGTCCCCTCGGTTGTACGACCTTCGCTCTTACGAAGGAGATTAAACAATCCCTATAACACGCACACACAGATCATCCCATAGAAGAAAATAATTTGGAAATCCTTCGAAATTCTAAAGATAATCACGTTACTCTCTTATAGAGACTCAGTTTGTACAGTAAAATCTCTATAATTCGGTATTCTATAATTCGGAATTTGTCTTATTTATTTCCTTCCTTTCAAACTCTTTGCTCCGCTTTGCTTTAAGACGTTCACTTGTCTTCAAATTTTCTCTACTTCCTTTAATCTTCCTTCTTAAACAGAAGGACCAGCCGATCTGTCGCTGTTTGGTGTCACTTGTATTCCTTTGTATACTTTGAGAGATGCCGAAAATATTTTTTTAAATTTGGTATCGGTGCCGAATTATATACAGATTTTGCCACAAAGTAATTCTCATTCTGATCGGAGTCGTATCACTCCGGATTTGCCTGCCAACAATTTTTCGTCTGATAGTGAGTAAATACCATTCACTCGTGTAAATAGTGTAAATACGGTATGTGTAGTGTTCACGTGTGTACTGTATACATACGCAGTAGTGTAATTTGTGTACTGTACTGTACTAACGCCCCAATGTACCTCTTCAAACCGATCACTGTAAAACTTCTCCTGGATAATGCCTTTTTATGATGCTTACCCTTTATTGTATTTTTTGACTAATTATAGGCTACAGCCCCTAATTTGATTAATTATAAAGGTTTTACTATACTCACTTATAAGCCAAACTTGAAGGACTGAATCTCTCTCTCTCTCTCTCTCTCTCTCTCTCTCTCTCTCTCTCTCTCTCTCTCTCTCTCTCTCTCTATGTTTTAAGATAAAACACTGAAAAGCACCAATCAGTAATAACTAAGAAATACTTCCATTTTTATAAACTGTAATAAACAATCTTATTGTAGAATTTAATGATTTTTAGTTTTTTGTTATCTAAAGAGTAGATTTAAAATTTATTTTTTATGTAATTTTATTTCAATTACAATTAAGACACAAATGATACAAATATTTAGCGAAATCTCTGCAACATAAGGTTTATTCCAAACGTAGATTCGCTATATACATACATATATACATACATATACGTGTGTGGTGTGTGTGTGTGGTGTGCGCGCGCGCGCGTAAAATATGCGTGCACTCCTCGTGGGGAGAATGCATAAGTTTGCTCATCCTGTGAAACTAATCCTTTAATGAACAATTTGGTAAAAAAAAATGATTCCGGATTAAACAAAATTTTACAGATTTTTTTCGACTCGTGTTTCCTTTCAGCTGCGTTTTTATTTCCTTAAAATTTAGTCATTCCCATATATGAAATAAAACCACACACACACACACACACACACCACACACACACACACACACACATAATTTTAATGTAGGAAGGAAGGGCCAAGGGCGAATGCCCGCAAAAACATCTCCCCATAGAAGGAAAAACAAAGAGCCGAAAAGGTCTTTGAGGCTCTTAGAAAGGTTGCCATTTCAACACGTGAAATTAGTAAATGTTACACGCCCACAGGGAAAAATAAGAAACGATTTCAAACATTTCTTAGCAGCATTATTTAATCCAGTCCAGACACTCTGTTCCATCGTAGGAACATCTTTAATGGAATTCAGCTAAAAAAAACAAATTAAACATTGTAGATAAAAGAACCAAGTAAAATAAGACAAAAGTCAAATAAGGAATACAACTACAAAACACTATATAGTATCATACTATAAACTTTATGGAAAAACACAGTACACACCTACGACAAAAGATGGCGGAAAAAAGACTCAGGCCACGTTCAAGAAAAGAGAAAGAGGAAGGTGGTCATTCTATGTAAAGTTTAACGGATGAAGTCTGTTTATTAAGAGATGGTTTATGAGTTTTAATATATAAGAATGCCAATATTTTCAAACTAAAATCTTCCGAATTAGTTTCGAGAATTGAAAAGTTGTTTGAAGCTATAGAATGAGAAGTATTAAAACGATGATTAATGTCTAAATACTCAGGTTTTGGTAGAGGTTGACGAATTCTGAGCGAAATACCTTTTGCTTACTAGTGATGTACCGATTCCAAAATTTAGCCGATGCGGATGACGATTCCATGAAAATGTGCTGATACCGATACCGACGCCGATGCCGATTCTTTGCCTATGTTTAAAAAAATTAATTCCCTTCATAAATTTTACTAATCTAATGCGAAAACTTTCAATTTTCATATTTTTGCATTTTAAATTTGTTTAAATACTTTTCTTAGCTCACTCCCCAATATACAGCACCAGAATTTGTTACTCATCTACCGTATCTAAAATAATGTTAAAAAGTTTTATTACTCACTAAAGTGATAAAATAATTTTATTTTAATTTCATAAATTGAATATCAATATTTAAAGTAATTGGTTTTCCTTATGTTGAAGGTATTTTCTTTCTTCAACAATATAAACAACGACAAAATTTTTCATTAAAATTTCAAGTCCCTCGTGGACAATTTTAATAAAAAAATGAATATACAATTTGGGTTTCTAAAATTATTGAAATAATAAAGTCAACATAATAAGATGGTTTAATATATAAATTCTAAAGTACAACTTGATATAAAATTATTATTAATATAGAGTAAGAGATTATAATAGTTTATAATATTTAGAAATTAGCTAGTTAGAGAAAATGTAAATTTATGGGCAAATTAACTTATTAAGCTTTCCCTTTTCCATAAATATAAAATTTTTATGTAATTAAACTTTGAAATGAGTATAAATTGTCATAAATAGTGTTTTTGTCTGTTCACTTTTCTATAAATGTAGATTTTGTTTTGTAATGAAAATTTTAAAATTTCATAGAATCGGTGAGAGAATCGGCTAAATTTGGCCGGTGCCGATGCCAAAAAATTGGCCGATTCTGCCGGTGCCAATGCCGATGGCGATTAATCGGTATACCACTAGTGCTTACTTATCCTATGTTTTAATTGTAAAGTAGTTTGACCAACGTAGCGGGCTTGACACTCCGCACACTTATAAAAATGTACAACGCAGGATCGTATAAGCTCAGGCAACTGCTCTTTATGACGAAAATGAGCTTGAAGAGAGTTCATATTAATATTAAAAAATATAAAATGACATTGTGGATAAGTTTCCACCAAAATCACCTTAGGGGATTGGTTTAGTTTATGAGTGTATGGTCCTGAGTATGGCAGTTTGATAAACACCTTCATCTTTGGTACATGCGGATTTAAAGTTTGAGGTTGTTGTTGTTGTTGTTTAGCCGATCAGCCCACCCTGATCGAGCAAGCCGGCGGCACGCAGGTAACCGATCGCCCTCTTCGGAGTGGACCAGAGGTTCAGCGCACTAGTGATGTTGTGTTGTGTTCGTTGTTGTGTTAGAGCGGTACAGTCTGTCATAATGTGTTCAATTGTTTGTGGTGTGTCCTGGCACAGGTGGCACGTGTCGTCTATGGAGTTGTCTAGTCTGTGTTTATATGTTAGTAAGTTGGGGTGATGTCCACATCGGAATCGTACTAAGTTAACTCGATCCGATCTGCTCAGGCTGATCTCTGACCTGTTAATGGGTGGCGGCTTCGCACCTAGGACCGCATTCAGACCGAGTCGTGTCAGTGCTTTGTGGGTTAGGTGTGTGTGTATGTGTTTTCTGTACTGTGTGATGTCTGTGGGGCGTGGTATGGAATGGAGTATTTGGTTATAATGTCTCTCTGGTGTTATCTTAATGGTGCGAGGTGTCGGTGCGTGATTGTACATGTAGTAGCTAGGGTGTTGTGGGTTAGTTGTCGCTGCTGCCATGAATTGTGTTCCCCTCATGTCTAAATGTTCCCTAACTTTCAGTATTTTTGTTTCTGTGTGCAGGTGTTCTATTGGTGTTGTTTGAGTGCATCCTGTAATGATACGAAGTGCGTTGTTTTGTATTGTCTGTAAGGTGTTTATGTGTGTGTTTGAGATAATGGGTGCCCAGCATGGGCTAGCATAGTCCATAACTGAGCGAATATATTGTTTGTATATGAGTGATGTTGTTTCCTGCTGGTGTCC
Source organism: Bathynomus jamesi (assembly GCA_023014485.1). Lineage (NCBI taxonomy): Eukaryota > Metazoa > Arthropoda > Malacostraca > Isopoda > Cirolanidae > Bathynomus > Bathynomus jamesi. The sequence continues at coordinate 297,240 of JAJOZX010002001.1, forward strand.
AAAGTTTGTGCCTGTTAGTACCCTAAGCGTGTTAAGTCTTGACGTACATTTGTTTTTAATATCCTGAATGTGGTTTGCAAAAGATAATGATGTGTTGCATGTGACCCCCAAGTATTTTGGTCCTGTGAGTGTGTGGAATGTTGATGTTGTTTAGTGTAAGCTGGAATTACCTGGTGTTCTTTTGTGTTGCTTGTAAGCAAGGTGATGGTTGATTTTGTGGGCGCTACTTTGAGTCTATTGTGTGTGAGCCAGTCTTGTATACTGTTTATGTATGTTTGTAGGTTATTTGTAGCGGTGTCGATGTTGTTGTGGGTGGATGTTAGAGTGATGTCATCTGCATATGATGATAATGTAAGCTTGTTATCTTGTTACCTCCTTTGAGGTTGTAAAATGTTTTGTGAGAAAATATGAAGGTAATGGTAAAAAATGTTCTGAGGGAAAGAATTTACTTTAAAAATGAACTTAGATATTGCATTTTATTATGAAAAGAAGGTGAAGAAAAGCAGATCCTAAAAGCTCGATTAATTTTACAAGTTGAGCTTTTGGCAACCTGAATTTAAAAGGTGTAAAACGAAAGAAATTGGTGCCCAATCAAGTAATCGTTTTCTTCTTAAGTGCTGAGGTTCGAAAACAGTCGTTACTACGTAAAACTGTGACATCCCAAAATACTTAAAATTACTTTTTTAAAAAAAATTTTAATAGCAAATTTAATGTTAGGATGGCAAGAATTGCTATAATGAAAGAAAAGAGGGGCACGCGTTCTGGCCCTGAAAAGTAAAAAACAATCATAGACTTAACGTTTGAAGACTACAGGACGAAACTGGGCAGGTCAATTTGACAGCCAATTTTAGTTATGGTAACAAAGAAAGTTGTTAGCAAAAGATTCCAAAGCGGACCCCACAACCATGACATCATTAAATATGAACATTGTATCATCAATCGATAGTTTAAGAAATTTACTAAAAGTATCTATACAATATTCAAAACATTATTAGATTCAGAAAAGAGGCGTCGCAAATTAGATTAGTGGTTTCTGCCACTGAAATATTATTGAAAAGAGATTCCACATCAAAAGCACATACAAAATAATCATGAGCATTGGCAATTGCACGGATAAAATCAACGAACTCAAAAGAATCCCTAAGAGTAAATTCATTACGTGTGATGAGATCTGTAATTGGTATAGTAAAGCTAACTGGTTTATAATTAAAGGAATTAATCGCTAATAAAATAGGACGTAAAAGGATACTCACCTTATAAGTTTTAGGAACATTATATAATACACACGGGGCAGTGCCTCAAGTGTGTGTATAAGTGAGAAAAAATCAGTTAAAGTATGTATTCTTAGCATTAAGAGACCTTAAGAAATAATTAATTCCATCTTTAAGTGTTTAAATATACGGTATATATATATATATATATATATATATATATATATATATATATATATATATATATATATATATATATATATATATTCAATTTAACGAACTTAGAAGTATCAGAGAACAAATTACATACATGATATATATACAGAGAGAGAGAGAGAGAGAGAGAGAGAGAGAGAGTTGACATACACTGCAGTGGCTGAGTCAGTCAGCGGATATGAACCCCATTAGACACTCTTGGACTCTCTAAGGCTTGGCATTGAGTAAAACGTCCAATATACCCACTTCTAGACATGACCTGATTGACATTCTGAAGTCGGAATGGAACAAAATTCCTCAAGAGAAAATTTTAGATTTCATTAAATCGATGCCTGACCGCATTTCTGCGGTAAAAGAAACTCGTGGAAAATCAACCAAATATTGACTCATTTAATATTCAATTGTCATTTCGTTCACTCATGTTGTTATTATTAAATAATAAAGTGTTTTGTGAATAAATGGGTGGTGTGTGTATATATATAATATAACCTCTCCCTGATCAGAGAGAGGGATGAAAGCTTCCAAACTTTTCAACGATTCGTGTGTCTCTTTTACGACAAAACCTTTGGACTGAAACGAGTCAATCTCCTTCGGGAAGCGTTAGTCTATCACAGAACCCAAAAAGTAAAATGACTTCTACCAACAGCAGTTGTTCTGTTACTACATTCGAAAAGAGCCCACTGTCAGGCGTCCATCTGGGCCAGATGGAAATGACAACTCCAAAAGAGTACGGATGGAAGAAAAGCCTTAGACACTCCCTCCTGTCGCCCCAGTTGGATGTCCCAGCCACCTCTTGCACCACCTTAGAGGCCATGTCACTCTTGCACTTGCAGTCTGCACTCGCCTGCACTCGGCTGTGCAGCACTTTGTTCCTGTGAGAAGTGAAAATGAACAGGTGAGCTCATGACTATGGCCTTCACGAACGCCTAATACAAGTTCTGTAGTCATGAACACTCCCGATGTCAATATAAACACTACAAACCGATTCGTTTCATTGACCCATCTAGTTTCATATATCACACGATGTTTTTGTTTTGTTTTTGTCGAAAAAGGCTCTAACGAGCCTTGGTCGTAGCCTTGGCCATGGGTCAAGGTCACAGTTCAGGTTATCACAATTATCATAATTATCTTTGTCCTATCGAGACGTTTGATATGATAGGTCACACAGCATAGCTTATGCTATTTTTAGAGAAAACAAATACAGTGGTCACCCGATTAAAAATATGACCTCGTATGTGTGACCTGGTGACCTGAGGGGTTGCACGTGTCCTGAAAGGTGCCTTTATTTCATTACAGAGATCATTCTGACACCAGAACAAGCTTTCTAGACCTTTGCGGAGCCGATGTAGAGACAATTTTAGCATTTGACCTTGGAACCTTTACCCTTTAGGGTAAAAAATTTTCGATCACCTCATAGAACATCTGAACCCAAATTAAGGTTTTTGACCACTGTTGGGGCAAAGTTGAAATTTATTTTGCAGATATCCTGTAACTCTAATTCCTAATGCCGCTAAACTCTATCTTACGATCAAGTCATCAAACCGTTCCTTGACAAGTGTTAAAATAGGAGCTATTGTAGTGGCTACCGCAGCACTTTTCATATCATTAGGAACTACCCCATCGACTCATTGGTTAAGCGGTAAATGATACATACAGGGTCGTGCAAAAGTGAAGCATATTGACACCAGTTAAGAAATAAAAATATCAGTATCGCTATGCTGCCTGACTTTTCAACAACTCCTCTCATATATATATATATATATATATATATATATAACAAAATTACCCCTGTTACGATTCAAATCCAGGATCTCTTGAGTTGGAGTCGGGAGTGAATCCCGGTGGGTCAATTTTGCTTCATTTCATACAAAATCTGCGGGTGCTCATGCGTGTCATTATATATATATATATATATATATATATATATATATATATTGTGTGTGTTATGTTTATGCGGAAATAAAGTTGGTTATTAATTAAGGACCGCCACAGAATCGTGTGTCCCCTCCTTTGGAAGGGGTTTTTATGTTTTCTAATTCCCCTCAGATTTCTTTGGAATTAAACCACCGAATGAATATACCGCACAGGAGAGAGAGATCCAGGCATGATTTTCAAGACCATTATTGCAATATCGCAATCCAGAGCTGGTAAATGCGGAGTTCGGGTGATAATGGTGGGAGAAGGACCGTTTTCTCAGTACGAAAATAACCTCTATTCTCTCGGAGCGGAAAAGCGAAACCCGCTTGTTATTGCTTGCATTCTATATGCCCATTTATCCCTTGGAAGAATGAAAATGGAAAATCGCTGGCGAAAAGGTATTACGAGGGGTATTTTACATGTAGAAAATGATCCTTACGCTTTAAGGAAATAAGACTTAAAATTGCTTGAGAGTCTCTTTGAAATTTTTTTTCAAATGTCAGCATAGAATGATTAATAGCAGAGGAGATGAATGTCCCAGCTTCACTCATGACATTTGTTGCATTCAATAGATAAGGAAGGCGAGGAGCGGTGTATGTCGATGGGGGATTGGAGACATAAAAGGGAAGAGAAAGGTGAGTGTCGAGTGAGAGGCGGACAGGGAAAGTAAGTGAGAGTGGTACGGTGCAAAAGAAAGGGAGAAAGGTGAGAAAAAATTGAATCGGTAGTAAAAATAAACCAAAGAAGGAAGAGCTAAAGAGAGAGAGAGAGAGAGAGAGAGAGAGAGAGAAGAGAGAGAGAGAGAGAGAGACATTTGGAAAGTGTCTTAAAAAGGTTAATAGAAAAAGACATTGGCAAGAGGCTTAGAAAGAAAAGTCAACAGAGATGTAAAGTTGAGGTTCATCAGAAGGGGTATACTTCAATTAAATAGGTTCTACCCCTCTCTTGTGCCTCTACATAACATCATTGTACTTTTCCTAAGGTTTTCCATGATGTGTTAATTCAAAGAGAAAAAGAGTAGAACAAACTCCTAAGTTGACAACTGCTTTGTAAACAAAAGTAGAAAGATATATTTATCAAATTAGAAGTTGTCTAATGTATGGGGTATATAAAAGTCACAAGTCATCTGAAGAGCCTTTATAGTTTATACCTTCAAATCCTTGAAAAAGATCGTAAGCATAACAAATGAATTCTGAAAATTTCTGGACAAATTCCACTCTTCTAGCTGGGGTAACCAACTCTCAGAGGTGTCTGGATATGCCAATCCAATTGTAGAGATCAGTTCCACCCTCAAAACCTAAAAAGAATAGTCACATCACGTCAAGTTGGTAATGAAAGCCTCTCAAGATATCGAGACAAATTACCATTGATTTCATAAAATTTACACGTCATAGAATTCTATACATTTTAGTTAGTAACATTTACTCATTGTAGGGGTTATGTGATGATAAAGGTTGGTTTGTGAGTAAATATTAATTGAGTTACGCGAGCAATTTTACTCTGAGTACTTGCGATTTTTCCAATGAATATATCATTTATATATATTTCATATTGAAGTTTCTTGTATGAAAAATGTTTATAAAGACAATTATATAATTACTCAAGCTGAAACAGAGAGAGAGAGAGAGAGAGTTACGAGGAATTACAAGGACAAGAGGAAGCCTCAAAGACCTTTCGGTCCACTCGAGGAGGTTCCTGTTATTAAACTGTTAATTTTTTTACTATTCTAGCAGTAGTAGAAAACTGGATAGAAAACTATAAGGCTCTCTCCCTACCCTTCGCTCCCTTCACGCCAGAGGCGGTACGGTAAAAGGTTGAAAAAATACCTTGACCCTGGAAAAGTAACCAAGGAAATTTTACAGGAAAGAGGAGAATATATAAGCAACTCTACAATTACGCCATGCACAATACCACTTGGTATTGTCATAAAAACCTAGAACATAAGGAAACAGGAATTAAGAACATAAATTAGATTTTTCACACCATGTCCTCACCCAGCACGTGCATCCAGTCAACCAAACGAAAAAAAAAATGTGTCGGCAGAAATGCAACTGTACCTCATCTAATCCATGCTATGCATTTTTTTAGTTATTTTTTTGTTATGAAATTATGTGTTTGTACAAAATATTTTTCTTCTCTATTCTTAGAATATTAACAAAGCATGCAAGTGTGTAAGCGTGTTTTCTGTAATTGGATGTCTGTCCTATGTATGTGTCTGCCCACTCTTTGAATGTCGCCAAGTTTCAACTTGAGTCTCCCGCAGTGAAAGGTACTTATGCGCAAGTGAAATATTGAGTAGTTCGTACTTAGCAATGTTGTGCCACCACGAGAGTAGAGCAAATCTCTTTCCAACGAGGAATATCAGTGAAAGGTCCCTGTATTTATCCCCATGTACTTGTCCGTCATGGAGTACGAAAGTGTTTCGTGGGTGATCACCCGTTGTTGCTACGGCGAATTCAAGCGTATCCACTTAGAGGTGTTCATGAGGCAAGTGATAAAAAAATGAGATGATCGATTGTTGATCATGCTATGGTTGGCACAATCAACCAGAGACGTCTCTCTAAAGTAGGAGGAAACGTTTAAACAAATCCCTGCAAGGTTACGTCATAATACTATTTTCTTGAATTATATTATATGTGGAGACAGTCTTAAACCCTGAGTGTATTCAAAACTTCGTCCAGCCTATTTTTAAACATGTTATACTTTGGCTTGAAACAACCACCGTGGGAAGTTGGTTCTAGATATTAACTATTTTATAGGAGAAGAAATTACCATAAATGGCGGTACTAAATGTTTTAAGTTCCAATTTAAAAACATTATTTCTTGTCGGAGTGGTATTAAATGAGAATAATTTCCTGCAGTCTACCCTGTCTATTCCACTGAGCAACTTGAAGACTTGAATAAGCTGACCTCGCAACATCCTGATCTCTAAAGTAAACGGATTTGAGCGTTCTAATCTTCGGTGGTAGTTTTGCAGTCTTAATGAAGAGATCAATTTTATGGTCTTTGCTTGTACCCTTTCCAACCTTTCTATATCCTTCTTAAAAGACGGAGACCAAAACTGTACACAGCACTCGAGTTGAGGTCTGACCAGTGAATTATAAAGAGACATTACAATCTCTTTGTTTCTAAATTGGAACTGTCTTTTAATATTAGTATTTTTAAGGCTCTCTTTTCTTTGACGGTTTGAGATCATAACTGATATAAACTCCTAAGTCTTTCTCTAGATCAGTCTCAGTCAAGTTCTTCTCCAACAGAGAGTAAGTGGTGCTCGGGTTCTTGTAACCTATATGTATTACCTTTTATTTTCCAAGAGTTGAATGGCATCTGCCAAGTAGCAGACCATTCGCCCAACCTATCAGGATCATTTTGAAGCATTCTTACGCTCTCCTCATTACTACACTATTTCCTAACTTGGTATCGTCTACACATTAAGGAATTGTACTTAGGATCCCAACATCTATATCGTTAATATAATGATAAAAAGTAAAGGACCCAGAACGGAACCCTGTGGAACTACACTGGTTCCACGGAGACCCACTGCATTTATTACCAGTCTGCTTTCTATCTCTCCACCAATCTCCAATCCAGTTGGAAACTAGCCCAGTAATTCCTAGTCCTCTACCTTTAGTCATTAATTTCGCTTGAGGGACTTTGTCAGCGGCTTTTTGAAAGTCGACATACACTATATCTATTGCGTCGTATCAAGTATACAGTATACATATTATGGAAAAATTCTAACAGGTTTGTTAGACAAGATCTATACCGCTTGGATCCATGTTGAGAATAAAAAATTAAATTGTTTGATTCAAGGTGATACACGATACGTTCTGTAATAATGGATTCCAATAGCTTGCTGACAATTGACGTTAAACTAATCAGGCGGTAATTACAAGGATTTCCCTTATCACCCTTTTTAAGATTGGTTTTACATTTGCGAACTTCCAATCGGTTGGAACTTTTCCTAATTCGAATGACTGTTTGAATATGGTTACGAAATCATCAAAATATTGTAGCTAACCTATTCTAATACTCTTGGAAGAAATAGGTCAGGATTGGGTGATTTGTACTCATTCATATTGTGAATTAGTTGCTCTCCCTCATTTCTCGTAAAACTTATGGTATCTAACGGATTGTCACCGTCATACGTAATTTGGGGATTTGGTACTTCACTTAAGTCTTCTTCCATGAAGACTGTAATGAAGAGCTCGTTTAACGTATTAACTATATCTATGATATATCATTGAATTTCAGTACATTATTTCTATCCTTTAGGGCAGGGCTTCTCAAACTTTTTTCATTTGCGACCCCTTTGGATCAGACAAATTTTTTCGCGACCCTTCACTCAATGTCATAAAAGCAATAGGTACTAACACTGTATATTTATGAAAAAAATAATATTTTCAAATGTTTCTGCGACCCCTAGTTTGAGAAGCGTGGCTTTAGGGGACCTACGAAATTTTTAATTGGCTTCCTGCTAGTGACATAGGCAAGAAAAACCTTTACTGTTAGCTTTACGGAGTGAGGCAACTCCAACCTCTTCATTACGTTTAGCTGATCTATTTAAGGATTTAACCCTCTGACGTAGGTTTATATAATTTTCTCAATTAGCCTGGTTGGAATGTAACTTATGTAGTTTGTAGGATCTATTTCTTTCCGTAATAACATTGCTAATTTCATTGTTAAACCATTTCGGCGTCTTGATTGACAAGGAGGAAACTACTTTTAGTGGGTATAAAAGTGTCCTGTAATATTCGAAATTGATCTCTCCCTATATGAGCTTCAGGTGACATTGACATCCTTGCTTATTAGAACTTCAAGATTGTCTAAACTACTTCGAAAAACTGGTTTAAATTTGCTCTGTTGAAATCCAACCTTTTGTGCTTCTTTTCTCGAGTACAAATTGGAATCCTGAGGTCAAACCTAATTAAATTGTGGGCGCTGTTACTCAAAGTTTCACCAATAGTCAAGTTAGAGACTAACTCATCTTCACTCGTGAATACGAGAACTAGTTTATTATTACACCAAGTCTTCTTAGCAAATTTCAATAGTCCTGAACCCTCAACATCAGCTGTTTTGTCTTTCCACTTTATATTACCGTAATTAAAATCACCAAAATTACATCAATCTTATTATTCATTAATCTGCTTGATTGATTATACAAGTTTATATCCTTATCAACGGGATAGTAAGGAGGCCTATGCTCGAAATATCTTTGTGAAGCATTTTGTAATCTACTATTTCAAATTCTCCTACAAAGTCCCTTGATTCAGAATGAATCCAGGATTCAGTTATTCCTATGATGTTAAAGTTCTCAGTTTTGACTAGCACTATAAATTCAATTAGTTTCTAATTGACCTGGCACTGAAGAGCACAATTTTAAGAGATTTTTTAGTTATTGTTTCTCCTATTTGACATAAGTCGTTTCCGAAGTAGGTAAATCAATTAACGAAGGGGGAACTTCTTCAGACAATGCACTAGTAGAATTAATTACTGGGAGAAGAGGATTAACTACTGGCGGAGTAGGATTAACTACTGGCGGAGTAGAACTAATTACTGGTGGAGTAGGATCAATTACTGGTTGGGGGGGGGGCTAAATTGAAAATATTATACGCGTTAATGTTCAGAAGATCGACATATTTCTTCTTACGTGGGCATCGGGTCACCGGCAAAGAGGTCCCAAAATATAGCTTCCCTCACCAGCTATCTGTTAAACAGATAGAATCCAGCTTTGGGACAGGATCTAGGGTTTAAAGCAGCTTAGTCCCCTACATTCAGAACCTCAGTATAAGCAAGAAACTCATTGCATTCACGTCGGATTGAATACAGCAAAGAAAAAAATGGTAACTATTGTATTTTTAGCCAAAAAACAAAACTTAAACCTCAACTGGAAAATTGAGCGTCCACTTTTCAAAGCACTTCACGTCCGTTTAATGTAATACAACTCAGAATGGTATATGGAAGCTATATTTTGGGGCTTCTTTGCGAGTGACCAGTTGCCCATGTCGGGTTAACATCATGAAAAAACTAGTGTTTGTCATGTTATTGAATTGAATGTAATCTTTTGAATAACCTTTATTAATAATTAAATAAACACATTGGTTTTACAATTTACAATGACATAATAATTGTGAAGCTCGACTATTTATTTTATTTCATTTGGTCGTTAAGTTTTAGTCTTTACTGGGCTCTTATTAAAAATAAAGCACATAGTTATTATTAATTAATAAATAAATTAATTACTAATAAATAATTAATTAATTAATAATAAATTAATTAATTAATTAATAATAAATAAATTGATTAATTAATAATAAATTAATTAATTAATAATAACTAAATAACTTAATTAATAATAAATTAATTAATTAATTAATAATAAATAAATAACTTGATTAATAATAAATTAATTAATTAATTAATAATAAATAAATAAATAAATAAATAATTATTATTAATAGTTAAAGTATTTATTAATCTTAAAGTATCATTATTGATATGACAAATGCAAGGTTGTTATTAAAGGTATTATACCAATACTATACAAAGAAATCAATATTATACATGAGAGATAAGAACTGAGCAATCACAAGTAATGTATCTTTAATCCTTAATCCTAGATTATACACGACAAATGAATAAACAATAGTAATGTACATTAATCCTAGACTTTTATTAGTATTCCTATAGTGGATTTAATTTTCCCAGAAGAGTTCCTTGTTTCATGCACGGTCTGTGTGTAACATAAAAGTTTCTCAGGAAACCATTCTGAGTTGTATCATATATATATATATATTATATATATATATATTATATATATATACTGTATATATAATTAACTACAGAAAATTCAAAAAAATTTCACAGCCAAGATGAATGGCTGCAAAAAAATGAATTACCGGGAAAAATTACGTAAATTAAATCTCTATTCATTGGAAAGAAGAAACGAGGGGTACAGTTGTCCGCATATGTAATGTTCCTCGCTTCACAGGCGACTGTGGCAATGCCGCAGTGATACAAGGTATACCAACTGGGGAAAGGTGGGATGGAGGGGAAACAACCGAGTCCAACAACATATAACAACATATAACACAGACATATATATCTAAAGGACAATTGAATCTGCATTCATTGACATACAGGTAATTATATTGTAATGTCTGTGTTCATAAAGATAAACAATTAATATGATCGTATACAGCGTTGAACTCCATGTAGTTTACTAGTTTTATACAGTAATAAGGTTCCAGTATGATTACTGCAAGTCTATATGAACAGCTACCACAATACAACATTTTATATACTACTGAATTTGAACGAAAAATAGACATTATACAACCAATTACAATTACATTACAGTAGTTTATAATATTTAGAGATTAGCTAGTCGAGAAAATGCAAATTTATAGACAACTTAACTTATTATGCTTTGCCATTTTTGTGAATGTAAAATATTTTTATATAATTACACTTTGAAATTAATATAAATTATCATAGTGTTTTTTGGTGTTAAATTTTCTGTAAATATAGATTTTGTTTTGTAATGAAAATTTTGAAATTTCAAATAATCAGTAAGAGAATCAACTAAATTTGGCCGATGCCAATGCCCAAAAAAATGGCCGATTCTGCCAATGCCGATGAATCAGTACACCACTAGTTTTTATTGATTTTGCTAATTTTGAAGACCAGGTTCTTTATTGGTAAATATACTCTTCAATTTAATGTAATAACATGTTTTATAGATTTAATGACACACATGTTGTTTATACCCTCATGTAATCGCAAGTTTCTTTAAAAATATCATCTTATTTGTTAAACTTTAATACAAAAAATGTCTCATCTTCTAATTTTTTTTACAGATAAGATTGTATAATGGCTCCAAATAAAGAAATTTCATACAAGAATAGGTTGAAAATTATTGTTCTCCATAAAGAAGGCAACACTCAAAGACAAATAGCTGCTAAAGCTGGAGTATCATTGTCTACTGTTTCCAAAACACTTTCTCACCACTCACAAACTGGGATGTGAAGAACAAAACAGGTTGAGGATGGAAGCGAAAAATATCTAAAAAGGATGATGAGTATATGATAATGATGAGCAAGCGTAATAGAAAGAAGACTGGTGGGTGGGGAAGGGGAATGAGGAGGAGTGGAGGTTGGTTGTGTAATGTTTATTTTTGGTTCAAATTCACTAGTATATAAAAAGTTGTATTGTGCTAGCTGTTCATATAGACTTGCAGTAATCATAATGGAACCTTATCTACAGGGTGTCCCATAAGTCCGGCATCATAGGAAAAATAATAAAAAAGGCAAAACAAAAGCTTTTATTTACAGAACGTGCTCAATATGTCCACCATTGTTTTCAATACACAAATTCAGACGTGATACCCAGTCAGCAAGCACACGGTGAATGATGTCAGGAGTAATGGTGTTACATGCCCCAATAATGCGCTGCCGCCAACACTCCTAATTTTCTCTGCGTATACCAGCGCTTTCAAGTGGCCTCAGAGATAAAAATCTAGTGGCGTGAGATCCGGGCTTCTAGCTGGCCATTCCACAGGCCGTCGATGTCCTATCCAATGACCAGGGAATTGTTGGTACAGGTATTCCCTTACTTGGGTGCTATAAAATATGAATTATGGTTTGTAGAAATAGAAAAATATGAATTTCTCCTATGATGCGGGACTTATGGGACACCCTGTATACTAATAATTGTGACGGTCGAACTGCCTGCAAACTTTCTTTCTTTGTTTCTTATGGCCGGCCAAACCACGGCCAGATTTGGATGAGACTTTGGGGATAGAGGTAAGTGAGGCCGGGAAAGAACATAGGCTGTATGGCGTCGGCCTCCGAGGTCATCTGAGGTCGCTGGAGGCCTCTGTATCCCGGATTGGTTGAAAGATAGTGACATCATAGATACGTCATAAAAATAGACATAAAATGGGCGGAGCTCTAGCATATATATAGGCTGTTTCATAACATGTGGGACGCACTTTCAGGATGAATTCAGGACCTGAAAACAATGAAAAAAGTGTATATAAACATTTGCCCGAAATCGCTTTGTTTCCGAGTTACAGGCCGTTTTGTGTTCTAGCAATTCTTTCCGCAAACTGTTTACAAACACTGCTTGCCGACAATGTTTGTGAGTGTGTACGAGACTTATTTCATGTATGGCCTTGCCGATTGTAATGTTTCGTACACTCTATGACATGTTTCAATATCGTTGAGTGTAGAGCCATCAGTCAGTCAGAGGTGCATCGCGGTGTTTCACTGTTCGTATTCGTAACTTCTTATCGTGAATAAGTGCAGTCTTGTGAAAAAAAAACCTTAAAAGTTTTTGTGTTATTCAGTGATAGTGTGCATTTGAAGTGAGAATGGAAGCTTATTCAAGCAGAGAAATGGCAGACATGCATCTCATGTATGGACTTGCCGAGTGTAATGCGGTTGCAGCAAGACGTCTGTATGCGGAAAGGTTTCCGAATCGCCGTCTGCCAGATAAGAAGACCTTTCAGAGAATAGACGAGCGTCTTGGATACAGGATCATTCAACAAGCGAGTTTCAGATGGTGGTAGACCAATCAGCGCCAGAACTGTTGAGTTGGAGGAGCGGGTCCTGAATCGCGTGGAGGAACATCCTGGTGTCAGCACCCGAAGGATAGCAGCAGCAGAGGGTGTAAGATAAACTGTATGGAGAATTTTACGGGAACAACAGCTTTACCCATATCACATTCAGAGAGTACAAGGCTTACTGAAGCTGATTTCCCACCACGAGAGGCGTTTTGTACTTGGTTCCTTCAACAGTGTGCTCGCGATCCTCTTTTTCTATCTTTCGTGTTGTTTTCTGATGAGGCTGCCTTCACAAGAAATGGCGTGATCAATTTTCACAACACTCGTCAGTGGGCCGAAGAGAATCCGCATGCCATCATCCAGTCAAGGCACCAACAACAATTTAGTATCAATGTATGGGCAGGACAGGACTTATTGCCGACAACTTAATCGGTCCTTTTGTTTTGCCTGGAAGATTAACAGGAGAATCCTATTCCAATTTTTTAAGGAATGATTTAAGCGATTTACTAGATGAAGTTCCTCTTGGTGTCCGACGTCGTATGTGGTTTATGCATGACGGCGCTCCGCCTCATTTTAGTCGAGTAGCCAGAGACTATTTGGATGACCATTTCCCAGATAAATGGCTAGGCCGTGGAGGACCCATTGCGTGGCCTGCTCGCTCCCAGGACCTGAATCCACTCGATTTTTATCTGTGGGGTCATCTGAAATCCATCGTTTACGTGACACCCATTGGCAACGTTGAAATGCTTCGCCAACGTGTAGAACAAAGATGCCAGAAAATCCGAGCAATACCTGGAATGTTTGAACGCGTCAGGCAGTCTATGACGAAGCGTGTTCAGGCATGTATTCAAGCGCAAGGCAGTCATTTTGAGCACTTCCCTTAACGGTAAGGCGCATACTTGCTGGAACACATAACGGGCTGTAACTCGAAAAGAAAGCGATTTCGGGCATATGTTTATATAAACTTTTTTTCATTGTTTTCAGGTCCTGACTCCATCCTGAAAGTGCGTTCCACATGTTATGAAACACCCTGTGTGTGTATATATATATATATATATATATATATATATATATATATATATGTTACGCGTGATCGGTGAAATTGTGCATTTCATGAAAAACGAAATATTTTGCGTTTTTCATGAAATGCGCAGGGCGTTTGCCAATTTCATGAAATAAGCAAAAGTAATACATTTTTCATGAAATATGCAGTTTTGATGTGCGTTTTCATGAAATCGGCAAAGGATGAAATAACAGAACAAAGTTTATTTCATACAGAAACAAAAGTGTTCTTCTTAAGCTAATCTGATGCATTTTTACAGGTATGACGAGGGTGGCATGAACTGTTACATAGGTTTCCAGCTTTTAGGCAGGAACACCTGAATGCCCGGTTAGGTTAATTGAATGCCCGGGTAGGTTAATTGAATGCCCGGTTAGGTTAATTGCATTTCATGAAAAACGCAATATTTTTCATAAAATGTCCAGGCGTATAAAATAAACTTTGTTCTGTGTTTGCTGTAAAAAATGCTTCTTATTAGCTCATCCTTTGCCGATTTCATGAAAAACGCACACCAAAATTGCGTATTTCATGAAAAATGCATTACATTTGCTTATTTCATGAAATCGGCGAATGCCCTGCGCATTTCAGGAAAAACGCAAAATATTGCGTTTTTCATGAAATGCGCAATTTCACCGATCACGCGTAACATATATATATATATATATATATATATATATATATATATATATATATATATATATATCCTACGGTAAAATTATTGAATACCCGGTTAGATCAACTGTACGCCCTTGACGATTGGTTAGGTTAAATCGTGATATTTTCGTTAAAACTAACGAAAATATCACGATTTAATCTAATCAATCGTCAAGGGTGTACAATTAACCTAACCGGGCATTCAATTACTCTAATCGGGCATTCAGTTGACCTAACCGAGCATTCACTTAACCTAAGCGGGCATATATATATATATATATCGTTCAACTTCCACCCGCTAGTTACTGTATAAGACTAGTAAACTACATGGAGTTCAACGCTGTTCACGATCATATTAATTGTTTATCTTTATGAACACAGACATTACATTATAATTACCTGTATGTCAATGACTGCACATTCAATTGTCCTTTAGATATACAGTATATGTCTGTACTCTGTATTATATATTGTTGAACTCGGTTGTCCCCCTTCCACTCGACCTTCCCAGTTGGGGTACCTTGACTATCACTGCGACGTTGCCACATGTACGGAATCGTCTATGAGGCGAGGAACATTACATATGCGGGCAACTGTACATCATAATATACGCATGGAAAATAATAGAAAAACTATTACCTAACCTCAAACTGAACCCGATAACTACCCAAACAACATTAAAAAATAGGAAAGATAGAGTGTGTAGTGTTGCCACACTAAAGGCTAGACACGGGACATCCTCAACTGTGAAGGAAAATAGCGCTGTTGTCAGAGAACCAAGACTATTTAACCAGTTACCCAAAGTAATTAGGAACACGAACGATGTTGATGTGGAAGTCTTTAAAAGAAGACGGGACACTTGGTTCAAGGCAATTCCAAATAAGCCGGGTGTACCTAGCTGGATGTATGAGACGGAGAGCTTATGAAAGAACTCTCTCTTACATCAAGTCAGGTCTAGAGGTAGGGCCACCAGTAAGGTAGGTTGATTTTCTGCATTTATTAGATATCGACTTTGACTAGTCGAGATAGTCAGGGCTTAATATGATAATAACTGACAAAATTTCAGATCCCAGCTTTACCGTTTTTTGAGGAAACCGTTTCAAAAATCGTCAAAAAATCGTACCGAAAAATGCCGCATTTTCGCAAATTTCGGCCGAAAAAAACATGCTATTTTCATAAAAAAATCCTGAAAAAAGTTACAATTTATTGAAAAAAAGTAAAAAAAACATGTACAGAGTCAAATAGACACATTTAGATCCCAAGATCATCATAATTTTCACTGTAAGAGCCCTTAGAAGCAAAAGGAAGGCCTCATCTGGCGGCTTAGGGCTTTGGCCAGAATGTGTTTGTGCCTTGATTCGAGTCCATAAACAGTATGGGAAGCTTCGGATGTCAGCTTCACGGCCCTTTCAACACTCTGAGAATGTGAAGGCAGATCAGGCAGCTCCAGCTTGGTGCCATTCAGCAATGCTTCTTGAAGCTCCTGGTCAGAAAAGTCTTCTGTGAGAGCAGGTTCACAGATGCCACTTTGAGAAAGGTTGATTAGTTCTGACCAGTGGGTAGCTTCAATGTTGATGGCTGTGATCTTCTTCACCCTCTTCTTGGCTGGCTTCCCACTTCTGAAAGAATAATAATTAATTTATTTTTTATTCCAGTTTAAGATTTAATCCCTATTAGTCTCAGAAACTTAAATTAAAAAAAAAACCCGAGTTCTATAAATCCCCATAATCGAATTTTTTTTTCAGAAAGAAGGTAGATTATTTCCATTATCAGAGGGGAAGGGGGGAGTTGGAATAAGAAAATGTGAAAAAAAATTCGATTATGGGGATTTATAGAACTCGGGCCTTTTTTTTATTAAATAAATCCCCATAATCAAATTTTTTTTTCACATTTTTTAAATTAATAAATGCTTACTGATGGACAGAATTTTCTTGAGAGCAGCTTCTCTCACTTCCAAGTCATCAGACTTCATCATGGAGTACATACAGCACATTCTCGGGCAGCAAGGCAAAAGCATTGTACTTCAGGTTCTTGAAAGCAACACCCTGGATTTCTTCAGACTGCTGCTTGATCCTCTGGATCATGTTGAAGATGTACAGCTGCTGATTGTAGAACTTGCTGTCCCTTTTGATCTCAAACCAACTGACTGCATACACTTCCACAATGAACTTGATGGCCTGGTAAAGCTTATCCTGTAGTTCTGGAGGGTAAGCACCTCTGGTCCACAGACACATCAATCTAATTGCCAAAGTCAACCATCTTGCATGGTTTAATGGTCCAATTTTCCAGGCAGCAAATCTTGGGTTGACTTTTCCCCTGGAAATTCCAAGCACATACTCCAAAGGAAGCCTCTGGTCGCTACTGAGATCATTCAGTGTCTCCTCAGCAAATTCCATGTCATCCAGGGGGCCACTGAGTTTGGTGAATTCCACTTGTGGCAGATCTTGGTAGTCAATTTCACAGAGTTTTCCAGCGGACCAGTGAAAGCAGTGGGACTTTTGGTACTGCCATCAAGATGCTTGAAAACAGCTCTGAAAGGAAGCTCATTCTGATGGAGTGAACATCCAATGGTGTGCAATTTCCGCTCAATTTTATTTTCCAGAGCTGTTACAAGGCCTCCCTCCCAGCCAGTGTTTGTATTTGTGTTGTTCACTGCCTGCCAGATCTCAATCACATCCTTTGCTATCATTTTAGCAATATCATAGTCTTTCAAGTCCGGGTGGCTTTTTTGGAGGAAATAACTGTACTGAATAACTTGGCGGGGAGGTAGGGCTCTATTTTATCCAAAGGGGAAGGCTGGCCACTGATTTTTTTGGCACTATCACTTCAAGTTAACACTGCAGACTTCCGTTTTTTACCCATTTTTATGAAATATCTGAAAATAAACACAATTAAATGAACGCATCATAACTTAATTTAATACACATTTTATAGGTAAATATCACTAAAAAATACAAAATAATACACTAATAAACATCTATAATGCATTTACAATAAGTTTCAAGCATCGTTTTGTTAAAAAAGCCGAATTTTAATTGATTATTTTGATGAAATAAGGTCCGATATTTTGTTTGTTTACATTGCGCGAATGCTGCCGCGCGCGCGATTGTAAAATTCGACAATTTTACAACTTAAAAATAATTAACAATCCTCAAAAAATACAATCATTTTCACAAATATGAGTTGGTGCAACGTCTTTTATACATTAATACCTTTCTATCTAGACTAGTCCAAGATCACAGTTCCAAAATCAACCTACCCTAGGGCCCACCAGTCTGACCTCCCCATGAAGAGAGACCGACGCTTAGAACCGATGGCAGGTTGACAGGTATATATATATATATAATATATATATATATATATATATATATATATATATTAATCACTTCACACCTTAGAAAAATAACATTATAAGGAGGATATAACGTCACGAAGATTACGCATAAATGAACATGAGATAAGCTTGTCGTCAAAGACGGCCGAGCTCTTCCATGCTTCACATGATCTTGTATCTCGCTTCAGTCGTAACAGAGATTGCGTATGAAACTCATCCAACTCGCGTGGATGGATTATGTCGGTTAAGTGAGTGTATAACGCATGGTCTATCCCAAGCGAAGCGAGCCTCGGGTGAGGCCCGTTCCGTCCCTTCCCGGCTGTCTCGGTGTAGCCATTCTCAGGCGTGTTATCCCAAGATACTCTGTTTGGGCTGTTCACTGAATTCTTGACGTCATTTTCTTTTAGTGAAATATCATCCCAGCAAGAAAGAGGACATTTAGTGTGAATGTCATAAACATTGTATTAGCATTTTATGAACGTTATGACGTTTAATGAACGCCCTATTTGTTGCTGGGATAACTCTCACTGTAAGCTAAAAATATACATACAACCATAGACCCTGCATCAACACAATTTATTACGGCGCAAGAACCAATTACCAAAAGTCTGCCCTCGTGTACATCTGTAAGTGTGCTGACTGCAAGACCAGCAATGTTGGACAAATAGTTCAACAACTAAAATATAAGATAAGCACAACGCTATTGTTCACAGAACAATATTCACCCATATACAACTCCGGACCAGAAAAATGGAATACTGTCTCAAATGCGCTCATGACCTTGATAATACCTTTAAGTTATACACTTTTATGAAGAATATCGAGTATCTGTGACGTCATTATGATAAAAAGACATCTGTGTGCCAGTTTAAAAAAAAAATATAGCATACCAAAATATTAAAATATTTTGTTAGGTGTTACAAAAAAAAGAATGTCTGACAATATACAGGGTGGTCCAAAAGTCCCTATCTATTTTGCTGAAAAAATTATATATATTTTTTATTTTCCACAGGCCATAGCTGATGATGGATGTACAAGAACCTGTGATGGTAGTAACACTACGTATCCAAGGGAAGAAGTGCAAAGAAATTCGAGAAAAATTTGAAAGATTTCACAAACCAGGACCTACAGACAAAGCAATTCGCGAGCTGGTCAATAAATTTTAAAGAATAGGATCTGTTCATGATGAGGCAAGATCTGGACGTCCAGGTATCTCTTAAGAAAATGTCGAATTGGTAAGAGATGCCTTCTACAAATTCTGGAATGTCAACTCGCACAACATCACGTCGACTGAGCATAACAAAAAACGACTGTTCTAAGGATTTTAAAAACAACATTAAAAAAGTAAAGTTACCATATTCAAATGCTACACGAGTTACACGAAGAGAATTATCCAAGACGAGCCGCCATGTGTACAGAATTGCTTGAAAGAATTCATACCCAAAACTTATTAAACCGCATTCTCTTCAGCAATGAGGCGACATTCCACACACGCGGAAAGGTTAATCGACATAATTGCCGCGTATCTGGGCTAGTGAAAAACCAACCGAGTTCTACGAATGGGAGATAGTCTCCTAAAGTTAATGTCTGGTTGGGTATGACAAAATCGAAGAAGTACGGACCAGTAGTAAGCCCGCAAAAAGGTAGAGTGCAGGAATGTTGCAAATGTTACATAATGTTGCAAGAGTGCCACCCCCTCCCCCTTGTTTCAAGGCACCCCACCCACCCCTTGGTGCCAACCCCCACCCCCTTTTGTTGCAAGGAACCCCACCCCCATTTTTTGCAAGGTTGATTAATATATGGAAAATTTAATACATGGCGCAATCCTCAGCCTTCTAAGCCAACTGTCTGTGGCGCCTGCTGGCTCTGGCTGATTAAGCCAACTGGCTGATTAATATATGCAAATAAACAGCGCAATCCTCAGCCTTCCAAGCCAACTGGCTGATGGCGCCAGCTGGCTCTGGCTGATGTGTCAACTGATGGGTCGGAGGCATTGGCTGATGTGTCAACTGGCTGATTAATATATGCAAATAAACAGCGCAATCCTCAGCCTTCTAAGCCAACTGGCTGTAACACTCTTGCAACAATACGTAACATTTGCAACATTCCTGCACTCTACCTTTTCGCGGGCATACTACTCAGACCTTTTTTCTTTGCAGAAGAGACGGTAACAGGGCCAATTTATCTTGCCGTGCTTCAGCAGTTTCTTGAACAGCAGTTTCGTTCAGATGGCATGCTCGAAACTAGTGTCTTTCAACAAGATGGAGCTCCATGTCATTATGCAAACATCGTTCGAGCGTGCCTTGATGAGCTCTTACCAAATCGCTGGATTGGACGTGGTGCAAACAGACCCTGGGCAGCACGATTTCCAGATCTAACACCATTAGACTTCTTTGCGTGGGGCTTTATGAAGTCTGAGGATACAAAACAAGAGTTACAGACCTGCAGGATCTGCGAACCCGCATCCTCAGAACAGTTGCTAAAATAACCCCAGCGATGCTTGAGAATGTGTTCTGCAATGTAGTGGACAGATGTGAGTTTTGCAGAGACACTGTTGGTGCTCACGTTAAATCTTAGACTAAGCTTGATAAATAAATATACATCTAATTATGTTACTACATTTTTATCCTAAAATACTATTATTTCAGCAAAATAGATATGGACTTTTGGTATATATATATATATATATATATATATATATATATATATATTATATATATATATATATATTTACTATTTATAGTTATACCTTCTAGAAGGTTCTACTTTGGCCGGCGCAAAGGTCTTCAGATGAATGACAGGACATCGATTTATTTAGCTCCACGACATGGGCAGAAAACGTAATATAACAGAGGGACAGAAGCGGACGATTCTTGAGCTAAAAAAAATCTGGACGACAGCAGCTATTACTAATACTCTGTCATGCAGCCAGTCACAATTTCAAAATATTGGAATAATCTAAGAATTGCCTATAATCACAGATCTTCAAGTAACAGAACTGTTAAGCAATAGCGATCACAATATGGTAGAGTTTGTCCTCTCAGTAAGTCACTCGAAACCAGCTAACTCGACTAAAATTCCTAACTTCTAGCACGCAGACTTTTGTAAATTTCGAAATGAATTGTCACACGTCAATTGGGAAAACGTAATGGGGATCTCTAACGCAAAACTAATGTGGGAATCGTTTGAAACAGTATTTAGGACTATAAATGAGGAATGTGTATCGTACAAAATTAAGTGTGCGAAAGTAAACAACAAACCCTTGTGGTTTACTTCTAGAGTAGGAGATATTATAAAGGGTAGAGATAGGGCTTATAGGCTACATAAGTGCGATAAAGACAATTTGTGGTTATGAAACAACTACATATCTCTCAGGCGTGAAGCGAAAAGTGTAATAAAAAAGTCCAAGCGCTAATTTGAAATCTCCATAGCTCGTGACGGCAAAGAAAACTCCAAGCGATTCTTTCAATACGTTAACAATAGGAATCCAACAAAAAGTGTCTTGGGGCGTTGAAAAATTTTAACGGAAAGCTAGTTTCTGAAAACAAGCAAATGGCTACCTTGCTAAACGAATTTTTTACGTCAGTTTTTACTATAGAAGATGTAACGAATATCCCTACGGTCATAGACATAATACCTTTTGATAATGGTAATATTTTGGATAAGATTGTGGTTAGTGAAAGGGCGTTAATGCGCTATATTGATAAAATGAAAATGCGTAAATCACCGGGGCCGGATTCCATATATCCCATACAACTAAAAAATTAAAAGAAAGCATTGTTGTGCCGCTAACAAAGATTTTTAATGCGTCTATTTCTGAGGGGTGCGTACCAGTTAATTTCAAGTTAGCAAATGTAACACCTATCTTTAAGAAAGTCGATAAAGCTGCGGCGGGAAATTATAGGCCAATCAGTTTAATGTCTATTGTAAGTAAGCTACTGGAATCAAAATTAGGGATCATATAGTCGAACACTTAGAATTGCATAACTTGGTTAGAAATACGCAGCACGGTTTTAGGCGAAAACAAATCTTGCTTAACTAATCTTTTAGAATTTTTTCAAAGCGTGGTTGAAATTTACGATAGTCATCGGGCGGTTGATGTAGTGTATTTAGATTTTCAAAAAGCGTTTGACACCGTACCACACAAAAGACTCGTTGAAAAAACTAAGGCTCATGGAATCAGGGGTGTAGTAATAAATTGGATAGAAGAGTGGTTGCGAGGTAGAAAACAGAGGGTGGTTATTGATGGAGCGGAGTCGTGTTGGGCTAATGTAGCGAGCGGCGTTCCTCAAGGTTTTGTACTGGGCCCCTTGCTTTTTCTTATATATATTAACGATTTAGATGTCGGCCTAGTCAGTACAGTTTCAAAGTTTGCGAATGACACGATGTTGGGTGGTAGGGCGATTAATGTCGAAGATAGAGGTAAAATCCAGGAAGATCTGAATAAAATCGTTGATTGGTCAGTCACATGGCAAATGAGATTTAACGTCGATAAGTGCAAAATTTTACATATTGGTTCGCGTAACGGTAATTTTGCGTATAGTATGTCAGGGAAGGAGTTAGCAAGCGTAGAGCAGGAAAAAGATTTAGGAGTTATAGTCACTGGTGATTTGAAAGTGGCGAAACAAAGTACAGTCGCAGTCAATAAAGAGAACAAAGTGCTAGGTTTTATAGCTAGGAATTTTGAGTACAAATCGCGCGATATTATTGTTCCTCTTTATAAATCATTAGTTAGACCCCATTTGGAGTACGCGATCCAATTTTGGAGTCCGCATATGCAAAAAGATATAGACAAAATCGAAAGAGTTCAAAGACGAGCAACTAAGATGATTCCGTCGGTTAAGTCGAAGTCGTACGAGGATAGGCTTAAGGAGTTAAAATTGACTACACTCGAGACTAGGAGGCTAAGGGGTGATCTAATCCAGGTTTTTAAAATTCTGAATGGGTTCGATAACGTAAATAGAGATAGCTTTCTCGAAATATCTCAATATAATAGGACTAGAAATAACGGGTGTAAGTTGACAAGCAGAAGGTTCGAGACGGCAGTTGCCAAAAACTTTTTTACGCATAGAATAGTAAATAGGTGCAATAGTTTGCCGATAGAAGTAATTAGTAGCACGTCTATAAACATGTTTAAAAATCGATTAGACGCATATATTGATAGAATGGGTATAGTTTAAGGTAGTAAATTAAGGCTTTGTGGTTCGGAACCCACGTAAAATTGTAGGTCCTCTCCGCCACCACGGAGGACATGCACAATACACAATTACGAACACAGTTAGGTAGACCAGCCATGAGTGGATCCTAGAGTCTTTGTTGGTCTGAAACATTATAACATTATAACATTATAACAAGAGGCATTTCTTCTTGTCTGGAAACTTTATACTTTTAGTACCACAAAGGATTTACAGTAAATGATTCTGAACACCTTTCAAATTTAAACTAAAACTAAATCTGAAAATCCCTAAAGAACGTACAGTATTAAGATACGGAGCTACTGTATATATAT
Organism: Bathynomus jamesi; assembly: GCA_023014485.1. Taxonomy (NCBI): domain Eukaryota; kingdom Metazoa; phylum Arthropoda; class Malacostraca; order Isopoda; family Cirolanidae; genus Bathynomus; species Bathynomus jamesi. The sequence goes on from JAJOZX010002001.1 coordinate 320,706, forward strand.
ATTCTAATCCAGCCGAAGCTGTTATAATATATAAGGCGGTAACCCCTTCAACTAAAACAGCTCATTTTGCAAAAGTTCCTTCTTTATCACTTCAGAGTTCATGTCCCAGTAATCGCTGTAGTTTCTCCTGACACACCTCCTATAAATTTAAAGAACTAATTACCTTTATTCATGAATGCATTCCATAAGATTTGATGCATCGCGTACAAGTTTTGGTTAGATACAAAGTTTACGTATAGTATCTTCATTGATATTTGCTAGTCCAACACAAATATTATTAGCATTATATATATATATATATATATATATATATATATATATAAGAAGATTGAGGGTTGGACTAACTGGAGTTACAGCCCAGGGGCCCCGCAATAAAGAGGGACCCCCAGAAAGCAGAAGAGAAAAATTTTCTAACATCATTTTATAAAGTCAGTACTGCCAAAACTGCCAAAAAAGTAGTTACCTCCTTTATGTCACATTGAAATGCGTTTTTGTTATTTCTTGGTCCAAGTTTTACAGTGACGTTATTATTGCTTTTGTGACGGTTTTCCTTTGCTTGTGTGAAACATACTTTATTTATGCAAATTTTGATTTTGTTATTTTAATTGTAAAAATTTAAAATTATACCAAAATCCTTGTTTTTCTTTTTTTCTGAGGGGCAAAGGGCCCCTAAACTTGCTTTAGACCCCTGGACCCCTAGAGGTTAATCCGCTACTACAGTATATATATATATATATATATATATATATATATATATACACACACTGGATGCATTATACCTTATACGTTTTTCAGAACCGGCTCCATTGCAGGCACCAAAACAAATAACTTATATAGACAGATTCCAAAATAGACATATTCGATACAAAACCGCGCATATATACATACATTATTATTATTATTATTATGTTGCAAAAATATTATGAAAACGTTATCTTTTGACTCTGTTATTAAAAGTTAAGAACGAGAAGGGGGAGATGCAAAAGTCAGTCATGTTCTCTAGCGACCATCACTCAAGATAAGGAAAGAAATTTGCATATCAGCCAACCTTTTCTTGAAATTAAATAGAATATTTCTTTAAATAAAACTTTTGTATCGTGTTTAATTCCGTGTAGATATTTCTCTATACATGTACAACATTTCGGTGATATATATATATATTATTTGGAAGATTGTTATGTGTCTGCGTTATGGGTGTAACACACTTGTCTTAATCAGATTACGGTGAATGACTACACTTTGCCCAATATAATTTCCTAATATGATTTGTGTTTATAATTGCGACTGATAATTTTAGATTCTTTGATCCACTATCGTTCACATCTTTTCATTATTTGTACATCCCTCGAGATGAAGGGGTGGAATCAATGCACGACAAGTTTAAGGATGCATTTGAAGAGAAAGCCAAGCCGCCCTTGGCTCCTCCTTCCCCATAAAAAATAAATAAATAAACTGTGAGTCTGTGCTTTAGTGAAAATAGTGAAAACTGTATGAACACTATATATATATATATTTTAGAGAGAGAGAGAGAGAGAGAGAGAGAGAGAGAGAGAGAGATGTGTGTGCGTGTGTGTGTGTGTGTGTGTGTGTTAAAATTAAATAAGGGCAGGGTACTCATCCCAGTTATTAAAATACCTCTTTGTTTTTGGCTGAACGAGTGTCATACATTTTGCTAATTTAACCCCTTCCAAATATGAGCAAAAACCATACAAAGATATTATTATATAATTTTAAACCTTTCTACTCGCAGAACCTCGCCACCAGAGATTGAACGAACTTTCCTCGAAGCTCGAACCAGAGTGAAACATAAAATTTTATGAAATGGAAATTTCACAAATAATTTCCAAATTTCTTAATAGAAAAATAAAATAAGTTTTCTTTTATAATTACTGTATATTTTCACATTATTTAAGATATTTTTGAAAAAATTTGTAACTTTTTTCTTTTAACTTCCTATTTTTAGTTTTGTAGACAGATTTTTCCGATTTGAATTTTTATCTTTTTTTTTTAATTATAAACCTAAATTGTAAAATGAAAATTGACAACGGAAAGCGAGTTCCAAAATGAATTAAAGTGCTCGGATTCATTTCTGAAATCTAAAAATAAATGAAGAAAATTCAGGATGACAAAAATACTCACAAATTTTGGAAATACCAAATGAGAAACAAGTAATAATGTCAGAAGATGATCTAACAGGACTGAAGATGATCTAATAGGACTGAAGATGATCTAACAGGACTGAAGATGATCTAACAGGACTGAAGATAAGCTAACAAGACTGAAGATGATCAAACAGGACTGACATTTCTCCAAACTGAAAGTATGCAAGATTTCTTAATAAAAGTCATCAGTCAATCTTTCCTGAAGGTGTTCACTTAGATACAAAAACAATATTTACTCAAGTTTATTATCTATATATAATATATGTTTTAGTTAATATCCGTGGTTATGGCATATAAATTTTTAGTCATGACATATTTTAGCAGTTCGGAACTTTAATTGGACGTACGAGCGTAACTTTAACAGGAAGTAGAAACCAGTTTTTAAGTATCCAGTCAAGACTTCCATCAGTGGCAATTTCCATTAACAAATTAGAAGACTTGAAACGCAAGTCTTTTGTGAATGTGAGCAACCCTTACTTCATTATTCAGTTGCAGCACTTTTTACCGTTGTATCATATATATATATATATATATATATATATATATATATATATATATATACTCTTAATTAAATGTGATAACATATCGGGGAGCAAACGCGTCATATAAATGATAAAACATTATATTTATATATTTATATATACATATATATACATATATATATATGTTTCCTTTTATGTATATAATATTTATTAAATGTATTTTAAAGTTTGTTAACTCTTACGAAATTAGCTAAAAGTAATTTCTCATTAGTTATAAATAAATAACAAGTACAGAGTATAAGGAAAAATATTGTTTAATACATTGATTGTAGCCCTAAGTTAAAGTATTAAAATCGTAGGTTTAACAATTAGTTAACAGTTATTTCTCTAATATATTAAGGAGAAAGTCTTAGCACGGTATAATGGAATAATGGACCACAAACTTCCTGCATTTATGCGAAAACTAAAAGCCATTTTTACTCGCAAAATCAAAGAAGAGGTTTTTTTTTTGGTTTTTTTTCTAAATGTTAAATAGTAATTACAAGTTTTCATAACGTAATTTATTAAGCAATTCCGCATGGCCTTTGAAAAACTCGTGCATCGAGTTAATTTACCTAATTTAGTACACTGAAACTTCCCAAAACGCGGCTCCCAATTGTTCATTAAAAATTGAGCAACAGTGAGTGATATTCAACTGGTGTAGGCCGTGGCTCTGTGATTACGCTTTGCGAGTTTCATTTGTTTACCCATCGGCCACCTGTCGGGCGTTGCGTGACCGACCAGGGGTTATTTGACAGTTCTTTGGAAGGGAAAGGCGATCAATTAATGGATCGTGGTTTTGAATTCACATGCCAATATCACTGAATAATTATTACGTTGAAGAGATTATGCCATGCAGTAGCCTAAAAGAGGAAACGTGTCCACCAATCGGAGGATAGTGATTTCGTTGCGTCATTGTCACGTGATGAGACGTTCTCTATACCGAGGTTACGGTCGTAATTTTTTTAGATTGATTATGTCGTGTTGAGGAACATCAGTGAAAAATTTATTTAATATAAAGATTATACGTCGTTCTTAGGTTAAATAATGATTAAGAAGTGAATCAAAAATGGTCGTTAATTTTGCGAGTGTTTGGGGAGCTGCAGCGGTTTTTATATAAAGTTATTCCATTTCCATTTCGTATTTGTGGTATCATCATAATGGTATTATCATAATGGAAAAATGGACAGTTGAGGAAAAAGAGTTTACCGAAAAGAAAATTTTAAAAACACCAAATATTAATAATTAGTCGTTTTCGAAACTTATTATTCTTCGCCGATCTGAAAAATAAAATTAAAAACAAATTACTAATTAGTAATTTTGGGTCACCCGAAGATCAGGGCCCCCAGCCTTCTTTAGTTAGCCTTATAAGGCTTACTAACGAAAATATCACGACCTAACCTAACCAATCGTCAAGGGCGTACAGTTGACCTAACGATTGGTTAGGTTAGGTCGTGATATTTTCGTTAGTTAGCCTTATAAGGCTAACTAAAGAAGAAGGCTGGGGGCCCTGATCTTCAGATGATCCATATTTTTTAGCCCATTTTAGATTTTTCTTTTAAGCGAATTTTTTTACGCAACTGTATACATTAATATAATTAGTTCGTTAACAATTTTGACACAATATTTTTAAACATTTATAAGTAAAGCAACAATTTACAGTTACAGCTGCATTATTTTCCATCCCTCATGCGCCAATCGCGTAAAGGATTTATTGAAAAATCATTTCAAACGACATCCGTAATCTTAACATAATCCTTTGAAGAGGAGCCAATCACGAAGCTCAATTATGAATAAAAGTCTGTGATTGGTGGAAATTGAATCGGTGAATGACCGACGGAAATTATTGTGTTTCTAAATGCTTTTCTCGTTACAGCGTTTAATATCCCTCTTCGAAACTTGTATAAGCGGAGGTCATGTTGACCCCTTCAGCGTCGAAATTGAGGTCAGGTCACCGGAAAACCTTGCAGGGAGAGGGAAAAAGATGAATGAGAATGATTTGCAGTATGTTCTCGTTATAAACATGATTAACGTAATGTAAATTTTTGCTAAAAAACATTATGTTAATTGTCGAGACATATCACCAACAGGGCAGGTGGTCAATATTGTAACTGAAGTTAGGGGGTCAAAGTTCGAATCCTGCGTGTGGTTGTCATGCACTATAAAGACACTAATTGCTTTACTTCTTGGCTCTTGACCCCCACGATATATATATATATATATATATATATATATATATATGTGTGTGTGTGTGTGTGTGTGTGTGTATATATATATATATATATATATATATATATATATATATATATATATATGCCTCAGTGGTGTAGTGGTTAGTGTTGTTGACTACGAATCTATCGGCTCCGGATCGAGACCCGGTGACGGCAGGCGGCGCGCACCAAAACCCAGCTGTTCATCCTTCCATACAATAAAGAAATTGGTTGGAAGATAATAGGTACCCTGGGTAGTCTAGTGGTTAAGATGCTGGGCTGCTGGGTGGGTCGTGTTTCGGATTCCACGTTAAACTATAGGTCGAAGGTGACGTGACAAACTTTGACCTTCGTCAAAGTGAACAATTCGGGCGGAAGAAAAGCCAAGGTTACGAACCAAGGTTATATATACTGTATATCTTTGGAGACGTTTCCTACATATATGTACTGTAGGCAGTGCTGGGATTAGCGGCGCTAACGTTTTATTAGCAATACTGTTAGCGCCGCTAATTTTCAAAATTGTTAACGAAACAGGTAGCAGCGCTAAGTTTTTAGAGAAAGTCAATCGCTAATTTTTCAAAACTACTTGTACTAAAATTTGGTTCGTCGACAGCAATTTCTATCATAAAAGACTGACGCAGCACTAACCGCGAGTTGATTATGATATCAACATGTAGAGAGGTTTTTGTAGAGTTCTAATATTTTTGTTTGTTTTTTAAATTAATGCAATTCGCTACATCACTGTTTCAGTGATATCCATTTTTATTCTGTAATATATTGTATCAATGGAATATTCAAATTTTGGTATAATTTACTTTCTTTGTCAATATTTTATCATTTCTTTGAGTTTCAATTTGTGTATTTGAATTAAATATAGACGTATAAATTGAATAGAATTTATTCTTCCATTGGTTTGTTTTTCCTATTAATATATATATACGAAAGGAACTCGACTCTTACATAATGTTTTCATTTTCTTAGACTATAACCTCACATTTTTATACCTTAGCAACCAATTATATAAAGGTGTGTGCTAATATACGTAAGTAAATTACGGAAGGCAGAACATAAAGATATAAAGTGGGGTGGTTTAGGAAAATTAGCGTTAGCGTTAGCGGCGTTAACTGTTGAAATGCTTAGTGTTAACGTTAGCGGCGCTAACTGTTGAAATGCTTAGCGTTAACGTTAGGGGCGCTAAATTTTATGGTAGTTAGCGTTAGTAGCACTAACTTTAGGAGTTAGCGGGCACAGCACTGACTGTAGTCCTTTATTCTATGGAGGTCACGTTTATCGCCCTGCCTCTGGAGGTGGCTTGGTAAAGGAGAGAGTTGCGTGCTTTTTTGAGGTTTGGACCCCTAACGACAAAGCAATTCTCCTTTCGAAGGGAGGATGTTTCTTGTCTAGTCTTCAATTTACGGGCACTGCACAGTGCACATTCAATTATGGTGTACCTGTCTCTTCTTTGCAGCGAATTTAGACTTAATTTAATTAATCCTTCCCATTAATTTAGTTCTTTGCATCCATTGATCTTGGCTGTGTAGTTTCTCTGAATCCCTTCTAGTTGACTAACTGGGGACGTTAAAACTGAGCAATACTCCAACTTGGGTATGATCAGTGTTTTCAACAGAGGAATCCTTATTCCTATCCTTCGTTTAAAGGTTCTCAGTATCTCTCCCGTTATTTTTTTTTTTTGGCTTTGTTTATCGCTATTTTATTTTTTGTCCAAAATTTTGTGTCGTCGGTCATTATAACGCTTAAATCCTTCGCTTTTGAGTTTCTCCGAATTGCCTGTTTATTTGGACACCTTTTTCTAGATTTTCGTTCCTTATTTCCTCCGTATCTTAACATAACCTTTCTTTTTAAACAAGATATAATATCAAACAATTATGTTAATATCATATCTCAGAAGTATTTCTTAAAAGTATAAACAGTTATAAATTAAGGATATTTATGTATTTATGGGCCTCAGTGGTGCAGTGGTTAGCGTCATTAACTACGAATCCATCAGCCCGGGTTCAATTCCCGGCCGGGGGAGCTACTGCACATTTCACACCCAGTTGTTCATCCTTCCATTGGATGGTAGATACCACAAAATTCCTCCAAAAGTGAGACGGGATGCTGCAAAGAAGTCGGATTCAGGCCGATCGTGGACATTTGTTCGAAACTCTCAGTTAACCAATCAGACCGTATATGCCCAGTTATGCCATACTCTTATTAATATAGGGCTGTAAATAACTTTATCCATACTCCATGGGGTGGGGCACGATGCTCGATCTCGGGACCGAAAACACTCAAATCAGTTACACACACACACACACACACACACACCAGCGCAAAATGTCTAAAATATAAAAATTCGCATCCATCATCTTTGAGAGCATGGAACAGACTTCCATCCAGTAGCTTATCAGACCTTACGTTGCGCACAAAAATATTGACCTATTCATATTTCGGTGACGGGGAAGTTAACTAATATTCTAATAACCTAAATTAACGTGACCGCATCTAACAAACCTATCCCATTCTAACTAAGTCTAACAACCTAACCTATGCTAACCTAAACTAACCTAACCCACGAAAAGAAACTTACCGCTAAATTGTCACAGCGACAAAATAACCCCAAAAACAATAACTTAATTTTTGTATCTTTAAATTAAATAAATATAATGTAAACATTAAAACTAATAAACTGATCGAAAGATATTTTGGACACGTTTCACCAATATAATGTAAACATTAAAAATAATAAGCTGATCGAAAGATATTTGGGACACGTTTCACCAATATAATGTAAACATTAAAAATAATAAGCTGATCGAAAGATATTTGGGACACGTTTCACCAATATAATTTCACCAATATAATGTAAACATTAAAACTAATAAACTGATCGAAAGATATTTGGGACACGTTTCACCAATATAATGTAAAAATTAAAACTAATAAACTGATCGAAAGATATTTGGACACGTTTCACCAATTCTCTCTCCTTCAGTTTATCTCGAGACATTTTCACAGAATTTTGTAATGAGTTATACAGGGTGTCGGGTAAGTCCCTTTAATCTTGAGCCATTTCCTACGAGAATAGGGTGAGGGTAAATGGACTTATGGGGCACCCTGTATGAGAATAAGTTGTACTCTCGCATCAAAAGGTGTTTGTAAGTAGTTACCGACGTGTTTGGATGGAATTTTACTAAAGTATTTCAGTAAGAACGAGGTTTCATAGCCATTTTAGGCTGAACGTTTTGAATAGAGTACTACACAATTTATTCTGTTTGTGATTGTATACATATATACTTTAGCGATGGAAAGTATATATATATATATATTATATATATATATATATATATATATATATATATATATATCTAGATGGTGTAGTGGTTAGCGTCGCTGACTACGAATCTATCGGCCCCGGGATCGAGACCCGGTGACGGCAACCGGCGCGCAGCAAAACCCAGCTGTTCATCCTTCCACACAATAAAGAAAGTGGTTGGTAGATAAATGGGTACCCTGGGTGGCCTAGTGGTTAAGACGCTGGGCTGCTGGTAGGGAGTGGTTCTGATTCCACGTTAAATTGTAGGTCTAAGGAGGAGTGAAAAGCTTGACCTTCGTCAGAATGAACAATTCGGGCGGAAGCTAAACAAAGGTTAACAAACAAAGGTTATATATACCTTTCAACTTTTCAAATGTTATGTGCGATGATTCCTTATTTCACGAAGGTCAAACTTGTCGCTGCTCCTATATACAGGGTGAATAAAAAGTTCCGCCCGATTTTGGGTTTCCACAACTGACACAAAATCGGGCGGAACTTTTTATTCACCCCCGTATATATATATATATATATATATATATATATATACACACACACACACACACACACACACACACACACACACACTGTATATGTAATATTTAGGATTATCAAAAAATAAATGAAGTAGCTGTTATAACGATGCATTATATATGTATTTATGCATCGCGTTTTCACATAATAATTCTTTGATTTAGCTAAACGTCTTTCGTACAGTAAAAATTTTAAAATATTCCTTTTATGAACTCTGAAAAGTCGGTTGAAAAAGCCTTTAAAAAGCATTAAGGAGGCAAACCCCCTCCGCGAGTACTTTATTTACTTCTAACAACACTGTAAAAATCAAATCACAAACCTCTTTGCTGTCGGGAGTGAACGGCCGCAGACTTTGTTTCTCAGTTCCTAATCCAATAAGAGTATCGATGCGTCGACCACACACGACAATGTCCTTTCGCCTCATAAATTATCATGCTAAGGAGACGACCGTTCCTAACGCGTTCCTAACGCGTTCTTAAGGCATAAAAAACGCCTTTATCGCCTCGTATTCCGTTGAAAAAATGTTGGAAAAAAATCTTATTTACGCCGCGACAAAGCGAAATCCGCGGTTAAAGGCAGTGTGGGTAATTTTGAGGGTTGTGGATGGAAGGAATGCTTTGGAATACTCTGGAATACTTTGGAATACTTATACTGGGAAATAAATACATTTCTCACGGAACATCTTCGTCTTCTGCGCGGGAATCTCAGTGAGGGGAAGCCATCTTTATATATGTAATGTAGAGTGATAATTTTGCTGGGCAAAATTCGGAAAAAATCTTTGTGCGAGATTGAAAATCAACTTTCCTAAAATTAATGTTTAGTTCAAATATTTGGAATTGCATTTGTCAGAATATAAAATATCATTCAAAAATGCGCAAAACTGAAAAAAAGAAAAAAAAAAATCTAAAATTCGCAATTATATAATTCATTTTTGCTTTACAATAACTGAAACTTTGCATATAATATTTTATGTCTTTTACTGTTTTCAGGTTACAGTTTTTTGTCTTTAGTTTTTCGCTTTTGTCTTCTTTCCCCTTTTCCTTTTGCGTATCTTCTTCTGCATTCCATTTCCTCGTTTGTTTCCGGGTACTCTTGTGTGAAAGCATAACGTCAAAAGGCGATGACGTAACTTGCCTATATGAGGCGACTCATCAATTCAAAACTGCAATTTGAACAGCTGCGAAGATGCCTCTGGAACACACACACACACACACACACACACACACACACACACCACACACATATATATATATTTACTGTCTCCACAAGTTTTATGAAGATTGTTAGGGCGTTTGCATCAAAGTTGAATATTACAAACCTGAATTTCATTTCGAAAGACTTTAAAAATAGGTCAAAATTTTTAAGGGTACAAAAGTGATGCGCGCAGTGAATAAATTTCGTATATACGACCTTGGGATAGCGTTAACGACGGTTTATGACGTATTACGACATGACGGATACGGATCCAGTGAGACGAGGCTTTTAAGAGCTCATTGTGACTCTGGACACGGTCGTTTGATGCCAATTAGAAGATTGTTCTCGCCCACCATCGTAAACATTGGTTGAGAATCCCGGATGGACCTCCGATGTCGGGGAAGATGTCGGAAAGGGGGTGAGAGAGAAAAGTCCTTCTAGAGGATGTCATAAACTCGGCATATACACGAAAATCAGCCGTTGTTGAGTTAAAAATAAACATCGCGCGTAAAAGGGAGTCCATTCATTCATCCTTTCACCTTTTGCGAACAAAGATTTCCTATTTTTTTCACTGTTGTCCACTTCGTTACAACAGTATTGTTGTTTCGCGCGTAGAGAGAGCTTTATCCGTCCATGCGGCTCACGAAGTATTAATATTATATCTGCTATTCCTGAATTTTATTACTTGTGTAATCTTCAATAAAGTGAACCCCCATCTGCGACATCTGGCCCTAGCCCGCGTGACGCTAATGGACGGAAGACTAACAAGTCCATTCCCGCCTTGTTCTTGAGTTGTTTCATAATGGAGAGAGTTGAACGGAAAGAAGCGCCTATAAATAAATAAGGAATCAAAAGTACACTTCATTTGTTTCGTTCTAAGGAGAGGAGATGAAAGGAGTTTGTAACAATTTACGAGTGTGATTTGCTTTTCGTAATCAGTTTTGAGAACATTTTTCGGACCTCTTCCAGTTTGTGTACCGTTTTTCATATAATTTATTTTTGAGAATATTTTTGTTAAAACTAACGAAAATATCACGACTTAACCTAGCCAATTATCAAGGGCGTACAGTTGATCTATTATTAATTATAACATTGTTTGTTTCTGGAATAGTATTTACTATTTACTAATAGATCAACTGTACGCTCTTGATAATTGGTTAGGTTAAGTCGTGATATTTTCGTTAGTTTTAACAAAAATATTCTCAAAAATAAATTATATGAAAAACGGTACACAAACTGGAAAAGGTCCCATTTTTCGATGCTATAATGATATGGTAAGAAAGTATTATTACAGTTGGTACGTCGTGCAATACTGCAACTGTGAAGTGTTTGGGAAATTTTTTATATATTAAAAATTATATGACGTAAATTTTATGTAAAAGAGGACTCAGTAAGGTTGTTTGTAGTAAGTAATACCTTTCAACCTTTCAAAGGTTCCGTGCGATGATTCCTCATTTCACGAAGGTCAAGCTTGTCACCTCTCCTCTCTAAAAGACTTAAAATAAACTACATCTCTATTAGCATCAAAAAGCTAACTCATGAATTACTCTTGCAATAAAGGAAGTTATACAGTTATATATATATATAGATATATATAGTTACAGTTACAGTTATATATAGTTACAGTATATGTAGTTATAGTTGTAGTTACACTAATGTTAATAACTTTAGGGAATTGCTTTCCTGGTTTTTTAGTCCTGATACAACTAAGGCACAGGCTTGACTATCGGTCTTAAACCTTAATGATTGTTGGCATAGAAAGTTTTAACATGTTAAATTCACTGTGAAAACTGGCATCGCACACGATATATTTGCGTCTCATTGGCGACGCTGTTTGGAAAGATGATAATCAGAGTTGAAAATCGCTAATTGTTAATGAGTGTGAATTGAGATTAATTCAAAGAACACAGAAGCACAACATCGTCACGAAATACGCACGATTCATTACGATTTTTCTCTGCGAACGATGTTAAGATGTTGTCACGTCCTGCGCATATTCACGATTTGTCACAATTCATTACGACCCCCCGCAGATGTTGATGCGCGATATTGTCACGATTCTTGCGCGATTCTTTACGATATATTAAAGAATCCGGCACACGTCGTGGCGATATCTTAACTACGAGTCTTTACGGACATCGTAAAACAAATCTTTCAGGAACCGTGACTCTCGTATACGTCGTGTTTACAGGGCTCACTATCATAATTCAAATGACAAATCCAAAAGTAGCCAACGGCGACATTTTTACTGCTCGTTCAGGGTATAAGAGGGTATTGAATTCTTTTTGATACACAGTTTTGGCATGGAAATGACTATTTTTTTTTTTTTTTTTAAAGTTTTCGACACCAAATTACTTACTCCATTTTGAAAAGTTGACACGGATTCAAATTGAAATAAAATTCAGAACAGTTTGATGATGACTTAAAGAGTCGATCAAACTTTTATTTACTACTGTTCACGCATTATTGCGCGTCACCTCGTGGTCTTATTAACGAGGTTAAATTTCATTATGAAACAGTGAAGCCTTTACTTTCTATTTACAGGGTGTCCCATAAGTACTTTTACTCCTTTATCCTTCATTCATGGTAAAGGGATTTATGGGACACCCTGTATAATTTTTTTGTATAAAAGGATGAACAGCTGGGTCTGCTGCGCGTCGACTATCGCCACCGGGAATCGAACCCGGGGCCGGTGGATTCGTAGTCAGCGATGCTAACCACTACACCACCGAAGTGTGTATATATACTGTATATTATATATATATATATATATATATGAACAAAATTAACACTACAAAAACCGTGTTCAGTTATATTTAGGATTAAAAAGCCACTATAAAATAAATAAAATGGACGACGTTTCGACCCGTTAAAACGTGGGCTCCTCATCGGGTCAGTCAAGAAAAAAGGACTCCTTTTTTTATCCTTATTGGACTGTCATTTTATTTATTTTAAAGGGGCTCTTTAATCCTAAATTTTTGCGTGTATGTGTGTGTGTTCTTGACTACCTTATAAAACCGCGACAATCTTTTGGATATACTCAGAGACAGCCCGGCGCGACATGAACGTGCGTATCGCGACATTAGCAGTGTTGTAGTTTCAGACGTTTTTTAAAAATGGATATCATTAAATATCATGAACAAAGTGAATATAATGAAGGTTAGGTTAGGTTAAATTAGGTTATTTCGATTTAAATATTCATATCCATAAGTGAAAAGTGAAAATGTCGTGGTTTTATAAGGTAGCTAAACGCGCGCGCGTGTGTGTGTGTGTGTGTGTGTGTGTGTGCGTGCGCGCGCGCGAAAAGTATTATTCTATAATGAAAAAGTGAAAACTGTATTTGGGTATTTAGAAAGTAAACGGAGGAATATGAAAGATTACAAGATTTGTTGCATTTTTAAATAGTCATTTCATGGCACGTGTTTTAAGGAACTTCTTCATTGCAGCCTTATTGCAAAGTGGCATAAATAACTGTGACTGGAATACTTAATTATAACGTACGAAGGCGCTGAATAGACGCTCCTCCCGGATAATTTTCTTAATAAATAGTTATTTTCGCCATTAGCGCGTCTGCTGCAACTTTGTCCTCCTGCAGCGGTTTTCCTCCCGCAGAAGCGAGGCAGTCGTTCCCCGTCTTCCCTTCGCCTCGAGGCTCGCCAAGATCAAGTCTACTTTAAGACTCCTCAGACACATTTACCCTCTGACCATACGCCGATTTCCATAAAGTTTCGTTCCACTCTCTTATTGCATCGTTCGGCTTTTATAAAGAGTGGAAAGGGAGTCGTTGCAGACGAATACATTTGGAAAATGAGATCATCTTTAAAGAAATTGCTGAGGGAAATGTCAGGCGAGTTTAATCTAGCAAATGGCGGCTTTTTTCCTGGTCTCTCCCAGCTATTCCTTTTCATTTTGGGCTCGTATTGATTTCTCAGCTTGCGGCTTCATACCAATTTACCACATTTGTGGCGTTTACCGCATTCACTCAGATCATGTGCCTTCTTTGGGATAATTTCGAGAGAATCGTAAAATCTTTTGGTATCTTTTCTAAAGTGGCTCTCCTCTAGTGAATTCATTTTTTTGGAATGGCCAAAAAATACTTTTAACTTTTTCATAAATTTGTATTTAAAACAGAGGTACTTTATAAAGTAAGTTATTGAAGACATTATAACTATTTAATACATTCGTATGGTTTAGTTTTTAGTTTATGTGAGCATTGAACAGTTTAGCTTTGGGGCGAAATAGTTAATTTATTGTTATATGATAAAAATGTAGCATTAGCAGATAAGCAATGCGAATGAGGAGATATAGCAATTATACAGGGTGTCTCTAAAGTCGCCCAACTCAATATAATTAACGTTATATACACTGGGTGGGCGACTTTAGAAACCCCCGGTACATAATTTTTTTTTGTAATGAAATAAATTACAGCACGTATCGTAAATATGGTTATTATTCACTTATGCTGAGAGTTATTCTTAACGTTATAATATATCTGTGTACGTATTTTTGGGTGGCATGACCCTTTAAAAATGCGAAGAGGTCAGACTCGTGGCTCTTGTTCCTTTCAGAAAATCATCTCATGGTGGCGTGGACTGAATTAAAAGCCTATTTTTGGTTCCAGTTTCTGATACCACAAAACTCAGTGCCTAGTTACAAAACGGGTGTTAAATTAGGGTCCGTTCACACTTTTTCCCCCTCCCCCCAACCAAAGTGTACAAAGATTTTTTCTTTTTTTTTACAATGTATTGTATTGAAAAACTAGAGATATACAAGTTAATATTCACACTCAAATTAAAAAAATGGAATTTAGCGGGAAGATATGGATCGACATTTTTTGCATTTCTAAAAGCGTACAACGGTCCTTAACCCCTTCTTCCCAGCGTACGGTTTGTACGCTCGTGAAAATGTTGATAATTGTGAACGGCCCCTTACGTACTTTCTGCCCCCGTCAGCTTTGAATAAAATAAACTGATGGACAAATAAATTAACATTCTGAACGTATTTTGGGTAAATACACGATAATGTATTTTACACCTTTTTAGGTAAGTTATTCAATATTAATTCGGGTTAGGTTTTGGTCATTATTTTGAACTCTAAAAAATCCATTGTCGTGAATCTTAAATTTTACCCGTGTTTTATACATATGCAGTCCTACAACTGAACATATAAATATTTACTGTTGTTTTTTGTACAGTGCACAACACACGCGCAACTTGGTCATTTTTAAAAGCTGAAGGAACCAAACGTTTTGAAGAGAATACTACATAAAGACACGAATTTTGCGAACGAATCTTACTCTGAAGCGCGTTCAATCTCGATACTAAAATTTCTTTGTAGACTCCCTTTGTATCGCTTTCTGGACCAGTTCACATCATTCCATATCTCATATCCAACATAATGGAGAGTTTCCCTCCTTAATGTTAATCAAGGAACCCGAACTGAAAGGCTACAAAAACAGACTGCAAAGGATTTCATTTGCATAGACGCGGTACATCTCTCGCTTCCTCCTCCTCCTCCTCCTCCTCCTTTTCTCTCTCGGTGCCATTGCAGCATATTTCCATTTTGGTGTTGTTGCTGTTATCGAAGGAAAGAGAACGGAGGTTGTACAATGGGTGTTCAATTGTTTTAACACTCTGAAGGGAAGTTGATGATATTTGCGTAAACATTTCGCGTCTCACTAAACATTTGAAACGATGAAATGTTGGTCTGAAACAATATTTATTTCGTTATTTTAAATGTTTGTTGCGAATCGAAATATTTAGCTAAATGTCAGCCTTTCATTAGAGTGAATATTCAAAGACGTAACTACTTAATTTAATACATATTTAAAGAGAAATACGAGTGAAAACATAATAGAGAGACATAATAGAGAGACATAATAGAGAGTTATTGTTATGATGATTTCAGGGGTATTTCTTTTGATTCTATATTGAATTAAGGAGTTACGATTTTTATTATGAGACGATCATCGGCTACCCGTAATCAACATATAAGTCGAATATAGAAAAGAATTTTATTTATATTTTGTGAATTTATGACGTTATGAAGTAAATTGGTTTAAAAAGCGCGATAACCAATAATTTCCCAGTTTAAAGATTGAACTAAAATATAAATGGGGCAATTGATGAAATTCCTCCCAAACAATTATTATTATTATTATTATTATTATTATATATTATTAATCCTGTAGAGAAATCGCTCAAAAATCGGGCGAACATAAGGTATAAAAACGTACTGCTCCCAAATGATTAAAAATTACCAAACCAGAAGAAAGGCTCAACACGGAGCAGAATAATATAAACAATGAGAGAAAAATAGCGTAGGTGACTATAAAAGCGGTGAAATGTGGTCACGTGTCCCGATTCAAAGCCAAAGGATTGGATTCATATCCCGTCGAGCCAGATGAATTGAAATCTTGGGTCAAGAGCGGAAGACAGGATGGAGGCCGTAAAGACGAAAATCCCATGAATAATCTATAGAAGTTTAACCCTTCTGCGCTAATTGGTCGTGGCTCCATAGCGAAACTCCCGGGTTTGATTGAGTGTGCAAAGTCGAGAGGTCTTTATTAGGAGATGCGTCCAGAAATCATAGAGCCAAGGGTGCCATATCGGCACTCCCCTTCTGGGTGGGAGTGGGGCATACCCATTTTCTTATACATATAAATAAGAAGAAATATAATTGGCTATGTATTATATATTTAGTATTATAAAAAGATCTATCTATTTATCCATGCATCTTCCTACACGCACGCACGCGCGCACACACACACACACACACACACACACACACACACACACACACATATATGTATGTGTATAAAGGAAAGGAAATATGAAATGCGCAATTAGAAAGAACATTTTTGAGACAAAATACGAACTCTTAATAAAAGAACCCACGATCTAATCAAAACTTTGTCCCCTTTTATATATATATATATATATATATATATATATATATATATATATATATATGTGGCAGAAGGAGGGAGTAACTGAAGGGGGGGAGGAAACCATTGGTTTGCGGTTCTAATTACGGTTTTCTCTGCTGCTTTATTGAGGGAAATGAAAACCAAAGATGGGAGGAAATGAAGGGGAGAGTAAAAAGGCGAAATAAAAAGGCATCTGTCACGGCCAATCTAACCGATGAAGACAGAAGAGGGGAAAAGTGAGGGAGCGAAAGAGCGAAGCGGAATGCGAGGAATCGGCCAAGCACCAGAATGAGGGAATGAGGAAGGAGAAAATCGAGGGATGAAAATAGGAAAAGGGGAAATAATAGAGAATGAAGTATATTGGGATATATTTATACATTTCTTGATGTTCCTTAGGATTCACTAGGTGCCAATTATAAAGTGCCATTTACTAAGAGCCATTCGCTTAGTGCCATGAAACTCATTCGATGGATTAATTGCTATGTTAATAGTGCCATTCATACGTAATTAAAAATAAACACATTTAGAGGCACTCTCCCCATATTTGTCGTGCGTGATATTATTTCCATTTTTTTCGTCCACCGACGAATGGAATTCCATTCGTGTTCCATTTTTACTTCGCTTTGTGTGTCGGTCCTCTTGCGTAGATTAAAAGGTTAACCCGAATTGCAGTCAACGATTATTCGTACATGGTTCAGCGTTGGCTAAATACATGTTTGTCGATGGTATTTAACTTTTAATACAGTCGTACCTTATTCGGGTTATGTCGCGGCCGTATCGAGACCATGTCGCGGCCGTATCGAGACCATGTCGCGGCCATATCGCAACACCGCTACCCGTCGACCAGCGAAGTTAAACGACACTGGGTCTAGGTAATTGTTGGGTACGTAATGACGTAGAAAACAGTGGTTCGGATCCCACGTAAAGCCGTAGGTCCCCTCTGTCATATGACTTTAGATGTTGCAAAGGGGGTTAAACAATCCCCATCAAACAATCACACCTTATTCCTGGTGGTGATATGGCTTGAGGGGTTTCACCTCCGAGTTCGAGCGTCGTGTCCACCTCACTGACAATGATAAATGGGTTCTTAGATAATGTGTGTGTATATATGTATGTAGGCCTTATGCATGTATGTATGTATGTATGTATGTATGTACAGTCCTTATTAAAATTAAAGTATTGTACAATGGCAGCGATTATCGTGCCCCAGATATTCTCATACGGTAGGGTGTGTCAATTTTAGTAAAGTCAACAATTCAAAAACTACTAATGCTCAAATGATGTCATGTAATGCTCAAATGATGTCATGTAATGCTCAAATGATGTCATATTATCTAGCAAACTTAGAAATATCTTTAGTGTTGTTTAAAAAAGCCATTTACCTACTTATATTTGACGAGGACGAAGGAGGACGAAGACTTCATACCAGACTCAGTCTGGTATGAAGTCTTCGTCCTCCTCTCTCCTCCCTGCCTCCTCCACTCATGCATTCACAATCAAAACTCCAGCATTTGTGACTATGTGAAACTTAGAAACCATACTGCACACCAAAAATAACCAAAGTTGACCACACATATCAATGGCACATTGATATACGATGCTACAGTCATATTTAGGTTATATTTCAAACCTTTATGATCAAATATAAGTAGGTAAATGGCTTTTTTAAACACTAAAGATATTTCTAAGTTTGCTAGATAATATGACACCATTTGAGCATTAGTAGTTTTTGAATTGTTGACTTTACTAAAATTGACACACCCTAAATTACTGGAAATCAAACGTGAAGGAGATGAGGACACACAGGTAGGAGACTGAAGTGTCAGACCCAGGAAGACTCCTGACATCAACCCAGATGCCACCAAACTCTCGGAGCTTATTGACTGGAACCCTGGCGTGACTGACCCTCCTCTGACCTTCTCCCTCACCACTGCTGCAATCAAGGAGTTTCTGGATAGACCAATGGAAGTTCCTGCATGGCCCTCACACACACAGTCAGTAGAGAGGTGTGTAAGGATGAAACTGAAGCAGCACAACATGTTTACTCAAAAGAGAGGAGGGAGGCGTACATCAGTGGCCAGGTGGCCAGTTGGGACTCATGTCCAGGAGCAAGAGCAAGGTAGACATGGCATCCTTGGCAAAGTTCAAGAAACCTATCTATATTTCTAAGTTTTAATATTGAAATACAATCAAAATGTCTTTAATTGTATGTAATGTATGTAAAATGTAGTTATATACAATAAAAAAAAATACTTGAAAAAATTGCTGATTTTTCGTGAACTTCAACTTCAAATATAAGTAGCTAGGAGTGGTCAAATCTGGATTTTAAAGCCATATTTCGATTTAGCACAGAAAACTGCATCATTTGGTCACTAGTAGGTTTTTGAATTGTTGACTTTACTAAAACTGACACACCCTACAGTCATACGGTTAACTGCGCGAGGTATGTATAATTATATCGTACATGACGATACTGTACGATGCCGTTTACGATAATTTTGTATTATGCAATAATAATACTACGATTAAATCTATATTATAAACACAAATAAACATAATTATAACATCTGCAGCTGCTGGGGCCTATTTAAATGCAATATTCCACAAGAAAAGGTTTGCTAATTGAGTGTTTACCGAAGTAATTAACATTAAATGTTTCTTTTGTTAATTTCAGTTAACATATATGTAAAGAATTTTGCGTTGACATTAAAATATTTATTGTAATATGTAAAGTAGCAACAATGACTATTGTTCGTACAATTGTTTTTACAATAATTCAAAGGTTAATTTAGTTTCAGAGTGAATAGCAAGTTTCCTAACAGATTTCGATCTAATGTCATGTGACGAAAGGGACCTACAACTCTACGTGGGATTCAAACAAGGGGTCGCTGCTTCATCTAGACGCGGAGGACGGTCCCCCATCCAACTACTACCCAGACCCAATGCCGCTGATCGATGGGAAGTGGTGTTGTGACAATGGACTTTATACCCATCAGATCAACAAAACCATAACCTAACCTACGCTAATTTAACCTAACCTATGTTAACCTAACCTAACCTAATCTAACTCACAATATACTTGTCGATAGAAATGTCAAGTCGGTCAGATATCTAATCCTGACGCCCCCCCTCCATTACATGTTACAACTAAATTACACCGCTACACTTCTTTAGAATTTGACTTCATCTAACATTTATCTTTGCCAAAACTGACTATTATCATATAAGGGGTTCCAAAAACCTTAGCCCCCCCCCCCACTTGCAGCTTACATGTTTACTTATATCGAAATAGTTTTTAGTGATTAAAAAAATATATAAAATTCTTTATTTATTGCATGTATTAAAATTACTCTAGCTGATAAAGTGATAATATAATGGCTTCTCAATTAATACAACCAAATCTGGGCGCCCAAATTTGCCACTCTCTCAGGAAACAAAGGACATCATTGAAAGCGGTACGCGTAAGCGGGAAAACATCTGTGCTAAACTTTCTAGAGAGATCGAAGTGTTGAGAGGAAAGATCGTTAGTGGTGAGATCATTCGACTGTACCGTCATAGGCAAGGTTTAAAGCCTTGGCATGAACTTCCAAAGCCAAGGAAAACTCAACTCAACATCGATGACAGAATGTGGTTTGCCCATTATCTTAAAGATTGGGATGTGGATGATTTCATGCATTTAGCTGTCTCCGATGAATTTTTTGTTTACGTAACACGTCGGCCTAACTACCAAAATGATCGAGTTTGGGCCACAACACCAGATGAAATCGATGACAATGAACATTATCGCGAATTATTAAAAAATCCAGACTGTGTTTGTGTGTTTGTTTGTTCACTGCAAAGAAGCTCATGTGGGTGCTGAAGCCAAATGGTCAGAGTTGGGATGGACAGTATTTTCGTGATATTATTCTATCCCAGCATGTCATTCCTTTTCTAAGAAACCCAAACAATGTTATGGATGTCGATCAGGTCACACTTCTGCACGATAAGGCCCCCTGCTTTAAGGCATTAGCCACTCGACAGTTGTTGCGGAACCATGAGATCGATTTCTTTGGAAATGAAGAATGGCCAGGAAATTCTCCTGACCTGAACGTCTGTGAACACATTGGATCAGTTATAAAGGACAAGGTTGAATGTCTCTTGTTTCAAGAACCTGCAGCAAATCGATTTTCGAAGGATACAATGACGCAACACACTGAAACTGTTTTAGCAAATTTGCTTAACGATCAAGATCTATTCACGTCACTTTTGGCAAGCTACCCAAAGTGAATTCAGGCTGTCTTGGAAGCCAATGGCGAGAACACCAAGTTTTAATTGTTTCTCATTAAATGCAGGATTAAATTCTCTTTTGTAAGGTATGTTTAGTTTTACTGTACCTCTAATGGTTTAGGCCATGGGCGGGGGGACTAAGGTTTATTGGAGCCCCGTATATGATGCCCTCCCAGAAAGAAGTGGATAAGCGACAAAAGTAAAAAAAACTCGACAAAACGCTTTATAAAGTTGTACTAATTTGAAAGTGAAATAACTTTTGAACTTCTGAAGATATTTCGTCGAAATATCTTCAAAAGTTCAAAAGTTTTTACTTTCAAATTTGATACAACTTTAACTGCGTTTTGTGACGTTTTTCATTTTTGTCGCTTATCCACTTCTTCCTAGAAGATTTTAGGAAATCTAAAAGTTAAATATTGTATCTGCTTTTGATTCTCAGAAATATACAGTAAATATGTAGGCGCTACGACGTTTCAAAGACAAGACTTTTGACTGACTGAACAAATTCTCGATTTGTCGAATGAAAAATTTTATCGATAAAGAATGTTTGGACCCGCACGTCATAACAATGACAACGAAACATGAAATGATCTACATTCTACAACACCATCTAATCTAATTTAACTTTACCTAACTAGCCTAACCTAACCCATCTTAACCTAACTAATAACTATAATGAATGTACATTTACAAAGACTACTACTGTGTTAGAAATTTGATGGTCAGTATGAATGCAATCAATTATTTTTGTACGACATTTTGAGAAAAATTCTATTCTACTTTTTGCTGTCTTTTAAAGTGTAATAAATCCAGTATTTACGCATTTGCGGTTCATTACATAAATAACGTTCGCTTAACTATAAAAAATATTCAAGCATTTTCTTTGCTGTGACAAAATGTGATGGTTTTTTTTCTGTATGAGCTGATCGAAGATTAAGGCGAGCTATTTGTTAGGTTCTACGGTGTTTCTGTTCTCGTTCTTATCAAAATCTTTAACCAAGTTCAGTTTATTAAATACTTTATTTGCCATTTTGGATTTAGCATTTTCTCAAAAATTGCGTAATTCGTAGTTAGTGCGTAGAATTTATTTTGGAAATCATCAAAGATGATGTATTTTGTAATTCAAACATTCTTATTTCAAATTTGGTACTTTATTTCAACATTAATGGTCAATTTGATCATGCGTAAAGTAGGTATCAATTTATCCATGTCAAAATATTGGTAAAATAAAAGATGAAAGTCACGCAGTCAACATCAAAATAAAAAACTGAAGACAAAGTAAAAATTCAGACTGAAATTCATATTTCACAAAATCAGCGCTAAAATTCAAACTCAAAAAAGTCCAAAAGTTAAAAATATGAAAACAAATAAAAATATATTTAAAATTTGGTTTGAACTATTTTCTTTTTTAAACCAGTCGACTTACATCAAATTAAAGATGAAATAATGTATTTTTTTTTTTATTAAAAGGAAATCTGAAATCAGAGTTCGTCTAATGCACTGAAAAATACGATATGCACTAAAAGTCTGGAAACTATGACTAGTTCTCTTTATAAATACTGTAACTGCAACGAGACTTCCAAATCATCATTTGGATCTAAACTGTAAAGTGATCATTAAACAAATAGGAAAAAAATACGAGTTAAAAAAATCTTGCATTCTTAGAGATAATATACCGGTAGTAAGATCACCACTGATACCCAGAGTATGCAAGTTTGCCAGTGGTTGGCAACAGAACCACTTAACTGTAGTTACATAAACATTCTGTTCTCTCTGAAAATAACTCATCCTGAAAGGAAGAGAAATGTCGTTTACTAATATCATTGTAAGGTTTTCGTACAGACATTAATAATAACAATAATAATGACTGAGGAGGGCCTGAAACCGGCCCAGCGCTCAGGCCAACTAATGCGGCTTATTGCTCTAACTCTAGTACTGTTATTACCAGTATGATCGGGGTTCGAGCCCCCAACCTCAGTGTCTTCAGTTCGATTATAGGGAAACGGTGTTACCTACTGAACTACGGAAACTGCGCTGACAGACATTGAACATAGCTTCGTAACTAAACAAGAACGAGGCTCCGCTCTTTTAGTTTTACGGTCAATATTGTTCATTAAACTGCATTTCTTGTCTTTTCTGGCGGGTTTTACAGATAAAATTATTGCGCAGTTTTAAAAACATTAAAAATTTCACTTAACGTGTAAGTTTTTCACACTGGTATAAGTATCTTTAAATACGAATACGTTTACCCACTTTATCTTTGTCGACAGAAACGAACACCTCAAATTTTCATCCAGTCCCCCATTCGTTAGGTTAGGTTATATTAAGTTTACAGGATTAATTTGTTAGATTAAAACGAGGGCAAAAAATATCGTTATCGGTTGTCTGCGAACATGGTAGGTTTGGCGAGTTTATTTTAATACTTTCCTCATATTCCTATGGAAGTGATTTCGAATATTAGTCTTATATCATCAGTCTTTCATTAATTCTGCTCTGCATTTTATTGCACGGAACACTCAGTGTTTTCCGTGACTTGATTCACGAAAGGAATGTCACATTCCAGTTTGAAATTCCGCAGTTCCTTATAAGAAGGTTATCTACAGAACAGCGAGAATATCATAATTACCACGGACTTGGAGGAATTAATATCTCGCTTTTATTCTTTTGATATGATGAAATGAAATTAGCTCTCGGGAATGGAAATGAAAATGAAATTATTAAAAATGAGAATGAAAACCAAAATCAAAGTGAAAATGAAGATGGAAATGAAACATCAAGTTAGAGGCTAGAGTAAACATGATATGAACCGAAACGTCATGTTAAAAAGAATGAACGTAAGTCTGAGTTAAAGTATCATATTAACACGAGTATATTTATTGATGGTTTTTTTATTCTTTATCAAAGTATAAAAAGCTTTCAAACTCTGAAATGGACCCGAAATTAGTAAATATGTAGTTTCTGGGCCACCCATTTTTTTTGGTAACGCCCGTGGCACCTGACTAGTCGAAAGTTGGTGACGTGGAAAATTACTAACCAACGTTGAACCACCACTCAATCTAGAGTACGCCTAACACGGACATAAGATTCACCCTGATTGGCCTGACGTATGAAATGGGTGGATTTCTGCCAAAAATTTGGTAGCCCCGAAACTACATAGTCGAAATTCGATATACTGAAACATGGCTAAAGAACTCACTCGTAACATAGTATATACTATTTCGCAACTGTATGTTGCATACGTGGGTTAAAATTTCTAGGGGCTTTCGAATGCTCAAGAAAAGAGAATCTGGAATTAAGGGCTGAATTTTGTTTTATAGATTTAGTTAATTAAAGCTTTCGATGGAAAATGGTAAATTCAAAATTTTCGTGAGTCTTTTCTTTAGAATAAAGGAACTTAAATTCCTGCTTAAAATATGAAACTCGCCAACTTTTGTGTGTTGTATCACTGTGAAATGGTCGATATATCCCGGGTTCGATTCCCGGGTGGTTACCTCATTTTTTCATTTGTTCGTTCTCCCTCCTCATCTTGGGCGGAATGTTCTCCTATACAAGCGTCGTTCTTTACGTTAATTATACTGCGTGTTGTTTGCAGTTGAAATGTATATATATATATATATATATATATACATACACGAGGAGCGATACGAAAGTAATACCTCTTATTATATTTACGAACTGAAAAATAAGAGGCATTACTTTCGTACCGACCCTCATATATACAGGGTGTTCTAAAATTACCTATTAAACTTTTATATGTCTGCCGATCAGTAGTGAGACGTGAACAATGTGTTCAAGTTGAAGGAAGGCACTTTGAACATCTGAAATAAACAATTATTGTTGTTTTTCTTAGTGTTTCTTTATGCAGGAAGGAGGGGCCAAGGGCGAACGTCCTTATTTATTTGAAATAAAATTGTTAAATATCGCATAATTTTTGTCAAGATATTACGTTCATATTAAAGTTTACTAGGTAATTTTAGAACACCCTGTGTATATATATATACACAAATAAAGCTTTCTTTAATCGTGATATGCAGTTTTAGCTCAAGAATTAGAGCCTATTATTAATAAGGCAAATAACTTTCTACGTCCTCCGCGTCTAGCTCGCGTAACGACCCGGGGTCCGGATCCCGCGTAAAATCATCATAGGTCCCCTCCATCGCATGACCTTAGATGTTTCGATAGAGGTTGAACAACCTTTACTAACATATTTTCTTCTCGTTTTCGCGCTATATCTATTCTCTGTCTCGTGATTTTCGCTAATTTTTGTCGTTTATTTATGTTATGTATTACGTTTTTCATTCTTTTTTCAGCTCCTTCATCTATAAAGTGCTCAGTGAGCGTAACTTCCGGCCGCCATTGTCGTGACGTCACCAATACGCAGTCACGTGACAATGAGATAAAGGATTTGTGGCCTGGGATTTATTGAATGCGATATACAGTGTATATATATATATATATATATAACCTTGGTTTTGCTTCCGCCTGAATTGTTCATTCTGACGAAGTTCAAGATTGTTGTTCCACCTTCGACCTACAGCTTAACGTGGAATCCGAACCACGACCCACCACGGGTGGTCAGAAATTACAAAGTCCTCGCCGCTCGGACTCGACCTCACGACCTCCCGATCAGCAGCCCAGCGTCTTAACCACTAGGCCACCTAGGGCACCCACTTATCTACCAACTTATTTCTTTTCTGGAAGGATGAACAGCTGGGTAAGCTGCGCGCCGTCTGCTTTCGCCGGAAATCGAACTTGGGGTTCGTGGATTCGTGGTCAGCGATGCTAGAACCACTACACCACCACCATGAGAAGAAAATAAAAATTACAATTGTATGAAGAGCACCACTTTTTTACAGTGACATCACAGGTCACCACAACTGCTTCATAACTTAACGAAACAAATGTCAAGTAATAAATAAATCATTTGAAATGTTTACTAAATAAAACATGAAAGTAATTGCCGTAGATTTTAATATATATATATAATATATATAATATATATATAATATATATATATATATATATATATATATATATATAATATATATATATATATATATCGGCTATTGATTGATGGCGTAGAAAACGCAGTTTAATAATAAACAGGAACACCAGATAAAAAATAAACATCCTTCAAGGTTTAATCAGTACCAACGTTTCGGAATGCACTAGTTCCATCTTCAGGGCTAAAACAATAAAAGGCCAATTCATGTACAAAATACAAATTGCAATTGTAAGTCGCTTAATAACAATTTAAAGTAAAAAAGTTAAAATTATAAAAAATAGCTAAGAAAATGTAAAAGCATTAACACTAAAAGGTAAATAGATGAAATTAAACGAAAGTTACAATTATAAAAAATAGGTAGGAAAAATATAAAAGCATTAAAACTAAAA
This sequence comes from Bathynomus jamesi, assembly GCA_023014485.1. NCBI lineage: Eukaryota > Metazoa > Arthropoda > Malacostraca > Isopoda > Cirolanidae > Bathynomus > Bathynomus jamesi. Next base: position 347,228 of record JAJOZX010002001.1, read on the forward strand.
GGTAAATAAATAAAATAAACAAGTACCTTAACTAAAACATAACAGATCTACCGATGATTCATCAGAATTAAGGTCTGGTTTTAATTTATAAATGAACAAAGATTCCATAATTTTAAGCTTAAGGTCAGAGCTTCCGGCAGCAAGTACGGCGAAACTAGACTGTGAAATTGGGTGGTTATTGTTGTGTGATGAAATTAGTACATTCCGAAACGTTGGTACTGATTAAACCTTGACGGATGTTTATTTTCTGAGGTTGGACAGTATTTTAGATTTAGTAATAACTACGGATGATAGGCTAATTACTGATCTTCAAGTAATAGAAGCGTTGAGCAATAGCGATCACAATATGGTAGAGTTTGTCCTCTCAGTAAGTCACTCGAAACCAACTAACTCGACTAAAATTCCTAGCTTCCAGCACGCAGACTTTAGTAAATTTCGAAATAAATTTTCACACGTCAATTGGGAAAACGTAATGGGGAACTCCAACGCAAAACTAATGTGGGAGTCGTTCGTAAAGGTATTTAGGACTATAAATGAGGAATGTGTACCGTACAAAATTAAGCGTGCGAAAGTAAACAACAAGCCCTTGTGGTTTACTTCTAGAGTGGGAGACATTATAAAGAGTAGAGAGAGGGCTTATAGGCTATACAAGTGCGATAAAGATAATCTGTTGTTACGAAACAACTACATATCTCTAAGGCGTGAAGCTAAAAGTGTAATAAAAAAGTCAAAACGCGAATTTGAAATCTCCATAGCTCGTGACGGTAAAGAAAATCCCAAGCGATTCTTTCAATACGTCAATAATAGAAGTCCAGTAAAAAGTGTCTTGGGTCCATTAAAAAATGGAAATGGAGATCTAGTCTCTGAAAACAAGGAAATGGCTACCTTGCTAAACGAATTTTTTACGTCAGTTTTTACTATAGAAGATGTAACGAATATCCCTACGGTCATAGACATAATACCTTTTGATAATGGTAATATTTGGATAATATTGTCGTTAGTGAAGGGGAAGTAATGCGCTATATTGATAAAATGAAAACGCGTAAATCACCGGGTCCGGATTCCATATATCCCATACAACTAAAAGAATTAAAAGATAGCATTGTTGTGCCGCTAACAAAGATTTTTAATGCGTCTATTTCTGAGGGGTGCGTACCAGATAATTTCAAGTTAGCAAACGTAACACCTATCTTTAAGAAAGGCGATAAAGGTGCGGCGGGAAATTATAGGCCTATCAGTTTAACGTCTGTTGTAGGTAAGCTACTGGAATCAATAATTAGGGATCGTATAGTCGAACACTTAGAAGTGCATAATCTGGTCCGAAATACGCAGCACGGTTTTAGGCGAAACAAATCTTGCTTAACTAATCTTTTAGAATTTTTCCAAAGCGTGGTTAACGTTTACGATAGACATCGGGCGGTTGATGTAGTGTATTTAGATTTTCAAAAAGCGTTTGACACCGTGCCGCACAAAAGACTGATTGAAAAAACTAAGGCTCATGGAATCAGGGGTGTAGTAATAAATTGGCTAGAAGAATGGTTGCGAGGCAGGAAACAGAGGGTGGTCGTTGATGGAGCGGAGTCGTGTTGGGCTAATGTAGCGAGTGGCGTTCCTCAGGGTTCTGTATTGGGCCCTTGCTTTTTCTATATATATTAACGATTTAGATGTCGGCCTAGTCAGTACAGTTTCAAAGTTTGCGGATGACACGAAGCTGGGTGGTAGGGCGATTAATGACGAAGATAGAGGTAAAATTCAGGAAGATCTGAATAAAATCGTTGATTGGTCAGTCACATGGCAAATGAGATTTAACGTGGATAAGTGCAAAATTATGCATATAGGTTCGCGTAACGGTAATTTTGCGTATAGTATGTCAGGGAAAGATTTAACAAGCGTAGAGCAGGAAAAAGATTTAGGAGTTATAGTCACTGGTGATTTAAAAGTAGCGAAACAAAGTACAGCGGCGGTCAATAAGGCGAACAAAGTGTTAGGTTTTATAGCTCGAAATTTTGAGTACAAATCGCGCGATATTATAGTTCTCTTTATAAATCATTAGTTAGACCCCATTTGGAGTACGCGGTCCAATGTTGGAATCCGCATATGCGCAAAGATATAGACAGAATCGAAAGAGTTCAAAGACGAGCAACTAAGATGATTCCGTCTCTTAGGTCAAAGTCGTACGAGGATAGGCTTAAAGAGTTAAAATTGACTACACTCGAGACTAGGAGGTTAAGGGGTGATCTAATCCAGGTTTTCAAAATTATGAATGGGTTTGATAACGTAGATAGAGATAGCTTTTTCGAAATATCTCAATATAATAGGACTAGAAATAACGGGTGTAAGTTGACAAGTAGAAGGTTCGAGACAGCAGTTGCGAAAAACCTTTTTACGCATAGAATAGTAAATAGCTGGAATAGTTTGCCGGTAGAAGTAATTAGTAGCACGTCTATAAACATGTTTAAGAATCGATTGGAGCGCATGTTGATAGAAAGGGTATAGTTTAAGGTAGTAAAATTAAGGCTTTGTGGGGATAGATCCCACAGCTCAACACAAGTGTTGTGGGATATAGGGAGGCAGCGTCTTGGGTTAGGGGATACTCTCTGTCCTTACACACCCCATTTAAAGAGATTCCTCTGCCGAGCGGTGCCCCCCATAGTACTGTGAGGTATTGAAAAACTCATGATCTTCACTTGCCCCACAAACACCTTTAAATGGGAGCCCATAATGGGTGCACACACATTTCTACATTACTGTACAGTCTTTACAGCCACACCTACACTTTTCCTCGTATGTGTATACACAATACACGATTACGAACACAGTTAGGTAGACCAGCCATGAGTGGATCCTAGGGTCTTTGTTGGTCTGAAACATTATAACATTACATTATAACATATATATATATATATATATATATATATATATATATATAATATATATATATATATAAGTTATATATATATATATATATATATATGGGATGAATTTCACAATAAAACACGTGAAATGAATAAATGCTGCAAACCCACAAGGAAAAAGAAAAACGATTCCAAGGCCTTTCGTGTAGGTGTGAGGTGTGAGGTGTAGAATTAAAAAAAAATAAGACGTACTGAAAAAACTAATAATAAAACCTATCCACTATATTAACACTACTAAAAGAAGGGAACAAAATGGAACTAAAAATAAGACGTAGTGATAATATCAGCATACTCGTATATAATATGGTAATGATAGTGATTATAATAATAATGACATTAATAATGTTTATTGGCAGGAGACAGATTCTCTCTCCCCCCACCCCGGCATACCCCACCTAAAAACAGGTACAGTATCCCTCAAGGTAATCAACGATACAACCAATTAAACACTATTTTAAAAACAAAAACAAAAAAGGATTACGGTAACAGAGAAATAACAATGATACGCGTGAGAAGACGAGAAGTAATAACAATAATACAAAAACAATTATTAATAGCAGGTTCATAAAAGTAAAAAGAACATGTCATGGGATGGCTTATCTGGGAGTTAAGTGGAGCTATAGACACACACTTTCATACCAAGAGATCCACAGTCTAGAAGACATAAAGCAAGACTGATGAATAGCTTGGATAATTGGATTGTCTGAGTTTTTAATTCTCCGTAATAGACTCTATTGGACACGTCTGGTTATCTCAGGGAGGCTCGGAACGTTGGGGTTAGGGAACGTTTGAGAGGTTGAACATCTTGGACTTGGAGGTAATTTATGTAGCAGTCTATAGGATTTGTTGCAAAGTAAGTTGAATGTTCTGCAGAGCCTTTTTTTATAATTAATCCAGAGTTGCTGCCCATAAATATTAGTGCAGAAAGTACAAAAAAGAGTGCCTTTAGCTTCGCTTGTACAGAATTTGAAGTTCCTTATAATCATGTTTGCCTTAACGCAGTAACTTCGATATTGTTTCTTTATGTCTGAATCGTTACCCAAGGAGCTGATGATAGTTTGACCAAGATATTTAAATTCTTATACCTACTTTGTTGGTTGGTCTCTCATTGAAAAAAATATTAGCTGTTTGGTTTGAGCTTTTAGGATGGAATTGCATAACCTTAGTTTTAGTAACATTGAAATTAATGTCAAGGTTCTGTGAATAGGATTCACAATTTTTTATAACATGATTCAGACCTTTCACCGAAGTGCTTATTAACATCATCGCCATAGACCAAGTTTTTTAATCCTCATGTTATCTATCCAGCATCCCATATTTATAAAGGGGTTGGACAGAATAAAGAAAACCCACTCAATTTCGCTGGTATATTTTTTTTATCATTAATGAGGTCATATATTTTATAAAGTTGATGTATGAATGTAGATAATATTGAGAACATCAGTTTTAATGTACTGATAGGTAGTTTTTTCCTATTTTTTCAGAATAAATAAAAAATTGACTTTTGGAAAAGATGTCATTGACTATGAAAGGGTAATGATAGTAGACGACTGTTTAGTTGGTATCTCAGTAATAAAAGTCGCCGAATTTGCCCATGTATGTCGGGGAACAATCCCATGGTTATGAATACACGAAAGGAAAGGAAAAAACATACTTCATAAGCAGAGCTGGGCACTTGCGGCATATTGCGGTACTGCGGTACTGCTGCACTACCAAACCGGTACCAAACCGGTACGCGGAAATTTGAATGCGGTAGCGGTACTGCGGTACTTTCAGCGATCCTTTGCGGTACTGCGTTATGGGGGCCCGGGGTGGTAGTGCGGTGGTACCGCAAGTACCGCAGTACCGCAAAATATGCCGCAAATGCCCAACTCTGTTCATAAGCACAATAGCGTTTCTATTATTCCGTCCAATCCCCAACTTCATGAGAGCTTTTGCAATAGTTGGTGTTATAAAGGAGTTTCAGTATAATTCGCTTAACATCCTTTCGATTGATTTTCGTCGTTGCAAACTATTAAGCTCTGAACAAAGTTTTGATGCAGCTGTCTTTGATTCGTGCTTCACTACTCCTAATAAGGTGGTTCTGTCACATTCTGTCAGTGCTACTTATTCCCACTATTGCTTATTTGATTTTTTTTTTATTTCCTTCAATGTATTCATAACCATTGGGACTGTTCCTCGAGCTACATGGGTGATTTCGGCGACCTTTGTCACTGAGACACGAACCAGACGGGCTCCCATAATCATGCCCCGTTCGCAGTCAATGAAATCTTTTCTAAGTGCTCTGTTTTATTCTACAAGAACAGGAAAAAAAAACAACATCAGCATATTAATGTAGTAGATTATGTTAGTATAGCACGCATTCACATATCGATTTAGTAAAGTATATCAATCACACTATCAATACTGGCAGAAAATACAAAAATACAGCACCGAAAATGCGAGTGTTTCCATTATTCTGTCCAACTCATAATATATATATATATAATATATATATATATATATATATATATATTATATATATATATATATATATATATATATATATAATAATTTATATATAATATATAATTTAGGGTAGGTTGATTTTGGAACTGTGATCTTGGACTAGTCTAGCTAGAAAGGTATTAATGTATAAAAATCGTTGCACCAACTCATATTTGTGAAAATGATTGCATTTTTTGAGGATTGTTAATTATTTTTAAGTTGTAAAATTGCCGAATTTTACGCGTAAAATCGCGCGCGCGGCATTCGCGCAATGTAAACAAACAAAATATCGGACCTTATTTCATCAAAATAATCAATTAAAATTCGGCTCGTTTAACAAAACGAAGCTTGAAACTTATTGTAAATGCATTATAGATGTTTATTAGTGTATTATTTTGTATTTTTTAATGATATTTACCTATAAAATGTGTATTAAATTAAGTTATTTTATGATGCGTTCATTTAATTGTGTTTATTTTCAGATATTTCATAAAAATGGGTAAAAAACGGAATTCTGCAGTGTTAACTCGAAGTGATAGTGCCAAAAAATTCAGTGGCCAACCTTCCCCTTTGGATAAAACAGAGCCTCCTACCCTCCGCCAAGTTATTCAGTACAGTTATTTCCTCCAAAATAGCCACCCGGACTTGAAAGACTATGATATTGCTAAAATGATAGCAAAGGATGTGATTGAGATCTGGCAGGCAGTGAACCCGCGGCTGCCCCTGTATGAGGAATATTATGTAGTAAAATTGGTGGATAAAGTGTGCTTCAAGAAAGCAAAAGAGATAAACAGGAAATCTCTTTCTACAGTCCAGGAGCGAATCTGCAGGAAAAGCTGGATAAACTTTTTGACATTTTTGCTTGCACCTGTAAGCTACCTGTTCGTCCCTGTGATGACAATGCTGTGAAGTGCAAGAAAGAAAATTGTCAAACACAGCACATAATCTGCACTTGTCCTCCCAGTAAGAAGGCTATTATTTTTTTAACTTTTAACTGCCCTAACTTAGTGCGATTAGGTGCCTTTTAAATGGAAGGAAATTCAATGCTTGGAATTAAAAAATATCCACATTTTCCTCCTGTAATCTTCCTCCCCCCCCCCCTGGTAATAGAAATTAATAATCAATTTTTTTTCAAGATTTTATCTCTTATTTTAGATCCGCTATTTAATATACTTTAATATTTCAGGTTCCAGTAAAGGAGAGGGAATACTTGAGAGGGAATTCTTTGAGAGGGAATACTTGGGCAAAGTCAACCCAAGATTTGCTGCCTGGAAAATTGGACCATTAAACCATGCAAGATGGTTGACTTTGGCAATTAGATTGATGTGTCTGTGGACCAAAGGTGCTTACCCTCCAGAAGTATAGGATAAGCTTTACCAGGCCATCAAGTTCATTGTGGAAGTGTATGCAGTCAGTTGGTTTGAGATCAAAAGGGACAGCAAGTTCCACAATCAGCAGCTGTACATCTTCAACATGATCCAGAGGATCAAGCAGCAGTCTGAAGAAATCCAGGGTGTTGCTTTCAAGAACCTGAAGTACAATGCTTTTGCCTTGCTGCCCGAGAATGTGCTGTACTCTATGATGAAGTCTGATGACTTGGAAGTGAGAGAAGCTGCTCTCAAGAAAATTCTGTCCATCAGGTAAGCATTTATTAATTTAAAAAAATGTGAAAAAAAATTTGATTATCGGGATTTATTTAATAAAAAAAAGGCCCGAGTTCTATAAATCCCCAAAATCGATTTTTTTTTCACATTTTCTTATCCCAATTCCCCCCTTCCCCTCTGATAATGGAAATAATCTTACCTTCTTTCTGAAAAAAAATTCGATTATGGGGATTTATAGAACTCGGGTTTTTTTTTTTTAATTTAAGTTTAATTTAAATCAGCAATTCTGAGACTAATAGGGATTAAATCTTAAACTGGAATAAAAAATAAATTAATTATTATTCTTTCAGAAGTGGGAAGCCAGCCAAGAAGAGGCTGAAGAAGATCACAACCATCAACATTGAAGCTACCCACTGGTCAGAACTAATCAACCTTTCTCAAAGTGGCATCTGTGAACCTGCTCTCACAGAAGACTTTTCTGACCAGGAGCTTCAAGAAGCATTGCTGAATGGCACCAAGCTGGAGCTGCCTGATCTACCTTCACATTCTCAGAGTGTTGAAAGGGCCGTGAAGCTGACATCTGAAGCTTCCCATACTGTTTATGGACTCGAATCAAGGCACAAACACATTTTGGCCAAAGCCCTAAGCCGCCAGATGAGGCCTTCCTTTGCTTCTAAGGGCTCTTACAGTGAAAATTATGATGATCTTGGGATCTAAATGTGTCTATTTGACTCTGTACATGTTTTTTTATTTTTTTTCAATAAAATTGTAACTTTTTTCAGGATTTTTTTATGAAAATAGCATGTTTTTTCGGCCGAAAATTGCGAAAATGCGGTATTTTTGGGTACGATTTTTTGACGATTTTTGAAACGGTTTCCTCAAAAAACGGTTAAAGCTAGGGATCTGAAATGGATTGTTAGTTATTATCATATTAAGCCCTGACTATCTCGACTAGTCCAAAGTCAATATCTAAACAAATGCGGAAAATCAACCTACCTTAATATATATATATATATATATATATATATATATATATAATATATATATATATATATATATATATATATATATATATACATATATATATATTGTAACTTAAAAAGTTTAAAGGAATTTAAAATTTACTTTATTCAAAGCTTCGGCATTCCAACTGTGTCACAGTAAAAGTAATTGCAATTATTCCAATTCCAAGTGACCACACTTGTGAATTCTACTTCTCGAATCTCATTGCAAGTAATTAAAAGTTTTAAACTGCGTGACTTATCACATTTTAAGAGAAAATATGTTTTTCTCATAATTAAACAAGACTTATAAATGAGTCAATAGTACAAGGCGTATTCTCTGATCACCTGAAGATTGCCAGGGTCTGTCCAGTATTCAAATCAGGCAACTCTGATTCTCCATCCAATTACCGGTCAATCTATCTTACCAACTTTAAGTTAAGTATTTGAAAGAATCGTATACAATAGACTGATCAAATTCTTAGCTAAATACGACATCCTAGCAAAAACACAATTTGGGTTTAGAGAAGGCCACACCACAGAAGATGCCATCAACGTACAATTAGAAAATATCTATAAAAACCTAAATTACAAAAAAAAAACACAATCTTAGTTTTCCTTGACCTGTCGAAAGCCTTTGATACGCTCTCACATGATATCTTACGAGACAAATTAAACATATATGGCATAAGGGGAAATATGCTAAATTGATTTAAGTCATATCTCCTTAATCGTCACCAGTATGTTAAAGTAAATGACATTTCATCAGAATATCTGTATTGGAAAGTCGGGTTCCACAAGGATGGACCCTTACTCTTCTTAATACATGTAAATGATTTTTATCGATCAACAACATAAGACTGTATTCAGTATGCAGATGATACAACATTCATTTCTACACACCACGATATGAACTACCTAATGAACGAAGTGAACAGAACTACCTAATGAACGAAGTGAACAGGGAATTCGATCATGTCTGTAAATGGATGTATGCAAATAAGCTTTTACTAAACTTGACAAAATCATCATATAGGATTGTAACTATAAAAACTGCAGTCGTGCACACACCATTAATAATTGGAAACACTCCTCTTGAAAGAGTAAATGAAATTAAAGTTCTTGACACTCAAGTTAGATGAAAAATTGAATTTCAAAAGCCACACACAACATATCAAATAAAAAATATTTAGATTCCTCTACATAATATTTAAACTAAAAAAACAATTCCCCAAAATGCCCTCCTCACACTGTATTATTCATTTATTCATCCACAGTTACAATATGGAATCACAGCATGGGGTAGTACAAAGAATTATATACGATATCCGTTAGAAGTAATCCATAAAAAATGTTTATGAACTCTCTCAGACAATGATAACAGACGATCTCATACCTCTCCAACGTTCAGAAATTTAAATATTCTAAAACTAAATGACATCTATAAACTTACTGTGGTGGTGGTGTAGTGGTTAACGTCGCTGACTACAAATCCATCGGCCCCGGGATCGAGACCCGGTGACGGCAGCCGACGCGCAGCAAAACCCAGCTATTCACCCTTCCACACAAAAAAGAAAGTGGTTGGTAGATAAATGTGTACCCTGGGTAGCCTAGTGGTTAAGACGCTGGGCTGCTGGTGGGGCGTGGTTGGGATTCCACGTTAAACTGTAGGTCTAAGGTGGAGTGAAAAGCTTGACCTTCGTCAGAATGAACAATTCGGGCGGAAGCTAACCAAAGGTATCAGCATATACAAAGTTGCAAATAATAGAAACTATACTTCGCCCATTCACAGGGCGATTACCCCATCATCAGACCCAACCATAATCATAATACGAAGCTTCCCAATAATTTCATACATAAACCAAATTATTCGATGCAAATTGCAGGAAATGCTCTCTCCTACAAAGGGGCAGTTATCTGGAACGCTATACTTATAAATTTCAGACAAGCACCATCGTTAATTTCGTTTCACAATCCGCTAAAGAAACATTTTATTATATATTGCAACTTGTAAATATTACTAAACAATAAAAGTCACCTATTATATATGCAAAATTTACAATCTTAAATTGGGTCCAATCACAATCTATATAAATTATATGAAAAGTTTATATTACATTACGCCATAGTTATAATGTATCTGATTTATCTGTATTTTTGTAACTTAACGATTGTATCCTCATTTCTAATTTGTAATAATAGAAATTAACTATTATTAGTATTTCAACGTGTTCTGTTTACCGTATTGTTTACCATTTTTTTTTTCTATTTTTTCTATTATTTCTATTATTATATTCCATTTTTTATCACTTCCTTTTTTATTATTTCAAGATTATTTCAATTTCTATTTGTAATGACAGAATTAACTAAATGCAACTTTATTTTATTTTCTATTAATTCCATTTATATTTCTTATTTATCTTATAATAAAAATAGAATTGAATCTCAAAGATCTTTCTTTGCCTGAAAAGCTGTCATATGCTTCCCAATGGCATATTCAGATTCAAGAATGATGTAATTAAACTACTTGTCACTAAAAATATAAAATTAAACGTTAATGCCAACATTGTGTAAACCTATGTGGATGCAATGTACAGGGTGATTCAAAAGTCAGGTTACATAGGGCTTTTCTGTTTCTTTGCAGGTAAATGAGTTATAAGATGTTATCGAAGGAGGAGCGCATTGATGTGATATTCCTAGCTGACTGCACAAGTGCATTGCCGTTAACGGTGGCCATATCGAACATGTGATGTGACTATTCCCCTGTATCATTACATAATACAGCATTTCCCTATGTAACCTGACTTTTGAATCACCCTGTATATCTTATGTAATGTGTTCTTTCTGAATAAAGATTATTATTATTATTATTATTATTATTATTATTATTATTATTTGCTTTCTTGACCTTGGTAAAAAAAATATTTTAAAAAGTTTAATTTTTTTATTAAAAATTTTAGGGAATTGTTAAAAATTATGCAATAAAATATTCCGTTTGAATTACATTTCCAATCAAATAGTCAGTTCCTTAAATTCGTACCCGTCAGGGTATCCTTGTTGTAAAGCGCCACTCTGTTAATCCCAGCTTCGAGTCTCGGACCGGACTCGAGATTTCAGCGATGAAGGTGCCTTGCTGGGTCTCCCTGGGTGGGGTAGTGGTTCGGATACCACGTTAAGCCGTAGGTTCCCTCCACCATATCACCTTATTATGTTACAAAGAAGGTTGAACGACTTCAAACAATTATTTATAAATTCGAATCCAAGAAAAATTCCTGTCAAACATCAATGAATTTCGGTGAGATAATTCTAATTCTAATTCTAATTCCTCTGTTCTAATTATAATTCCTCTGTTCTAATTCTAATTATAATTCCTCTGTTCTAATTCTAATTCTAATTCCTCTATTCCTGCCAAACGTAATAACAATCATTCAGGAGGACCGGAAACTGGCGCAGAGCTCAGGCCAACGAATGAATGCGATCCACTGCTATAACTCCTGTATATTTATTATCAGTACCATCGTGAGTCGACTAACCATCGACTCACCATCGTGAGTCGATCCCCCGACTTCAGTGTCTTCGCTTCGATTATAGAAAAACGGCGTTACCCACTGAGATACGGACGTTGGCTTAATGGATGTAACGCGTACAGAAACCATATCAGGATTACTCTCATTTTCCAAAGATAAAACTAAATTTGGGTCTGTTCCAGTTTCGTCAACAACGAAACATTGACACTTTATAAAAACAGACTTAATCTAACCTAACTTAATCTAACCCACAATAACTTGTCGATTTTACTTTGAAGCTGAATGAACTTCATTCACATGTAAATTTTCAATTAAAATGCATTTTTATGTTATTAAAAATTAATATAGTTTCCTAGTTAAACACACACCACACACACACCACACACACACACGCACGCACACAATTATATACAGGGTGTCCCATGAGTCTGGCGGAGGCCTTTTCCTCACCAGTGTAACTCGTTTCCATATTAGCTATTGTGTTATTCTACTTGAAACAAAAAAAAAGTCCCAAAACAAGACATCAATTTGAAGATTTGTTTTAGGTTCTAATATACTACTTTTGTAAATTTAATTTAAAATAAATTTTCATATGAGACCTGACTTATGGGACACCCTGTGTGTGTGTGTGTGTGTGTATATATATATATATATATATAATTCCTGTTTTTTTACTTTCTGTTTGAATGAAGGACATAATTGGAGATAAGAAAAGTGTGTTGAAAAGTTTCCAATAAATAAACTCAAATGAAGAAAGTTTGCGAGTTCGAAAGAAAAAGTAGAGGAAAAAAAGCTTTTAAGTTTTTAAAAATTCGTATTTGTATCTTTTTTGCTTTAATTCGAATTAAAAGTTTAAAAGTTTTTGGGTAAAAAATTGGTAAAAAAAATGAAATTAATTTGAGTTTTCTCCTTTGACTCGATTCGGGAATAATTTTGAAGTCATCAAATATGAGATATTTTAGTTAATAAAGTTTGGGGAAGTGAATTGAATGAAGTTAGCTGATCGGATAATCGCATTTCCAACGAGTAGAGAAGTCTTTCTCTCCTCCTATCACTCACAGCATCCAACTTGGTATAACTTCATATGTCGCAACTTCAAACTTTGTCAAGTGTTTGCTTTAAATAATGTATTTAAATTGGCAGAGGCTGTCGAGTTCAGTTTAACTTGGTCTCCTGACCGCGCTACACGGGCTACGTGGTACCCAATTATTTTAGGCAAAATTCGACTTTAGGACGTCAGTTCGAAAGAGCTGTTTTATCGTATTTACGCGTAAGGGTTTTAAGCCTTTCGATCGAATTATGCATACGTTATAACATTCATCCTAAGGGTAAACACGAATGATAGCGCGTCAAAATCTTCAGCCGAATGATATTCCACGACGGAATTGCGAAACTGAGGTAACGAAATACCTCGGAACCCTCTTAATGTATCATGGGTATGCCTCATGAATATATTAATATATTAGAATTAAATAATGTGCGTCGGACAGCGATACGTGCGTGTCCTCGGAGCAAGGCCTATAAAAGTATAGGCAAAGCAGGCTATACGCCTGTGAATGCAGCCTTAGATCAAGGTTTTTCGAGTAAGTGAATGACTTTGCAAATACGCTTTAAAAGGCCTTCTTTCCGCTGTTAATTAAAATGAGGAAGAAGCGTATCCTGACGAAGCTTCGCTGAATTTCATCTCTTCAGTGTATTTGAAACGCCACTTATAAAGATAGATTCTGCGCGCTCAAAATTTGCATAGCTTAAAGCAAACTGACTTTGAAAGCCGCAGAGCACCGCAGAGGGCTTATAAGAGGAAAGACAGTTTGGGGGGAAGAGGATTGAGATAGGGCTTGGAGGAAGGTAAGAGCAAATATGAAAGTGGAAATTTTTTTATTTTAATTGCATTGAATCTTAAAACTTTAATGGAAAAGGCTCCATAATATACTCTTCTTTGAAGTTACGCTTTTTTAATGATGTTACTCTTAAGTTACAATCGATCTGATACTTGAAGCCAGATTAAGGTTGGGACATTTAAATTGTACTATATATATATATATATATATATATACCGAGTGTCCCAAAAGTCAGTTTACGGAAGAAAATGTTCTCCTGAGGTGAGTTTACTACAAAGAAAAAAACTTGTTTCATAAATATATTTACAAAACATAAGAAAACAAAGAAAAAAATTCTGAAACATATTTACAAAACATGAAAATAGTTCTGGTTACAATAATTGTTCAAAATGTCGTCCATGTTGTTCGATGCACATCTTGTATCTGTCAACGGTTGACCGGCAAATTGCTTTACATAGTTCCTTATCATTGCTTAAGAGCTGCAATTCTTCACAAATGTAGTCTTTAAAGTCCTGAAGACATGCTGGCTTTTTGCTGTAAAAAAAATTGCGTCATAATGTTTAGAATAATCATCAGGAGCAAACATTTTCTTCGGTAAACTGACTTTTGGGCCACCTTGTATATATAATCAGACAACTGGATAAAATATATTTGAAAATCCAGAATATTTTTTTTAAAAGTATCTAAAATTACTAATTAGTAATTTTTTGGTCTTTTCTTTCGTATTTTTCGTAAAAAATAATAAAATTCATAAATATGAAAAACGTAAAATTAATAATTGATAATTTTAGATAATTTTTAAATTCTTTTAGGATTATTTTTCTTCGTAGCTCTGGAGTGAAAAAAGCCTTCAGCACTTTGGGGAAGGAAAGAGTTCAATAGAATCGCTCGTGGGACACGTTCAAGTGTAAAGTGGGAATAAAAATTGTAAATGTAGAATCTAAATACACAGAGTGAATGTAAGCCCCTCCAAGGAAGAAGTAGCTAAGCGACAAAAGTGAAAAACGCTAAACGCAGTTAAACTTGTATCAATTTGAAAATTTGAAAAGTTATTCCACTTTCAAATTGGTCCAACTTTAACTGCGTTTTTTACCGTTTTTCACTCTTGTCGCTTGGCCACTTCTTCCTAGGAGGGCCTCATATAAACTCCGAAACGATTATCTCTTGTTAAAATCTAACTGTTAAATTAACCAATACGTTACTTACACTAAGACAAGGGTGGGGGAACCTTTATTGTGTGTCTGGCAAATTTCAACTAAAATAGTTTGTATCGGGAAATTTCAGCTTTAAAAATAGTTTGGGACCTAATTAAGATGTAAATACTTTAAATATGACTTTAAATAATCAAACTATCGGCGGCCAATTAAATTACATTAATTTAATTGCACATTATGCCCGCGGGCGGCATGTTCCCCACCCTGCACACCCTGCACTAAGAGGTACATTTCGACAAGTTTCACTACCCACGCATGGTGATATAGGCTTTAATAAATAGACACCCTAATTTTAATGTATTCAGCGCCCACGGCCCAGTGAATGACACCGTTTCTCTGTCAGCGAAGTGAAGATATATTGAGATCGGGGGTTCAACTCCCGATGGTGCTGGCTAGTAATAAGCCAGGAATTACGGGAATGGGCCGCGTGCGTTTGTTGGCCTGAGCACTGTGCCAGTTTCTGGTACCTCTTGAATGATTATTATTATTAGACCTGATTTGAATGAAAGTTTTTAAGGTTTTTTTTGAGTTCAGGTGAGAAAATAAAATTTTGAGGTCAAAGTTTCTTAATTAAAAAGGAATAATTAGAGCGAATGGATAAAACCTAATGATGGGGTTTGTTTAACCTCTTTCTCAACATCTAAGGTCATATGACGGGGAGAACCTACGGCTTTACGTGGAATCCAAACCACCGGTCGCTACATAGTCTGGACGTGGAAGACGGTCTCCCATCCAACTACTATCCGACCCAATGTCGCTTAACTTCGCTGATCAACGGAAAGCGGTGTTTCGACACTAGCTACGACGTACCTCGAGCGAGCGAGTAACCTCAATAGGCCAAATGGAAGGGAATTATATTGTTGGTTTCATTTTATATTGTGTGACAGTTAGCCTTCGACCTCAAACAGATCACTGAATAATACAATTAGCTGAAACTTATGTACAGCTTATAGCTTTTAGACTTACTAATTTGAACTTAAAGTTCATATGGTTTACGCATATAATAAGGGATATTAAGAACTATTGCCTGTGGCCTTTAAGAAGGAATTAATATTATTAACTTTCCGGGGTCGTCCCTCCTCTGTTCAGACAAAATTAACTATAAGGTATTTTTGATTAACTTAAAAAAATGTATCTAACTTTAGTGCCACCGCTCAGAAATCAAAAGATTAATGGTTTTTACTTTAGTGTCACTACTGAGCGATCAAATGTGTCTCACTTTAGTGTCGATACTGAAAGAGCAAATGTATGTCTGAATTTAATGTTAATATTAAGAGATCAAATGTTTCTTTGATTTTAGCGTCAATGCTGATAGAGTAACTGTCTGACTTTAGTATCAGTACTGAGAGATTAAATGTGTCTAACTTTAGCGTCACTGTTGAGAGGGCAAATATGTGTCTGACTTTACTTCCCAATACTCAGATAATAAATAACCGATCAGAATCGAACACAGACAAAAAATATCGCGCCCAGCTAACCGTGCACCTTTTACTGAAATTATTTTTGTAGCCACCCTGTTGTATAACATTAAGGTAAACAGAGGAGTACTAATATAATTAAAAATAAAGGTGCCATATTAAGCACATAAAATAAAAAAAGGCAAGTTGACATAAATTATTAACCAGTCTAAGGAGTGTCTCCGTTTTCTGCTAAAACTACTCGAGTTAATATATTTGAAGGTTAGGTTTACTCGTCACTCGTTGTTTTAACCATTTTCAAAAGTCATCATGCAAACTTGATTAAAAGATCAGTTGAATGCCTAGTCCTGGTCTGATACTTTCGATGACGGCCATTTAGTCTTTTTGTTTACTTTTCGTATGTTCAAATGGAACAATGCCCTTTGAAAAGTAATCAAACATTATGGGATGTAATAGGATTATAAACCCGAATTATGTGAGTGATTATTGCTGCAAATCAAGAAAATTACATTTTTAATTCTCAGTACTTGAGAATTTATTTTTGTACATTTAATACTTTCAAGGGAACTTTGCCAATCTTGAACTTGAACTTTGCCAATCTTAACAGTGAATTACTCCAAAAAAATGAGAAGCTTAGTTATCTTTTCAAAATATGAGAGACGAAAACGAAATGAGCATCGAAGTAAACAGTCAGTCTCCAAAAATTTTGTACACATTACGAAAACTGCGTAGCTTTTATTCTGGGATATTTTCTGTTTGAAAAAATTTTAAGTCATCATATTTGCAACAAATTTACCTAAATTGCAAGAAAAATAATCATATTGTCAAAAACTTTACACATTCTATAAAAAAAAAAAGTTTGGTAAAAATCCCAAAATTTTCAGGATCTCCATTCCTAAAATATGTCAAAAAATGCTTCAGGTTGAACTGGTTTACAGGTTTCTAATACTGAATTAAGATATCTTCAGAGGATCATACTCTGCACACCTAAAAACCATAATACTCACATTTGCACATGTACAAGACAAATAAGTAACTGGCTATATCAAATGATGCCCTCCTAGGAAGAAGTGGCTAAGCGACAAAAGTATAAAACGCCACAAAACGCAGTTAAAGTTGTACCAATTTGAAAGTGAATTAACTTTTGAACGTTTTGACGATATTTCGTCGAAAATTTTATGAAGCTTTTTATGGCGTTTTTTATTTGTCGCTTAGCCTCTCCTTCCTCGGAGGGCCTCAAATATCTCGGATAAAAAATAAATTTTGGAGGAAAAGATTGTGGTATTAGTTTCTAGTTTCAATGTTTATTGGTAAAAATAATTATTACAGTATTACAGATATTACAATATTACAATAATTTTTAACAAAACATCCAATTAATAACCGGACTATTAATATTTATTTTTCCTGCTTAATTTGTCCCTTAAGCTTCAGCCTTTTCTGGTCTCTCAGATAAATTATAATTATAGGGAAAGTGGAAAAGCAGCGGATGGGAATGGAATAATGGTAACTGATTAAGTATGAGGGATTGAAAAGGTTGCAGTGGTTGTGGTGCATATGTCAGAGTGCATGGAGTGCGTGAGAGTGTGCCTGAAGACTGGATGAAAGAAATCAGTACTCCTTTGTAGAAAATGTAAAGTGAAATGAGTAAATGTAAGAATTACAGAGGTCTGTTGAGTGTAGCGGGAAAGTGTATGGTAGGATAGTGATAGAAAGAGTTTGTGGTATTACAAAATTCTTGGTGAGCGATGAGCAAGGAGGGTTTTCAGGTGGAAGGGGCTGTGTGGATCAAGTGTTTGCAGTGAGACAAGTGATTGAGAAAGCGTGTGAAAGGGATTGCATGGCATTATGGATCTTGAAAAAGCGTATGATAGATCTTAAGTACATATGGGGTTGACGGTAGACTCACGAATGCTGTGAAGAGTTTCTGTGATGAAAGTAGGGCATGTGATAGTACATAAAGAACTGAGTGAATGGGCCTCTGTGCCTATTCAACGTGTTTATGGATGAAGTCATGAGAGAAAGAGGAATGACTTTGGAATGTGATGAGAATAGGTAGGGCCTGTCGAGCCTGTTAAATGTGGATGATGTCCCAGAGTGAATGTGAGATGCAAGAGGCTGTTAGAGTTTTGTGGTGGTGTGTGAGAGAAGATTGGTGAAAGTGAATGTGGGTAAGAGCAAGTTATTGATTGTGAAAAGAGAGACAAATTCGGACCCTAACGTTGCACAAGATAACTAGAATAAAATGCTGGCCATTACCTCGAGTGTTAGAGGGTTAACGCGTAAAATGCTTCTGGACTCGAAAGCGTTATACGTTTCCTCGGTTGTTTAAATGTATGATAAGGTGTGTTAACTTTTATCCCGTCGTAGCGTAGTGGCTAGGCCCCACACCTGGACGCAAAAGACCGTACCGTATCCAACTTCAACCCAGACCCACTGTCGTTTAACCTCACTAATCGACGAGAAGGTGTGTTACGACAACGGCCACGACGTAGACCCACGACATAACATATAGTTGGTTAGTTAGTATTCCGTTTTACATCCTACAACCAAATGAGGACACTGACACTAGCGGCAACGCCACCAAATCAGGAAAAATAAGTTTCCTTTACGCGCAGCGGGCTGGTCACTGACCCCTCCCTCCACATTTTTTAGATTGTATCGCGACAATTCAAACTGAATTAAACAAACAGTTACAGGAATAATTTCTCTCTCCTCCATAGTATTATTTATCGTAGGAGATAAGCGCTGCTATACAATAAAAGCATAAACCTTAAAAACGAATTTAATTATAATTTACAATTTAATTAAGGTAATAAATTTTTAAACGTGTATATATATATAAGCATCATTAGCATCATTCCCATTTACGCTTATATTCATTTAATATGTATAAATGATGTATTTAAAAAACTCTCGCTAATATTTCAAATTCATAACTTTTGAAGCATTTACGTAAATAAGTTTTGGCCTAAGTTTGAGCGAATCTTTTTTTTTGCATAAATGAGTTTTTAATCCTTAATTGGTGTAAAAGTTTGGAACAGATATTAAGTTTTCTCCGAGTTTCAAACTACTTTTTTTCTTCTTTATATTTTAATGCGAAATTTCATAATCAAACTTATTATATAGTTAGAGATTTTTTTTTAGTACAATTAGTTTTAGCATAAAGCAGACCGCTTTCTCTCTCCTCTTGCTCTCTTATATATATATATATATATATATATATATATATATATATATATATATATATATATATATATTATATATATACAGGGTGTCCCAAAAAACTATATACTCTTTATAGCATGATGCTATAAAGAGTACATAGTTTTTTTGGGACACCCTGTATATATATATATATATATATATATATATATATATATATATATATATATATATATACAGGGTGTCCCAAAAAAACTATATACTCTTTATAGCATGATGCTATAAAGAGTACATAGTTTTTTTGGGACACCCTGTATATATATATATATATATATATATATATATATATATATATATATAATGTTATAATGTTATAATGTTTCAGACCAACAAAGACCTAGGGTCCACTCATGGCTGGTCTACCTAACTGTGTTCGTAATCGTGTATTGTGTATGTCCTCCGTGGTGGCGGAGGGGACCTACAATTTTACGTGGGTTCCGAACCACAAGAACATAAGAAATTTATGTAAAAACTGCCGGTAAATTGGCAACGACCAATTTTTACGAAACTAAATAATTATCAATTTAAAAATAATTAATTATCGGTTTAAAACTAAAGATAGAATCTCTCGGTCCAGAGGAGCAAGTCATAATAGACTACTATCCACAATATGTTACACTCTATATCTATTTATAACGGACATGCAAATATATCAGATCCAAAGAATCCAGTCAATTTCATTACGGTATCCATCAAGTCACGGTCCATATCGATTGCGGACCAAGTCAAAATTTACAACCATATACATTATCAATTTAAAAATAATTAATTATCGATTTAAAACTAAAGATAGAATCTCTCGATCCAGAGGATCAAGTCATAATAGACTACTATCCACAAATATGTTACACTCTATATCTATTTATAACGGACATGCAAATATATCAGATCCAAAGAATCCAGTCAATTTCATTACGGTATCCATCAAGTCACGGTCCATATCGAATGCGGACCAAGTCAAATTTACAACCATATACATTACAATATATACACTTCCGAGGAAAAGTGTAGGTGTGGCTGTAAAGACTGTACAGTAATGTAGAAATGTGTGTGCACCCATTATGGGTCTCCCATTTAAAGGTGTTTGTGGGGCAAGTGAAGATCATGAGTTTTACAATACCTCACAGTATATATATATATATATATATTAGTGATGTAGCGGATGTCATATTTTTCACATCTGCGGATGCGGATGAGGATGTTTGATTTCAACATCCGCGGATGCGGATGCGGATGCGGATGTCTACATTTTCGTTATTTTTTAGGATATATTCGAGATTTGTTGTGTTTAACGTATATAATAAGTTATTATATAGAGAGAGCTGTAGCTATAATGTAGTATAATTGTACAATAATTGCTGTACTTTTCCCTGAACATATAAAATAATAGCAAGCATCTAACTAATATAGAAATCAATTAGTGAATTCGTCTGCATATAAATTCGTTATATTTTGTTGAGTTTCAGCCACAATTAGAAACCATAATTGTGTTACCCGACCTCTTTCCCCAACCTCCACCCTTATAGAAAGAGATCTTTAATTAGCTTGATAACTATTTATATTAAGTTTAAAGTTTTATTAGGCATATTTATAAATGAGTAATTAAAATAAAGTAAACTAAGATGTTCATCGTTTAATATTCAAACTTAATTATAGGAAGGTTATGCTTAAGGAACATTAATTTTTCTGCCTTTTCCGCTGCCAGTCTGTTTCTCTTTTCATCATATATTAATCCAGCACTGCTAAATAATCTCTCGCTTGGTACGCTTGTTGGAGGACGTGCTAAATGTTTCCTTGCAAGTTTACTCAAGTATGGATAGATATTCTGCGTATTTTTCCACCAACTAATAGGATTGTCACATGCAGCCAGGCGTTTTTCTTGGTGATAGCTCTCGATCATTTTTACTACATCTTTTGACATCGCGTAGGTCTCGTCATCGCTGCTTGACTCAAGAAACTGAGAGAGAGATTCTGTGATAGATTTGCTTGTTGAAGGTGTTGGTTCTGTCACTGAAACTTTTATTCTTTTGGTGGGTGGCGAAGCGACAGATTCAAGAGATTGAAGCTCTTCAACTGCTTTGCCAAGTGATGATTTAACTCGTTCTAATGTACTAGGTGAAAATAACTTAGCTTTGTAAGGTGGATCTAAGTAGGCTGCAAGAGAGTAACTTCATACAAGAACAGCCTCTCGTCTTGTCGCTTGCATCACTTTTGCGCACAATGAACTAGTTCTATTATTATAGTAGAATTTGATAATTTCCGCTTATTAATGACGTTTTATCTCAACGGTCCACATCCGCACGACATCCGCAGTCCAAAGTGCGGATGCAGATGCGGATGCGGATGCGAGAAAATGTGCGGATGTTCCGCGAATGCGGATGTGGATGCGGATGTGACCTACATCACTAATATATATATATATATATATATATATATATATATATATATATATATATATATATATATATATATATACAGGGTGTCCCATAAGTCCAGTCTTATAGGAAAATTTATTTTAAATTAAATTTACGAAGGTAATATATTATAACTAAAACAAAATGTTCAAACTGATGTCTTGTTTTGGGACCTTTTTTTTCCTGTTGCAGGTAGAATACCACACAATGGCTAATATCGAAGTCAGTTAGACTCGTGAGGAAAAGGCGGAGACCTTTCCCAGAGGAGTGTAACTCACTTTCATATTAACCATTGCGAATTATTCTACCTGCAACAAAAAAAAAAGGTCCCAAAACAAAATATCAATTTTAGTTATAATATAATACTTTTATAAATTTTCCTATGAGACCGGGTTTATGGGACACCCTGTATATATATATAATTGCGTGGTGGTTGATTTTGCAGGTCCTGCAAGTCCAAAACGTCTGTCTGTGGACCTTCGATTTGATGAATCTTCCCCCCAGTTAAAAAAAAAAAAAAATCCAAAAATGAAGCGATGTCAGATCTCGTGATAATACATGACGCTCATGGCCGGTGGATAGGCAGATACGAGAACCGGCCATGAAAGAGCTTGTTGAGGCAGTCACCAGTCACTCCGCAAATGCAGGGGAGTTCACGCTGCAACACTAAGCGTGTCAAAAAAAAAAATCATGAATAAAAAAAAATTATCTAATTTTTATTTTTTGAAAATATCGCCGTAGATTTATGTTATTTGGTTTGGTTTTGCGCATGCGCGTTTATTATCGACGCTTCAGTGTTAAATAATGTTGTTAATTATTTTGTTTGATAATTTCAACTATTTTACCCTCGTCGAAAATGTAATAAGGCAAATCTGCATAAAGTTTAACATAAAAATTTTTGTTTTATTCTTCGACTTAAGTTAACATTTCTGAATTTTTCGTTGCAACAGAAATTAATGATGTTAATGATGTTAATGATCATTAATTAATGATGTTAATGATGAAATTAATGATGTTAATAAGAGAGTAAGAGAAAGAGTAATATTAAAAAAAAATATGCAAATAGAGCCAATAGCATTTGGTAGAACTTCAGTTGGTAGAACTTCGTTGTACTGTATGAAACGAAAATATAATAAAATAAATGAGAGTCTGTACGTTTGTTTCAAATAACACGAAGGCAATATGGAGAACTACTTTATTTTCATTTGAAAATACTGGAGGAGTTCCGTAGTTTAGTGATTTCGGGAGTTTATAAACTCATTTTTCAGTATATTTACCACTAAATATAGTATACTTACTCTTTGCGTATACCTCATACAAAAGACAAATATAGGAATATACAATTAATAACAATAATAATGATGATTGGGGTTGTTTAACCTCCTTCGCAATATCTAAGGTCATATGAGGGAGGGGACCTACAGCTTTACGTGGGATCCGAGGGTCGCTACATAATCTGGACACGAAGGACGGTCTCCCATCCAACTACTACCCAGACCCATTGTCGCTTAACTTCGCTGATCAGTGAAAAGCGGTGTTACACCATTGGCTACGACGTAGCCTGAAGATACTAATTCTACACCAGGTACTGTACTAGTCACTTACAAATTTATTGCTTAAAAATACTCTTTCAACAAAATAAATTGAGGCTTTTATAAGCGTCCCGTATATATGATATATAGATTTTTTGGCGGGGGGGGGGCGGCATTTGAACTATGCGTGTACCTTAGATCCGAGTACAAAAAAAAGGAGCAAACGTACTCTGGGAAAAAGTATGTAAAGAGTACACTTGGTTCATCGAAGGTACACTGAGAGTACACCGAAAGGTTTTCTTTAATTCGTGGAAGCGTACTTTTTGTATTTTTCACTTACTCGATATTCCAGAAAACATTACTCGTCAAGAATATAACCGTTTCAGCAACTCTCTATCTACTGTCGACCATCTATATACAGGGTGGTCAAAAAGTCCTGCCTCATTGGAGAAAAAGGGGGGGAGGGTGAGTTATTGCTAGTATCTAAAATGAGGCAGGACATCTGGACCACCCTGTATATATATACTCTTGAAGTACTTTATATTTTACAGAATATATTCAGTCCTTTTTTTACTGCTCGAATCTTAAAAGTAGAACGCAAAAGCGGACACTTTTTAAAGACTACATAATAAGGATTTGTAGTAGCTTGAAAGTCTTTTGAAAGACAAATTTAACGCTTTCGAAATCAAAACAGAAACACAGTAAATAATTTTATGAACTAAAAGGTGTCTGAAACATGCGCGACCCCCAATGAACCTCACCTGAGAATATGTTCGGTTAGATTTAGGCATAAATTTCATTTACATGCTGGAAGAAAGTTAATTAAATGCCTTCATTGTAATGTGTACTCAAAGTGTGTGTGTTGAGGGGGGGGGGGGGTGAAGGAATCTAAATATATACAAGATTTGTCACTTGTCAATAGAATAATTATTTTACTGATTACGGCATTAAATAATTGACAGTAATAAAATTTACGTACACACACCATCATTATCTCTACAGAGTTCGAATCTGTCAGCAGCATTGCGGAACATATTTTGGTGCTGCTGTAGTATGCGGTCTACCTACGATTCGGCGGTCTACCTACGATTCGGCGGTCTACCTACGATTCGGCGGTCTACCTTTTAATTATAGCTTCTTATCTTCTTATTATTTTATTATTAGGTTAATTGTACGCCCTTGACGATTGGTTAGGTTAAGTCGTGATATTTTCGTTAAAACTAACGAAAATATCACGACTTAACCTAACCAATCATCAAGGGCGTACTGTAGTATGCGGTCTACCGTTAAGTATGCGGTAGTAGTATGTTTAACTTCTTTAATAATTCCTTAATTGTGTAAATTAAATTATAATTCCTTTCAATTCATTTTCAATTCCTTTTAAATATTTTGAACGGTAGACCGCATACTACAGTAGAAACTTAACGGTAGACCGCATACTACAGTAGAAACTTAACGGTAGACCGCATACTACAGTAGAAACTTAACGGTAGACCGCATACTACAGTAGAAACTTAACGGTAGACCGCATACTACAGTAGCACCCATATTTTGGAGTATGACAGGGGTTATTTTTGTAACTGCTGTTACGATACGAGCACGTAAATGTCCCAGCTTCATTCAGATGGCATTTTAAACACCGTCGTCTTTCAACAAGATGGGGCGCCTTGTCATTACGCAAACATTGTTCGGGAATACCGAAATGAACGATTTCCAAATCGGTGGCTCGGACGTGGAGGCAACAGGCCCTGGGCGGCTCGATCTCCTAACCTAACGCCCTTGGATTTCTTTGCATGGGGCTTTATCAAATCAACCGTCTATCAAACGAAGGTTACAGATCTGCAAGATTTACGTGCTCGTATCGTAACAGCAGTTACAAAAAAACTCTGTCATGCTCCATTGCTCCAAAATGTGTTCCGCAATGCTGCTGACAGATTCGAATTCTGTATAGATATTGATGGTGCTCATGTAGAATCATATGCTTAAGTATTCATTAAATGTATGCCTTCTATTATACTGTTATTGAATTTTACCCTTTTTGCTACGTTTTCACTAAAATAGATAGGGACTTTATAAACACCCTGTAGTTTACGCGAAAATATCCAGCAGGCGAAAATTTGACAATTTAAACTAATCTTTGGAAAATAGTAAAAAAATAAAACTTAGATCATTAAAATACTTTATTTGAAAAGTAAATTCAGTATATTAGGTAAACTCCTATTTTAATACGATAAATATTATGCATACTATCAAAATAGTATATCCGGTTTAATTAATGAAAATAAACGTTTTTGGAATAATTTTTTAATTTACCGTATTGATCTAGGTTTGGGATTTAATTTATTGACTGCCCGGTTAGGTCAACTATACGCCCTTGACGATCGGTTAGGTTAAGTCGTGATATTTTCATTTAAACTAACTAAAACATCACGACTTAACTTAACCAATATCAAGGGCGTACAGTTGACCTAACCAATCATCAAGGGCATACAGTTACCTAACCGGGCATTCAATTAACCTAATCAGGCATTCAATTAGCCTAACATAGTGTAGTAATATTCGATGTGGATCGACAATTGTTGAATGTGCACGTGATCTTCCAGCCATTTTAATTTACCATATTAAAATAGGATTTTACTGTATATTGTAATAAAACACTGTAAAGTAAAAGCAGTAAAAACATTTTAAATTATACTGTATTATTACTGTATAACAAAAAAGTCATGAATGCCACTAGTTTCTCAACCCTTCCGAATGGTCTCCCTCATTTTGTGTAGGTTATCCCATGCAGAGACAATCCATTTAGCATAAAGAGGTTTCAGTGTGGAGAGCTTCAAATCTATCTACCGGGAGATTCATTTACATTGAGTCCTGCTGAAACTTCATCCGCATACCAAAAGGTAAAACTTGCCTTGAAAGAGTCTTTGATTCTTTGTTTCCACTTAAGTCCAAAGGTTGTAGTTCACCAGTACATCCGGCAGGGACATAAACAATGTCGATATTGTTTCTTTGAAGTACGTCTTTGACTGCGTGTGCTCTGTGTGCCTTGAACACATCGAAGATTGCTAATGACTTTTGTGTCTCTGACAAACACAAGTTTTTTTCTGCTTACTAAAGTAGGGTACTAGTACATTCTCCACGTACAGTTCCATAGTTTCAGTATTACTCCAACGGTTTGCAGAGTGCAAAATGTGCCAATCACTGGGAAATTTAAACTTGGGGTGGCAGACTTTGGTTGTACCTTGGTAGATGAGCTGTGGTGGAAGGAGAGTTCCAGAGAATGACGTAGCCAGCACTGCAGTAATCTGTCTCTTGTCATCAAGTTCGGTAATTTCAACTTGGGTTGCACCACAGTCATGTAAGGTTCAAGTTGAAACAGGAACAATGTTCAAGCCATTCTGGTCGAAGTTAACTATTAGCTCGTGTGGGATGGAGTGTTCAGAGACACTACTTTTGATACGGGAGTGGAAGTTCTCTTTTACGTGTTGGAAATCATCAGGGAGTTTCCTTGCAGCTTTTGTACCCTTACGCCTTACGTAGCCCATCCCCTTCATGATAGATTCAGCCCATCCCCTGGTAAGTTCTATAGATTCCCCATAATAAAGACCTGTCATGGTACTGAACAACTCCCTTGGCTCTGACGTGGTTCTGGACCTTCGAATCAAGATCACTACCTAGTAGAGGTGGTCGACCGCGTTTCTCTTTGCTAACAGTGGTGACAACGCCGTGATCAGCACCGGTAGTCTTCATCTTCTTCAGATAGGCTGCTCTCATAGATCTCACTGTACTCTAATTAACTGGATAACCTAGTAACTTAGTGAAGTGGCGAGCAGCTTTTGCAGAACCATTGTCTATAGTATATCGAGCAATCTTACAACGTTGTTCACCATCATATGAACTATACTCAGACCGTTTTCTCTTGGAAGTGTTACCACTATAGATGGTTGTCTTGACTATTTCTTTACTCACTGCTGCACACATGTGAGCCTCTTCTTCAGTTGCTGCCCTGTTAGGATCAAACAAACCAGGTGATCGAACAGGATAAGTTTTGTTCCCTTTATTTAACCAGCGAAGCATTGTAACTAGTGTTGAAAAACGGTTTGTAAAATTCCCCTAAAAATCGAAAACCGAAAGGAAAAACCGGTTTTATCGATTGATTTTTATTTGGCTCAAACTTGCGCGAACGTGCAGCTACGCGCTACAGCGCACAAAAAATAACTTCGAATACATTACCTATTAAGTTAAATTGTGACAAACTGGCAACTACTCTTCATTATAATTTTTGCCTATCTGGCAACTCGATCTTCAGTTTGTCTCATCATGTAGGCTGTAGTGTAGAGTCAGTCGACTAAAGCCCTATTCGCAGTATAAGACCCTTAATGCCCTTTGTTTCTTAAGATGTCATTTCCAAAATAGGGATAAAATCTAAATTAATTTATATATTTTTTCTTACACGAAGAGTCAATTTTCAGTTTTGTAGGTAGTTTTTTTTATTAAAAAATTTTATTTCAATGTTTTTTCCAAAATAGAGATAAATTTTATTTTCATTCTTTATAATTTTTTTACAAAAAGAAGTTTATTTCTTTCTAAGTATAGATGTTTTATTTTAAAAAATTATTTCAAATCTAAATTGTTTGAATAATGTATTATTTTGGCTAAAATAAAATATGTCAAAGTTGTCATTTTCTTATTCATATGCATACATATGATGCTGCATTTTTGCATTCTTTTGACCAAAAAATAGGCGATAAGCTATGCTTGTTAAGAGTTAAAGTCAGTACCTTTCAATTGTGGCTTTTAAAAATTACTATACTTTTCGGTCATAACCGGTTAAAACCGGTTTTCAAAAACAGATCGATTAAAAACCGGTTTGTAAAGTTTCGATTATTTTTCAACACTAAATTTGTAACACTTCAAGTCTAACAGACAACTGATTAGTAATTGTAAATAATCTACGATCTCAACCTCGACCAGTCACAGTCCAGAATAAATGTTGTCATTCATAACGTCATTTTAATCTGTAAGACTATAACTAGCAACTGTTGACAGTGAAATTATGAAGCCGCGAACTCGTCCAAGGATATGAAAGAGCGAAAATTTGCTGCCGCGAAATTAACCTGGTTTACAGTATATATATATATATATATATATATATATATATATATATATATATATATATATAAATATATATATGGAACCTCTTTGCGAGTGACCCGTTGCCCACGTCGGGCTAGCATCATGAAAAAGAAAAACTATGGTATTTGTCATTTACCAGTACTTATTCGGACTATAGTGGATTTAATTATCCCAGAAGAGTTCCTTGTTCCATGTACGGTCTGTGTGTATCATAAAAAAAAACTCAGGGGACCATTCTGAGTTCATTCCCATATATATATATTATATATATATGCACTAGAATCACAAAATAACACGTGACCTTATTAATAAGCAAACAACCACAAGGAAAAGGAAACACAAAGTCCGAGCGCTTTCGTGATATATTCACATTATAATGTGAATATATCACGAAAGCGCTCGGACTTTGTGTTTCCTTTTCCTTGTGGTTGTTTGCTTATATATATATATATATATATGAGGCAGATTTTGTACTGCCCCAGCTGCGGTGGGACAGGAGGCCATGAAAACGAGCATATAAAATACCCTCAAAATACGAGAGCCAAAACTTTCCGACGCTCTACCCAAAGAACTGAAGAACCTCCATCACACCAATCTGAATAATTTCAAATACCAGCTGGACAGGTTCCTGTGAAAAGTTCCTGACCAGTCGTGCGTGGCTGGATACGAAAGCAGGAGGAGAACGGAAAGCAATTCTTTCCTCCATCAAATCCTGCAAATGAGGATATATATATATATATATATATATATATATATATATATATATATATATATATATCGCCGGTCGATCCTAAACCGTTGATCGAAACTCTCACAAGTTATCACAAGATATATGATGAATTTTAGAATTAAATACGTGAAATTAATAAATGATACACACTTACAAGAAAAAATGGAAAGCGATTCCAAGGCCCTTTGTGTATTTAACAATCACCTCTCTTCATTCCCTGATGAGGTGTATTGATAAATACACAAAAGATCTTGGAATCGCTTTTCATTTTTCCTTGCCGGTGTGCATTATACTATATATGTACATATATATATATATACTGCTCATGGTTTAAAGGCACATTTTAGGATAATTTAAAATTCCAAAACTGTATACAATAACATTCGCGCACACCTCCTTCGGCAGCGTTTGTGCTTATTCCTTACCAACTGTTTCTGCACGAGTGATTTTCCCATTTGAGCCACTATTCCTGTTTTGATGGTGTCGTGAATTAGGACGAAGGCCAAATGGGACCATCCTGAATTGATAAAACCATAAAAAAAACTGCCTTTATTCTTTCTTTTTTCCCAAAGTCTTTAAAATACTCTTTGACATTTCAACTTTATTCTTAGTTAGAGTTTATATATATATATATATATATATTATTATATATTATATATATATAAGTTGATGCAACACTGATAATGTTGATGCCTGTTGCGAGTGAGAGAGAGAGATTAATTAATGTCGTGTCAACACTGATTCTGGAAAAGTGTTAAATGTTTTGAGAACATTCGCGAAGGAACCATCTTCAAAGGGACAGAGATGGAGCTTGTAGCCCCCCCCCCCCCCCACCCCCACTCCGTATGTCTTCGCATTTTAGTTTCAGGAAAGTATATTAAAATGTTTAATATTTCGGAGTGAACAATGGACGGGGAGAAATTACGTTTTTCGAGTTTGCATATTTTTTTCAAAGGCGTTTTAACATCAATTCAACAAAGATGAATTGATTCCTGAACCCAAAACAAAAAATACTGAATTTACACTGACACAACAGAACTTCGTCAGTGTTGATTCTTAAAGTCGTGTTCAAGTTGATACAGCAGCATGGTAACAAAATACATTTTTATAAGCTTTTTCCAACGCTTTTAAGTTAAAAAAGTGTCATTTTTTTGTTAATAGTTGTTATGACAGACACGTTATGACAAAGACACGTTATGACAAAGACACGTTATGACAAAGATATATTGTGACAAAGACACGTGATAAAGACATGATTTTGAAGTGTTAAGTAAAAAATTATGCCTCAGTTTAATATCAAATGGAATCTATTTTTAGTTGATGTTGCACCATTTTGACAAGAGACTGACATATCAATTTTGTTCTAGTGTTATTGTTTAAAATCTTAAGGACTCCGTGTCAGTATCTAATCAAGGCTGATAACAGTAACTGAAATCAACAGTGAAATAAGTGACATTGAATTTGACTGAAACTTTGATACTTCAACATTGAAAAAAAAACCTTATCTTTCTTAAATTATCGACTTTAAATCAACGTTGTTTAAGATTTAAATGCTACGTGGATGGAGAGATAGATAAGTAAATAGATAAGTAAATATAATAATAATAACAATAATAATAATAATAATAATTTTCTAAAGTGGCAAAATTCAGAAATGTGGAAATTCAAAATAAAGCCTAAATCATTCACATCTCATCTCTCTCTCTCTCTCTCTCCTATTATGAAATCATGGTGTGTAGAAATGCATCATCGCTCCATCACCGCAGTCATGAAATTTTCTATATAATAAATGAACCCTTTTGAGAGAAGAAACCAACTTTGATTTTAATTAAATTTCTCATTTGGGGCGAAGAATACTTTTCACTCATCCGAGGTTTACAGGTTATCGGCACTGCTGGAACGTTATCGGAGAGCATGCAAGCGACTCATGATCGATGCATGCACGCGCGATGCAATATGCAGGAAACAGAGGCGCCTGCATGCCGATTCCATCACTCGGTCGAGGGGACAAGGGGAGAGAGAGAGAGAGAGAGAGAGAGAGAGAGAGAGAAGAAAAAAAAAATTAGCAGGCTAGCATAGGCATGGAAATCAACTTTAGGTTAGCCCAGAAAAGAAAAAAGAAAAAGTTCACGAAACAGAAGATAACTTAACCATATATATATATATATATATATATATATATATATATATATATATGGTGTCCCATAAGTCCAGCATCCTAGAAAAAATAATAAAAAAAGGCAAAACAAAAGCTTTTATTTACAGAACGTGCTCAATATGTCCACCATTGTTTTCAATACACAAATTCAGACGTGATACCCAGTCAGCAAGCACACGGTGAATGATGTCAGGAGTAATGGTGTTACATGCCCCAATAATGCGCTGCCGCAAATGTTCAACACTCCTAATTTTCTCTGCGTATACCAGCGCTTTCAAGTGGATCCAGAGATAAAAATTAGTGGCGTGAGATCCGGGCTTCTAGCTGGCCATTCCACAGACCCTCGACGTCCTATCCAATGACCAGGGAATTGTTGGTACAGGTATTCCCTTACTTGGGTGCTGTAATGTGCAGGAGCGCCGTCTTGCTGGAACCATGTTGGGAAATTTCCTTCTTCGTTCAAGACACTGGGAAATGCTTCTTCCTTGAGCATACGTAGGTAGGTGCCTCCAGTGACGTTCATCGAAAAAGAGGGGGCCTATGATGCGATCCTTCCAAATGCCACACCATACCATCACCGAGATGCATCTTGTTCCTTTGAAGAGGTATACCAGTGAGGGTTGTTTTGAGACCAGTAGCGGGTGTTCTGTCGATTTACCTCACCATTTCCATAAAAAATAGCCTCGTCACTGAACAGAATGGTGCACGGGAAATTGGCATCCCGAGCATAAGAAAAATATGAATTATGGTTCGTAGAAATAGAAAAATATGAATTTCTCCTATGATGCCGGACTTATGGGACACCTTGTATATATACCTACACTCCTACAGCTATCTATGTATAAAACATTCAGAGAAGTAGAAAGGTGTAAAGCGCATGATAGACAAGGCTTTCTCCCGGCAAGCATTGCTGGCAGAAAAATTTGTTGAAGGAAGAGATACAGGAAAGTTAGAAAAAGAATGCTGAAAAGAAATGCTACACAGTATAGGGCATACATTCATACCATGAGTATATTTATATTATGAAGACATTTATTAATTATCATCTGAAAACTGAAATTAGGATTGACAAACCAGACTTGAACAGTGGCTCCGGCCATATTACTCTGTTAGTTTTAAGAGTCATCTCTTATAAACTTATTTGGGTATTACAGCTCTCCAGAGCGCGCTCATATTGAGAATACCCATTGTTTTGAAACCAGTTTTGGCCACAAACTCTTACTACAAAGAACACCCCTGCTTCTATCTCTAAAGATAACGAATTACTATATAGCAGAATACGGCCTCCTGTTAAATTTAAAATGGATGTTGAAAGGCTTTTACTCCCAAAAGTTCTCGTCAAATTTCCCGTCTCTACCGATGAGGTATAATTTGAGAACGCCAAGTTAAACGAATCCGGAATCCGGAAACAACAGGCAGCACTTCCGGCAATATTATCTTAGCGTAAAAGGAACACTGTGATACTCCCTTCTTGAAAATAACTAAAACACAAAATTACAATCTCTTAATAAGAAATAAAAAGATAAAAAATAATATTATTAATAATAAAAAACACGTTTGTACATTCAGAATGCCGATCTATCCTATTTTTCAAGTAACTGGCTCGACATGACCGCAACGAAAAGACTTCCACTTTAGTGGGTTCAGGGCGTTCAAACCTCTCTTCTTAAATGAAAACAACCCTTCTCGTAATAGTATGTTAAAAAATGAAAAATAAATATACATAATATATTAAAGATTTTAAAAGGTTTCATTATTATTCCTTCTAAAGTAAAGCCCTGCGAATCACAATTTGCTTTTCAATCGAATTTCCAATCAAATCGTCCCAAACAATTCAAATCGAATCTCGAATCGAATCAACTGTACACATATAGGTTAGTGTGTTTCTCCACATAATTAGTAATAAGCATAAAATTAATTAAATCTTCTTGAGAAGATTTAAAGTATGATAAAAGTGTTATTGCACGAGAGATTGGTCTCAGTATCTCGAGTGAATTATAATCTAAGTAAAAAGAAAATTGTTATTTACGAAAGTGTTCTTCAAAACAACATCATTGATGTTGTTTACCGGACTTAATGGCGATTCGGGAATATCGAATCGGAGCCCAAGCTAACGAATCAAATCGAATCTTCTCTCCCGATTCGAAATCAGATCGAACCTCGAAGCTTCGCAGGGCCCTACTCTATAAACATTTAGTGTCGGGCCGATATGCAAGTTCAACTCTCATCCCGTCTTCGTACGATTCGTTATGAATTCGTGAAATGAGCTTCATTACTGGACGCTGAATTCTTTCTATTACAGTTATATCTCTATGAGTCATTCACAGTGACCAAAATTGAACCAGATACTGTAAGTGAGGTCTAACAAGCAATTTATAAAGAAGCAAAACAGTATCATTAGATTCATATTGAAAATTACGTCATATGAAATCCAATACCCATAAACCTTGTTGCCAGCTACTAAATATAGGTAACGAAACTTTCCTAATCTAGTTGTTTTTTTAAGAACACATCTGGTCTTTATATTTATCAATGTTAAAATCCATATGTCGTTTATTCGACAGTTCTACTCCCTTACTAAGATGGTCATGTCGTTGACATTGTTTCCTGATAGATCATCGAAGTTAAAGCGATGTTGAGTGTGGGTAATATTTGGATGGGTGAGCGTCTCGTAAATATGACATATGCCCATATGATCATATGACCTTAGATGTTACGGAGGCAGTTAAACAATAACAACGTCTTACTTAGCCACGAATCTCGAAATTTTGTTTATTAAATCCACCTTATGGACATGTATCTATTTTCAAAATTCAAAATTCAAAAAACTTTATTCAGAAAAGAATAAGAGTGAGAGAGTTTTACAATTTTTAGATAGTTGTTATGACATTAATATATTCACAGTATTCTCATCTGAATATGCCGTTGGAAGCATGGAGGCTTTTTAGACAAAATTAATGACATTTAGTTTATTTATTACATAAAAAAGAGAGGAAACTTGGCGAAATAGAAATTAACCTAAAGCAAACATTCATACATAAGACAAACGAGGAGGAAAACAAGGTAGCAGAAAACATAAAAAATAACCCAAAATACTTCTACACGTTTGCGAAAAGGAAAATGCAGTGTAAGGAGAGTATTGGTCCGTTGATAGACGGGGAGGCCGAATACACAAATGACCCGAAAGAAATAAGCGAACAGCTTAGAGAACAATTTAAATCTGTGTTTAGCACCCCTAAGTCCGAGATGGAAGTGGAAAACCCAGACGAATTTTTCGACATAGATACAAATCAACCAAGAACAAATTCCGGCACAAACCTATTAATGGACTTCGAGTTCACGGAAAGAGATGTAATTACGGCCTTATCACAGATGCGAGACAATTCAGCGCCAGGGCCAGACACATGGAGTGCCACATTTCTGAGGAAATGTAAAGAAAGTATTGCCAAACCGCTTACCTTACTATAGAGGAAATCACTCGACACAAGACAAATTCCACTCCCCTTAAAGAACGCGAACATTGCCCGCCTATTTAAAGGTGGTAACAGAGCAATGCCCAAGAATTATCGGCCAGTGGCTCTCACCTCACACCTTATAAAGTGCTTTGAACGTATAATTAGAGACAAAACTACCTACTACCTACAAGAAAAAGACTTATACAACCCAAATCAACATGGCTTCATGGCTGGAAAATCCTCCCTATCACAGCTACTAGACTACCAGGAGAAAATATTGGAAACATTGTGTCGAGGACAAAACATAGATGTAATATATACGGACTTTGCTAAAGCCTTTGATAAATGTGACCATGGAATCATAGCACACAAACTTAAGAATACAGGAATTACTGGAAAGTTAGGAAGATGGATATTTAATTTCTTGACGCAAAGAACACAAAGAGTGGTGGTAAGCGGAGTTAAATCGGAAGTCTCGAAGTCGTGAGCTCTGTCCACAAGGGACAGTATTAGCTCCCTTGCTGTTCATAATAATGATTGCAGATATTGATGTAGCTATTAAGGACAGTATTGTATCATGTTTCGCAGATGACACAAAGATATGTAAGGAAATATTGAACGAAGGTGACATAAGAAACTTACAAAACGACATTGAAACATTATTCCAGTGGGCAGAAGACAATAATATGAAGTTCAACGAAGAAAAATTCCAACTTCTAAGATATGGTAATAAGAAGGAGCTGCAGAATAAAAGGTACAAAACTCTGCAAGACAAACAGATAACACCAAATCTACAAGTCAGGGATCTGGGAGTAATAATGTCATCGGATACAGAATTCAGAGAGCACTACAACATCAAAATTACAACGGCTAGAAAAATAATGGGAATCATCTGGAGGAGCTTCCGCAGCAGAAAAGCAAACATCATGCTGAAATTATGGAGTATAATTGAGTATTGTTCAGTACTCACAAGCCCATACAGAAAACGAGACATTGCGAATATTGAAGCTATACAAAGGACTTTTACGTCTAAGATAGAAGAAACGGAAGGTGAAGACTACTGGTACACAATAAGAAGCGGTACACAATAATATACATATGGAAAATACTTGAGGGCTTTCTCCCTAACCTTAGAGATGAAATAGAAACAAACTGGAATGAGAGAAGAGGCAGATTTTGTACAGTCCCAGCTGCTGTGGGACAGGGGGCCATGAAGACGAGGAGGGAAAATTTCCTCAGAATATGAGGCCCAAAACTTTTCAATGCCCTACCGAAAGAAGTAAGGAATCTCCAGCACACCGACCTGAATAACTTCAAGAACCAGATGGACAGATTCCTGTGCAAAGTCCCTGACCAGCTATGCGTGGCTGGCTACGAGGGAAGGAGGAGATCAGACAGCAATTCCCTCCTTCACCAAATCCCACAAATGAGGCGGGATGCTGCAGAGGGGTTGACCGCAGGTCGATCTTGAACCGTCGTTCGAACCCACACAAAGTAACACAAAGTAAGTAAATAACTGTAGGTTATCTGCAATGGATAAAAAATTATCTTAATATTTCCGATGTTTCTAGACTTTATGGCCACCCTGTATATTACGAAATTAAAGATGCTTAATGACATTAACATATTTTAAATAGTTGATAACAAAATGTGAACTTCATCAGTATGGTAGAAATGGCAGTACTGTAGTGAACTTATACATCAGTAGGAGCTAATGAAGTGCTTTATGAGAGATTTGCGAAATACGAGGGCCACTCATATATATTTTGACCCATCTTTTTTTTTCTTTCCAAGTTTCCTTGTAAGTTCCCGAAATTTTGTACACAAGTAGTTACATACCTTTTTTACAAGTTTTTATTTTTCCACATAATCTCCATTCTTTTCTGCGGCTTTCCTCCACCTCGAAACAAGGGCCTTTATTCCTTGCTGGTAAAAGTCCACTGGGTTCCGCTGGAACCACCTCTTAACCTCCTCACCAATCTCATCGTCACTCTGAAACTTTCTTCCACGAATAGCACCCTTCATTGACCCAAACAAATGGAAGTCTGAAGGTGCCAGATCCGGGCTGTATGGAGGGTGGGGTAACACAGTCAAGCGCATTTTTGTGATGGCCCCTCTTGTTTGCAAACTGTTGTGTGGGCTTGCGCTATCGTGCAAAAGAAAGACGTCTTCCAGTTTTTCTCCGGTCGAACTCGCTTTATACGTCTCTGGAGTCTCTGTAGGGTAGCAATATATGCCTCTGGGTTGATTGTTTGTCCTTTCTTCATAATGCCCACCAAAATCACTCCTTTCATGTCCCAGAAGATGGTGGCCATAACCTTTCCTGCAGAGGGAGCCATTTTGAACTTTTCTTGCGTGGGGAGTCTGCGTGATGCCACTCCATGGATTGGCGCTTTGTTTCAGGTTCAAAGTGGTGTACCCAAGTCTCATCCCCAGTCACAATTCGTAAAAGGAAGTCATCCCCTTCTGTCTCGTATCGAACCAACGACTCAGAAGCAATTTCTTTTCTTTGTGCTTTGTGATCTTCAGTCAGTTGGCGAGGAACAAACCGTGAACACACTTTTGAGTATCCCAGTTACTGAATTATCGTATTCACACTTCCTTCACTAATTCATAGTTCCAGTGATATCTCCTTGTATGTGACGCGCCGATTTGATCGAATGATGCTGTTAGCATGTTGCACAGTGTGAGATGTCACAGCCGATGCTTGGCGACCACTGCGTGGCTCATCATCAAGGCTGGCTCTCTCTCTCTCTCCGATGATCTCACACGTTTAGACCAGCGTCCAACTGTGCTTCGAGCAACAACAGCATCTCCGTAAACGTTTTTTAGACGTTTGTGAATATTTCCAACTGTTTCCTTCTCTGCAGTTAAGAACTCGATAACAGCTCTCTGTTTACGACGCACATCACTGTCAGACGCTATTTTCGAAACTGCGTTAACCATCGGTTTTATACAAGGGCGTTTAAAAGCGGTTTTATACAAGGAAGGGAGGTTCAAACTGGAAAAATCCGGTTATGTGAAGCGCAGAAAGTTCAAACTTACGGCCCAAAAGACATTTCAGCCCCATTGCCTATTATGTAGCTAAGAAAAAAGGGTGGGGCAAGATATATTGAGTGTCCCTAGTACATTTAGGAATTAAGCCTGTCTGATATGCATGGGATTCAATGCATCTGCTCTTTTGAAAGAGTGTGCATTTCCTGCAGTTTTTATTGTATAGTTAGGTTTGTGTATAAAATCACTGGGTAGGCTGGTGTTATAACGATGGTGTATTTGATCGGGGGTGATTGTTCTTTGAATGGGTGATGTATGTCGATTTTTGTTGATAACTTTGAACATATTGACAACAACATTGAATTTGTACAAGTCATTTAGTTTTAAAATATTTAGTTCTTTAAACAGTAGGGGAAATGTAACTTTGTCTGTTGTCATTATCCGAGAGAGTTCGCAGACATTTTTTATGAATGACTTCCAAAGGATGTTTTCTATATTTCTTTGAGCTACCTCATGTTGAAATGCAATATAATAAATGTGGATGGATGAAGGGATAATATAGTGTAAGGAGTGCCTTTTGAGAAAGTCTTTTTTAGTTTAAATAATATGAAGAGAAATCTTGATATTTTGGATTTGATATTGTACATGACTTTTGAAATCTAGTTTTTCGTCTAAATTAATGCCAAGTACTTTAACCTCATTCACCCTCGCAAAAGTAGTATTCCCAATTTTATTTGACAGTTTGTATTAATATGTTTTGTGGTAATAATATATAAGATGACTTTGTCAGGTTCAATAAATGTTTATTAGCACACATCCATTTACACACATTTTCCAATTGTCTGTTCGTTTCATTAACCGGAAAGTCTGCGTTGTAATGGGAAGAAGTAAGTGTAGTATCATCTGCGTATTGTACACAGTTTAATGTGGTTGAGAGATGAAAATCGTTGATGTGAATTAGAAACAGTATTGGGCCAAGAATAGGTCCCAGTGAGACTTCGCTAGTTAGCATCGCTTTATCGGATAAATTATCTTTTAATTTGATGTACTGATGACGATTTGACAGATATGATTTAAACCAATCGAGGATATTTCCTCTTATTCCTTATATGTGAAGTTTATTGAACAAGATTTCATGCGAAAGTGTATCAAATGCTTTTGACAAGTCGAGGAAGATCAAGGCAGTATTTTTTTTGCTCTTTAAGTTCTGATACACATTTTCTAATAGTATGTTTAAATTCTTTATGGCATCTTCCGTTGTAGGTCCACCTCTAAGCCTAAATTGTGTTTTAGTTAAAATATAATATTTGATTAAGAATTCAGTAAGTCTATTGTACACGATTTTTTTCAAATATTTTAATACGGAAATGGAGCAATAATTGGATGGAGTGTTTAAGTTTCCCGATTTAAATATGGGGTATACTCTGGCTTTCTTTAGAGCTTAGACTGTCAGGGAATATACCTAATGTTGCTGATTCATTCATTAGCTTACTGAGTGGTATTGCAATTTCATCGAATACTAACTTGTATACTTTTACCGCGATCGTACTGATGTCAGAATCTTTATTTTTTAGATTTTTTTATTGCTAAAGAGATGTTGTTGTTGTTGTTGGTTAGCCGATCAGCCCACCCTGATCGAGCAAGCCGGCGGCACGCAGGTAACCGATCGCCCTCTCCGGAGTGGACCAGAGGTGCAGCGCACTAGTGATGTTGTGTTGTGTTCTATGTTGTGCTAGAGCGGTACAGTCTGTCATAATGTGTTCAATTGTTTGTGGTGTGTCCTGGCACAGGTGCCAGGTGTCGTCTGTGGAGTTGTCTAGTCTGTGTTTATATGTCTGTAAGTTGGGGTGATGTCCACATCGGAATCGTGCTAAGTTAACTCGATCCGATCTGCTCAGGCTGGTCTCTGACCTGTCAATGGGTGGCGGCTTCGCACCTAGGACCGCATTCGGACTGAGTCGTGTCAGTGCTTTGTGGGTTAGGTGTGTGTGTGTGTATGTGTTTTTTTGTAATGTGTGATGTCTGTGGGGCGTGGTATGGAATGGAGTATTTGGTTATAATGTCTCTCTGGTGTTACCTTAATGTTGCGAGGTGTTGGTGCATGATTGTACATGTAGTGCCAAGGGTGTTGTGGGTTAGTTGTCGTTGCTGCCATGAATTGTGTTCCCCTCATGTCTAAATGTTCCCTAACTTTCAGTATTTTTGTTTCTGTGTGCAGGTGTTCTATTGGTGTTGTTTGAGTGCATCCTGTAATGATGCGAAGTGCGTTGTTTTGTATTGTCTGTAAGGTGTTTATGTGTGTGTTTGAGATAATGGGTGCCCAGCATGGGCTAGCATAGTCCATAACTGAGCGAATATATTGTTTGTATATGAATGATGTTGTTTCGTGCTGGTGTCCAAAGTTTGTGCCTGTTAGTACCCTGAGCGTGTTAAGTCTTGACATACATTTGTTTTTAATGTCCTGAATGTGGTTTTCAAAAGATAATGATGTGTTGTATGTGACCCCCAAGCATTTTGGTCCTGTGAGTGTGTGGAATGTTGGTGTTGTTTAGTGTAAGCTGTAGAGTTATCTGGTGTTCTTTTGTTTGCTTGTTAGCAAGGTGATGGTTGATTTTGTGGGCACTGCTTTGAGTCTATTGTGTGTGAGCCAGTCTTGTATACTGTATATGTATAAGTTGAACACTGTTGGTGAGAGAACAGAGCCTTGAGGGACCCAGTTCGGAAAAAGCTTGTTTTTGGATGACTTACCATTAAATGTGACATGTGAGTATCTTCCTAAAAGATAGTTGCTCAGCTACTGTTTGGTGTTATTGTGCATGTTTGTGTTGAGTATTTTGTTTATGAGAGGGAAGGGTGGGATAGCATCAAATGCTTTACTAATATCTATTGTTGCTAATAGTGTACGTTGAGCTGGTCGTCTGGAGTTGATGCCATCCATGATGTGCTGCGTGAGGTTAGTGAGTAATGTCGTGGTTGAGTGGTGAGGTCTGAATCCATGTTGAGTAGGCGATAGTGGTACGTGTGGGTTGGTGATTTGTAAGATTAGTCTTTCTGTTACTTTGAAAGGTATGCATAGCAAAGTAATGGGTCAAGAGGAAGTTGGTTCTGTTGGATTTTTGTTTGGTTTGCGTAGTGTAATAATTTTACCTTATTTCCATGTCAGGAATAATATAGTGTTGGTATGAATATGTGCTGATGTTTGTGAGAGCTAGTATTCCCTGTGGGAGCAAGTGTTTAAGGTGTATGTTAGATATGATGTCTGGTCCAGAAGCCTTCGAATTCTTAATGTTTTTGGTGATCTTGGTGGTCTGGTCTGTATTGAAGGGTGTAATGGTTGTGTCGAGTCTGTAGGTTTTCTTGTGTCTAGCTGTTTGTCTGGCTGCGTGTTTCTGGTTGTTGTCTCTGTTTAAGTGACTTATCTTTGCGTAGTGATTAACTAGAATGTTTAGCTTGCTGTGTATATGTTGGGATATTATTTTGGCTGCGACAGATAGCCGCGTGTGAGGTGTGAATGCCACTGTTAGAGTGGGTAATGCTGTTTATAGTCTTGTATAGCCTGGATGTAGCTGTGGAGTGGTTTAGTGTTGTTATGAATTCCCTAAATGTTTCTGTTTTTTTTTTTTAAGTTTGTTGTTTATTTCTGTGTTGAACTGTTGTATCTGCTGTTTTATGGCTTCTGTGCGTGGTGTTTGTGTGTTATGTTTGAGGTTGTTACGTTGCCTTATTAGGTGGGCTATTTCTTTAGTGTAATTTGGGTTGTATTTCATAATGTTGCCTTTGGGTATGTACTTGTTTGCATTATTGCTGATCTGATTAAATGCCTTGAGTGTTGTATTGATGTTTATGATGAGTGTGCTGTTTAATGTGATGAATTGTTCCTCAGTCTGTATTTTGAACTGTTCTCAGTCAGCTTTCTTGTAATTTCTGTAAGTGTGCCTAAGGCTGTTGGGGCGGAGTGTAGAACGTGTTGTAATGATGATGGGCAGGTGGTCTGATGACAGTTGTTTTTCTGTTCTCCAGTGTGTATGTGTTGCTCGTGAGGGAGAACAGAACGTTATGTCTGGGGAGGAGTTTGAGTATCCTGCTTGATATTTTATGAGTGCATGTTCTTCTGTATTGTTAAGAATGAAGAGGCTGTTTAGTTGTGTGGCTATGTTGGCGCCTCTGGTGTTGCTTTGGTTGTGCAGGCACCAACTAGTGTCTTTAGCGTTGAAGTCTCCTCCTAAGATGACATTAGTGAGAGAGGCCAGATTGTGTAACTGTGGGTTGTAATTGGCTGGCACCTGAGGTGAACTATCTGGTGGGATGCAAATGTTGCTGAGTGTGGTGTGTTTTGCGCGTGTTTTAATGTTAACTGCCCGTATTTCTACCGTATTATCTGCTTGGATTTTGTTTGTAATGTTTTGGGTGGCATCAGTGTAGCTAATGCTTTTACATATGTAAGTGATGAGTCCACCCCCGTGACCCCCAGTACGAACTTGACGGATCGCCGTGAGGTCAGGGATGGTGGATGTTTTGATTGTATTTAGTTGTGGCCTGTATTGACGGTAGTGAGTGTCTGTAAGTGGGCTCCAGAGGCTGCAGTATTGGAGACGATATTTGCAAAGAAGTTGTTTAAAACATTGGCCATGTCTTTGTGATCACTGTAAAAATTTCCGTCTTGTGCGAGGGAGGACAAAGGATGTGTTTTAACCTTCTTTGTGTCAATTAAATCCTTGGGAGTATTTCAAAGCCTTTTTGGGTTGAATTTTTGTTCATCAATTTTTTTATAATAATAATCTGATTTTGCTTTTTTAAGGACTGCATTAAGTTTGTTACGATAATTTTTGTATGTCTGTTCGGTAATAATATGAGTTTTCCATAGTTCAAAGAGAGTATGCTTATCATTAGGAGGGGCGAAAATATATCGAACTCAAGTTGTCAGTATGAAACATGGCTGGAAAGGTGCTCTAGTACTCACCTATCATAAAAACATCAACTTTTATAGCCTATGAATATGTGCATTCTCGCAACTTTGACCTAAATTTTGAAGAAAAGCCAAAATTTTGAAGCGAATTTAGTTTGGTTAAAAATTATAACAATATTTCCTTTTATAAACCAAAACATGTGTTCATCACTAAATTATATGAAGTGTAACTGCTATCCTCTTGTTGATTCACTTAAAATC
The DNA here is from genome assembly GCA_023014485.1 of Bathynomus jamesi. Lineage (NCBI taxonomy): Eukaryota > Metazoa > Arthropoda > Malacostraca > Isopoda > Cirolanidae > Bathynomus > Bathynomus jamesi. Next base: position 390,046 of record JAJOZX010002001.1, read on the forward strand.
TGACTTTGTTTCCATTTTTGGATTCTCTAGCCGAGATTTCTTGCTGAGAATAACCATTGCATGGCGGGCGTCATGTCCGTAGACTTTTTCACTTGCAGAGGAGATTTCCTTCACATTTCTTTCAACTGCCTGGGAATGACACGGGTTACCGGGTATGTGTCAAGAATTATGGGTTTTTGGCAGTCATCAGTGCTACTTATAACATCAGAGAGTAAGGAAGGAACGGTAATATCCTTTTCGTTCCAATCAATCATATCCATGTAGGTCGAAGCTGAGAAGTTGAGCCTGATGGATTTCTTGTCAAACATTCGAATTTCACCCGGTGTAACACTCCTTTTCGCTTGTAGCACTTTTCGATTGCTAGCTTCCGAATATTCTTATTCTTGTCAGCGATAGCAGATAAAAGGATATTTTCAGGATGACAAAAGTAACAGTTGTTTTGTAACACAGGACGAATAATGGCTCGGTCGATTGTATGTAGTTTTTGATAGAGTTCAATTATGAAGAAAAAGTTTTTGGCCCCATCCTGACAAGACTAATTTGCTTTGATATAGAACCATGCAGGAGCAAAGAAGTTCAGTATAAAATGAGCAGTCCTTTGAAGTGTCTCTGATGGTTTTTCATGCGATATGTAATAATGTAAGAGACGATTTGCTTTTGTCAGCCACCGTGCATTATTGAGAGACCCAGGTTGAGCAGTTTCTAACAATGTGATAGCTAGCACTTCTTCTGGTAAGTCCATCACTTTTCCAGCGAGAGGTGGAAATTTTGCAATTGGTCTGTTCTTTGGATCAAAGTTCAGATCCTTGCCTATTTTGCCCTGTGAACTTCTAGGTCCTGTCGTTTGCCCGTCAAGAACTTCCAGGTATTTTCTCAAGGGAAGCTCATTAGTGTGAAGTAAGCAAATAAACCAGTGTAATGGTCTTCCCAATGTCAGCTCTAGTTTTCTAATTACTCCATTTGATTTACCTGTATTTACCTGTTGCATCACAAACTACTGCTTTTAAAGTCGATGCAGAGTTGGTGTCAGTAATTACTGATATAATTTCTCACCAATCTCACCAATACCACAAGGACTGAACTGCATTTCCTGGACAAAACTCTTTCGTTTATCTTTAAAGAATTGTCTTTTATGCTTTGTTTTCCATTTGTTGTAGTGTTGAAATTTTCACTTTGTCCAACTTACCTATAATCATTTTTCGTTCAGTATGTTGATTAATCCAGAACTCCCATTCATCATTCGGGATTTTCTCCGCCTTAGCGCATTTACACTCACTTCTTTTACGAGAACCGGAGGCATAGCACTTACAGAACATATGTCAAATAAATTTCTGAAGGAATCATATTTACTTTGATAAGTGCTGGAAGATCTTTCACTCATGGGATATTTTCTAAGTTCTTGTCCCTTCTCAATTAATCTCTTTACCTTAATTACTATGCTCTTGAAGTCGATTGTTGGAATGGAAGCACGGATATATACAGTATATCATTCACTTCTTCCGCGATAATTTCAGCGTATTTCTGAGTGCTAAATGTTGCAGTAATGAGCTTATGTTTAAGATAAGCTTTGAATACATCCTCACAAGTTGGTAGTTGGTTGCCAACTTGCCAGGACGCTCTGCAGGCGTTCCGAAAACAGAATGCCTCACTTTTTCTCTTGTTATACCAGAAGAGGCCATTGTAAGCTATGTTATTAATCTGAAACAAAATAAAATAAAATGCTGAATCACGAAACACATGCTAGGTCAAGCAAATGATAGGTCACAAATACACATGATAGGTCAAACACGTATGGGTCCTACATTTTAAAATAAGCAAAAACAATGTTTATTAATGTTTTTTTTTATAAACATTGGCATTAATTGAGTTTATTGTTGAGATCCTCATACCTATGAGGCGAAAAATTAATTTAAGGAAACATGCTAAAAAGGATCTTTTGTGGCCTTTGTTCGTAATTCATTTTTTCATAGTTGCCAGCACCGAAATTAATAATTCTGAAAGATATGACTTATTCCTTAATCAGTGACTACTCGGGCATCTTTTTCAGCAGGTTTCATTAAATTAAATGTTTTCAACCCACCCTAAATTGCTTGTGTTTAATACTCACAATGTGCTGGTGTGATCCATTGGTTGTTGTATTTAGTTTTAGATATTACTTTTGATTTAAGAGGAACGTTTACGTTGAATATATCCATTAGTGTGTCTGAGAATGCTCGAAATTTTGTTCCAATGTTATGGTTACTTTCGATTATTCTTGTCCAGTCAAACGCTGCTATTTCTCTCAGGAACTTTAATTTGTTATTATAGCTGTAGGAGCTATAGTTAACTTTTATAGTTTTCTTTGCAGAAAATTGGGTGATTAGCATGGTGTACGTAGGTCAGTGATTTGTAATAGTTAATATAATTATACCCGAGATGCAGTCAAACGGGGACCGCACCCGGATTTGATCTAGCAGAGTCGATTTTGTAATGTCATTTTTGTGAAGTCAAGTCAGCTTTGTAATAGCTAATTTAAAACCCCTTGCCTTCATGATGTCGTGAAGGAAGCTTGCGTTATTATTTGAATGTTCTTCTGTGAGGTAAATATTTCAATCTCCCGCAATCATACAATTGCTACCAATATAAGTGGAGGTTAGAATGCTATCGATATTTGTAATAAAAGTTGCTACGTTACCAGTTGGTGATCGGTAAATGTCTAATACTGAATACTGGGTGTTATGAATAAACATTTCAATTGCGAGTGTTTCTGAGCTATTGTTTATGCTTGTCAGTTCTTCGATACTTTTACTCTTGTAGTCTGAGTCTACAAATATACTTGCACTTCCTCTCCTATTGTTAGCCCTACATACGTGGTAGCTAGCGTACTCCGGAATGTTAATAAAGATCTTATCATATAACCAGGTTTCAGTTGATATAATGCACGTTAATTTACAGTATATTGTGATATTTTTAGGTTTGTTGTCAATTCGTCAAAATTGCTTCGAAGACTGAAAATGTTTAAATTTAGGAAAGACAGGTTGCCATTGTTGTAGTTCTTGTTTAAGAAGTTGTCCACTGAGATATAATCGGAGTTGACTACGTTTTCAGATTCAGTAATTTCATTTACAGTATTGAGAGTATTTAAAGTGTTGATTATGATGTGTAGATTAGGGTAATGCCGTGATAGAAATAATAACAGTTAAGAAAAACTATACAGCACACACACACCACACACACACACACACACACACACACACACACACACACACATATATATATATATATATATATATATATATATATATCATACACATATACAAAAGTACATACAAAATATATATTATATGCGCCTCGGGAGTGTAGATGCGCTTCGGTGGTGTAATGGTTAGCGTCGCTGATTACGAATCCATCGGCCCCGGGATCGAGACCCAGTGACGGCAGCCGGCGCGCAGCAAAACCCAGCTGTTCATCCTTCCACACAATAAAGAAAGTGGTTGGTAGATAAATGGGTACCCTGGGTGGCCTAGACTCTGGGCTGCTGGTGGGGCGTTGTTCGGATTCCACGTTAAACTGTAGGTAGGTCTAAGGTGGAGTGAAAAGCTTGACCTTCGTCAGAATGAACAATTCGGGCGGAAGCAAACCAAGGGTTATATGTAGAAAAATAAAAAGCGGTTATAGTAAAGCAAGAACGTATGTGAGAACATAATATTATATATGTTACAGGGAATCTGTGTAACTAGGGATTTCATGAAATCCCTAAAAAGTTCAAGGATTTCATGTAAGGTTAAGTTGTGATATTTTCGTTAGTTTTAATGAAAATATCCGACTGAACCTAACCATTCGTCAAGGGCGTACAGTAGGCCGGGTCGAAAATGGGAAATTATTTATTTCTTAAAAAGTACGCTATGTGAGAAGTTTCATTTTATCATCTTAACAAAATATTAAAATATCAAGCATGTGCTACCCCTGCTACCCCTAGCACATACCACCCCTACTTTTTTACCCTCATATTTGCATATATTTAAATTGGAAAAAATGTATTTCTTAAAAAGTACACTATGTGAGAAGGTTTCTTTATCACTTTAACAAAATATTATAAAATCAAGCATGTTCTACCCTACTACCCATATCACATGCCCCTCCTCCCTTTTTTACCTTCATATTTGCATATGTTTAATGTTATTATATGTTACATGATAAGTTGTTTGTTTAATGCTTGATATTTTTATGTTTCAGATAAATAGAAATAATTTTTCAGATAAATAGAAATAATTTGCATTTGCTTTAATTATAATTTGAATTATCATAAATTATAAATTACATATAATTTGATTTTACTTCTGAATATAAACTATGACTACTAGAAGCAAGTCCTCAAATGCAGCCTTTGGATATCCTACGGAATTCCCAGCAGCCGTGACTCCTTCAAAAGCAGATGTTGTGAGACACTACCTTTTTGTGCGCTGTCGTGAAGCTAAACCAAAAGGATCAGCAACTGCTAATGATTGTTACAGGGTTGTTGTAAAAGATATTGAAGACATTTGGATGAAATTTTCTTTTCCTACGATTAACACCAAAGGTATCTATTTTAAAGTTAGTCGACTAATAGAAGAAGCCTCAAAATTGAACAAGGTGCCGTTACAGTGAAGAAATGAAAGTTTTGCCTTAAAAGTAGCTCAGTATGATGAAATGTTTGATATATCTTCTTGTGAATGCTATGCTAAGGGAATTGATAGGAAATCTTGCAGGTGTAAGGATAAAATACCAATGGCGGAATGGGAGGCTTTTGTGGGTCAAAAACAAAGAAAAAATCAGTTAGGACCAATTGATCGCATAGCTAGTTCAACAAAGAAGGGATCTTTAGCAAGAGCCCAAGACTCACAAAACCGTCAACTAAAAGCACAAGAAGAAATGACTGAAGCCACCAATGTTTTACCATCGAAATTTATAGAAAATACCGAAGAAGACATGGCTGTAGATTCAGAGAGTCAGGATGTAGATTATGAGGCCGATTTAGAATTGACTGAGAATATTCAGAACAGGCATTCCTATAAAAACCTAGCATTAACAGCAGATCGTTATCGTGTAAGTTGTAGAGCTGCAGCTGCAATAGTCAATGCAGCTTTAAAAGATATGGGGATCCTTAACCACACACATGCTTGACAGAAAGAAATTAGAAAGAGAAAGAAATCGCATGGTGAAACAAATACTTTTAGGTCTAAATCCGAAAATCTGAAGATGAAGTGCCTTGGATTTGGTGGGAGGAAAGATAAAACATTAACTAGATGTGGAAAGATAAAAGAAGAACACTATGTTATTGTGAAAGAACCTGGAAGCATCTCTGTAGACTATGTCACACCAGATAATGGAACTGCTCGCTGCATAGCAGAAGAGTTGATAACTATTATTACAGACTCGAACAGCACAGATACTATCAAAGCTTTACTGTGTGATGATACTCCTATAAATAAAAGAAAATTGGTGGAGTCATAAAACTGGTTGAAATTCATCTTAACAGACCAGTGTAGTCGTTGGTGTGCCTCTTGCATTTGAATGAGCTGCCTTTTATGCACGTCTACAAAGCCATTGATGGTAAAACAACAGGTCCAAATACTTTGTGGGTTCAATTGGGAATAAACTAAAAAGAGATTTAACAAAATTGAAGGTAGTCAAATATTCTCGCGTAAAGGAAAACATTAAAGAAATTCCAGCAAATGTTGTGAAGGAGCTAAGCAATGATCAAAGATATCTCTATGATATGTGTCTGGCAGTGCAAACTGGAGACACTTCTCAAGATCTGTCCACTCGATCCCCAAGTACCCTTCACCATGCTCGCTAGTTAACTCTAGCCAACAGGGTCCTTCGATTATATATCTCAACGCCAAATTCCGATAAAAACCTTGAAGATATAGTCAATATTATTATGCAGTTCTATGCTCCAGGGTGGTTTTGGATAAAATCTCATCCTAATGCAATTGATAGTGCATATAACTTTTGGCATTTAATGTGCTTGCTTCGAAATTTAGATGAACAACATAGATCAATCATAGAACCAGTATTAAAGAATAACGCCTACTTTGCCCACCCAGAAAATATACTCATATCAATATGGTAACTGACAAGAGACTAGAAATTAGGGAGCAAGCTATTCAGAAAATCATCCTTTCAAGAACAGGATTTTCAGGTACCAGAAACTTTGGGGTGCCTCAAACCTTCAATTTCCAATCTACTGACTACACCGAGATGATCGATTGGCAAAAAGAGATCATTACTCCTCCACCGCTGCTAAACAATTTAAGCGACGATGAGCTACTACAGACTCGATGTAAGCCACTGGAGATAGCTTCTTTTCCATGCCACAGTCAAAGTGTGGAAAGGGCAGTGAACCTAGTAACAAAGGCATGTCAGGAAAGAATAGGATATGACAACCGTCAAAAGTTTATCTTAAACTCATTAGAATCAAGGTGAAAACTGTCCAAGTTTGAATGGAAGGCCCACTGGAGTGAGTAAGAAACGTATGAAGTAAAATTTCCTAATGATATTGAAAATTTCTTCCCTTTTGATGTGATAAGGAACAATGAAAAAGTGAATTGAATTTTAACACATTTATTATGCTCTAATTTTTTCTTCTGAATATATTGTCGTACTTATTTAATTTTCCTAATACTGTACATTATTAATTAAATATTATACGTTAATAAAGATTTATGTCATCAAAAAACCTGAATGTAGAGTAAGTCTCGTATAAATGGAATATTCTTTAATATAGGTCAAAAAGTGAAAAATTGTGCCAGGGGTAGGAGGCTTTAAACAGCGAAAATAATTTATGAGGGGGTTCCTATGTTCCATTCAAACCCCTCACAATATGTACCTTTTCAATATAAAATTTCGACCCGGCCTAGCGTACAGTTGACCTAACCAGGCATTCAATTAACCTAACCGGGCATTCAATAATTTTCCCATAGATTTAACGAAAATATCACGACTTAACCTTACGTGAAATCCCTGAATATTTTAGGATTTCATGAAATCCCTAGTTACACAGATTAGTTACATCCTGTAACATATATATACATTCACAGTAAGAGTGGAGAGTTGGAAGTTAGAAATTATAGAATTACTATCAGAGACCTGCAAAACCAAAGACTTTAACAAAATCAAAAATTATCACTCAAGAAAAAACTACATAAAGCTCTCTGTATAAAAACAGGCTTAGGAATATAAATACAAAACATGTGCGGTCAAATTAATATCTTTATAAAGGCAGCCCGAGAGCGATGCAGCAGATTTTTCAAGTTGCTATGGCAGTTGTAAGAAAATTTGGGAAGCGGGATCTATTTATTAGTTTACTCGCAGTCCAAGATAGACTTAAATCTCTGAAAGCATTGAAGCTTAACAAAGAACTGGGACAAAGGCCAGATATTTTTGCAAAAGTTTTTTACGTTAGGTTAGGTTAGTAATTTTCTTGTTCTTGTTCAAAAATGGGATCACCTGAAGATCAGGGCCCCCATATATTTTTGTTTTTTGCTTTACAGTACCAAATATAATAATAAATTAAATTGAATGCCCGGTTAGGTCAACTGTACGCCATTGACGATTGGTTAGGTTAAGTCGTGATATTTTCGTTAGTTTTAACGAAGATTTCACTTGGTAATTGAGGCTGGGGGCCATGATCTTCAGGTGATCCCAAAAATACATTTGGCTTCCTGAGTATACAGTATGTTTTATTGTTTTTATTGTTTTACTTATTATTAACCTAATTTTTTCTCCTCTGAACTTTTTATCTATCTGTTTTCGTTTAAAAGTTGCGCATGCGCATCTGCGCACGCATGTGCGAGCGAAAAAAATAAATATCCTCACGATCCTCCCAGAAGAGAGACCTTTCCAACGGTGTAAGGATGAGTTTCCTACGTCAAACGGTTTGAGAAAAACGCCAGATAGACAGAAGCCCAGAGAGAAACTGCGTAATTATTATAGATACAAATTTAAAATGAAAAATTTAAATTTATATCATTATAAAATGTTATAATTAACGATTATAGAATTAGAAGGACTCTGAGAATAACAAAATTATAAGATTATAAAGATCATAAAAGTATAAGTTTGAAAATTATAAAATTAAAAATTAAAAATTAAAAATTAAATTAAAAATTAAAAATTATATAATTTTAGAAACTTAAAATTAGCTATTACAGAATTTGAAGGACTATGAGAACAGCAGAATTATAAGATTATAAAGATTATGAAATTATAAAATTTCAAGACAGCATAAATTTATAAAAAATTGTGATTATTATTATATATCATATAAGAGTAATGGTACATAATGAGAGGTTATATAGTGATAGGTTTATTAAACACGCGGGTTATGCTGATGGCAATTCTATTTGTAGATGGCGCCGGAAGTTGTCGAAGTCATGTTGAGTATGAGTCGACACTCTTTGTCCTTCCTGGGACTTACGGGAATATATTATGCCATCCCGTACATAACACGAATAAATTATTTTTTATTTTTTAAGTTATAAAAAAAATTCTGTACAATGTTCAAAATGATTCATTAGTATATATATTACGTTTGATATTTATAACTGCATTTCTTATTTATGATTTCCAGGTTTTTGTGAGGTTCCCATTTGAGGTCGCTTTTTAACCTCTCATTTTCTGTTGCTTGGTTTTGTAGTCGATCTTCTTTAATGGATACTCTCTCATTAAGAGCGTTTATACACTGTTTTAGTTTTTGTTTTCTTTTAATTCGTTTATTCTTTTATCCTTTTCTGTGAAGCAGTTTAGAATAAAAGATAGGTACAATTCCATATAAAGCTAATTGTTTATTATCACCGATAAACGCCTGGCATTCCCGCCTCTTATTCGCTTTGAATTCCTCGATTCGTTGACGAAGGGAGAGCTCTCCGGAGGCGGGGGAAGCAGCGCTTGATGTGGAGGGAAAAGGCGTACATCTCTCCTGTTCCCTTATGGAGACTCCTGGAGATAAGGGAATGGGAGTTGCCTATTATTATTTTTGTTGTTGTTGCTGATTTTTGTTTCATCTTTTTGCCATTTTTGTGTAGTTTATTAATTTCAAATTTAGATATTTGTTGATAGTTTTTGGAAGTCTTAAATAGAATTTGACTCGACTTTTAAATTACGTTGCTTTACATTGAATTTTTATTTACACATGTATGGGGTGTCAGGAAATGATTGCCCCCCTTGTAGAGCAAAAACTAGAACGATTCAGAGAAAAAGCGAGTTCTTGACCGCATTCGAGCTGTCACATTTCGTGAAGCAAAGGAAGCTGGTGCAACTTTCATAACTCGACACTGGGTGGCTGAGAGATTAAAAAGATCAGGAGACTTTGTCAAAAGGAATTGGAATAAGAATCCTGAAGATTGTGAAACAGAATTTCGAGGAGGAAGACCGGAGAAATTATCTCAAGAATCGAAAGACATTGTGCTTGCTGCATCACGGCGCCGAAAGAAGAGCTGCTCTGAGGTAGCGAAAGAGATACTATCCGTCGTGGTAAGATAGTCAATCGGCAACTGTGCATCAATTTCGAGTTCGCCAAGGCTTGAGTGCTTGGCATGAAATAGCTAAGCCACGGAAGAGTGATCTTAATATTGAAGATCGGCTATGGTTTTGTGATTATCTTGAGGAATGGACGGAAGACGATTTCCTTCACTTGGTTGTCAGCGATGAATTCTTCGTTTATGTCTCCAGAAAACCAAATTTCAGAATGATCGGGTTCGGGCAACAACTCCTGATGAAGTCCCAGACGACCAGAAGTATCGAGAAATAGTAAAAAATCCAGCATGTGGGGTGTTTTCATTATGTTCTCTATTCGGAAGCTCATCTGGGTTATCAAACCAAGAGGAACCAGTTGGGATGGGCCTTATTTTCGAAATGTAATTTTAGCCCAACATGTAATTCCGTTTTTGAAAGACCCCGAGTGTTTTGGATGTTGAACAGGCAACCTTCTTCACGACAAAGCCCCCTGTATGAAAGCACTTGCGACTCAACAACTGCTTAAGGACAATAACATTGATTTTTTCGGAAATAATGAATGGCCTGGCAATTCTCCCGATCTTAATGTCTGTGAACATGTCGGATCCATCATGAAGGATCGGGTGAGTCCTTAATGCTGGAACAACCCATTCAGAATCGGTATTCAACAGAAATTATGACTGCAAAGATCAACGAAGTCCTGAAGAAATGAGTCATGATACCGATCTCTTTGAGACACTTCTGGGATCATACCCCCGTCGATTAATGGCCGTCAGAGCTGCAAATGGGGGCAACACCCGATATTAAAACAAGTTTTTATTCAAAATTAAACGCTCTTTCGCGTGTTGTTGTTTTTTTCTATTCCTTTCAGTTTCTTCTGTACAGGGGGGGCAATCATTTCCTGACACCCTTTAGTTAAAATTCAATCGTACGTTCGTATGTCTATAGGATCACCCGTTTGTTCGTTCGTACGTTTGTTATTTCAAGGTCATGGGTAGAGCTTGTGACTCTGTAGAACTAAGAAGGTAGTGCCGGATGTCGCTAGAAAAAACTGAAGATATTTTTTATGTAATATTAGTTAAGTAATGTGGATTATCTGATGAGATTGTAACTGTGTAATCTTGGCACGTTTACAATTTTGTTGGAGCAGTAACACAATGGTTAAACTTTAAACATTGTTAATTTCAATAAAAAGAAAGAGCACGAAACTGACGAGCGTTACCGGCACTGGCACAAAGCAAAATTTTGACAAGTACTGTCCCCAAAACCTCTCCTTGGGGAACACCAACCCTAGTATGAGCCCACCCTTGATTTATTTTATTGTTATTACTATTACGTTCTACTTTCTAACAGTTAGCCAGTCGTTTTCGCAGTTAAGAACATAATTCCTTTGACCGTGAGAAGTAAGTTTTCTATAGCTTATACGAAACATTGTCAGTAAACATATGATGTGAGAGAGAGAGAGAGAGAGAGAGAGATGAAAACAAAATGAGGAGGAAATTAAAAAGAGGATAAAGTAAAAATCGAAAAAGAAATCACACAGAAAATCTAACAAAACCAACTGAAAAGACACACACACACACACACACACACACACATATATATATATATATATATATATATATAGGGTGACCAGACGTCCTGCATTTTGCAGGACTGTCCCGCATTTAGAGTTTCTGTCCCGCAAAAAACATTGACCAATGCGGGACAATGCAATGTCCCACATTCTTGTATTTATGCAATTTTCGTACAAATGAAATGTAATTTGTATTCATTATCGTAGATCTGGCATCCGCGCATCCCCTCATGAACGTTTTAAAACGTTTTTGAAACCTCCAGTACGACAAACTTCGACGGCCGACGCTCGTCAGTTAAAATTTTGAATTATAATGGTGTTGACGTGTTATTTAATTGTCAGAGTACCCATACATTTTAAAAATGACTTCAAAAAGAAAGTGCACTTTCATTGAAGATTTAGAAAAAGAATATCCTTTTATTAAAAAAGCAAAGAGTGAGAGCATGGTGAAATGTATTAAACGTTTTTCTACTTTTTCAATTGCAAGTGGTGGAAAATGTGACATTAAACGTCATTTAAACTCTACTAAGCATGAACAAGCTGATGCCTGCGCTTCATCAAGTAGGCCTTTGACAACGTTTTTACAGAGTAAAGATTTTGATGAAGAGAAAAAAAGTGTAGCAGTAGCTGAAGGAACTTGGACTTACCATTCAATCAAACACAACCTATCTTTTCGATCTACAGACTGCACTTCAAAACTAATCAGAAGATGCTTCAATAAGACATTTTCTTGAGCTCGTACTAAAACAGAGGCAATTTTAACTAATGTCTTTCAACCTGATGTTCTGCAATCATTAAAAGACGACCTTTCACTTTCCGACTGCATAACAATTTACAGTGATTGTACGAACCATGGAAATGTCAAAGTATGCCTTTTATTGGTTAGGTATTTTTACCGACAAAGGGAGTTAAGGTAAAAATCCTAGTGGTGACAAGTTTAGCTGGAGAGACATCTGAAATAATATTCAATTTCATACACAGAACTTTAGATTCTCATCAGCTGACAAATAAAATACTGGTGTAGTGAATACTCTTATTTTAGTTTCAAGATAAATGTTAATTTTACCGTCTTGAATTTCGGAATAGTATAAATTCATTTTAAATTAGTTACCCCATTATAATTCAATTGTGAACCACATTAATACTAATTTTATGTATACTATATTATTTTATTGTATGTAAACATAATTAATTATATATCACAATTGTCAGTTAATTATTTATATTCAAATATTTATTTTAATCTAATACCATGTCCATTTTACAAATAAATAATAGAAAACCAAAGGTTATATTTTCCACCTTTGGTACTGTCGCAGTTTCGCCTAACGGACTCAATACGGCTAGTGAGATAATCACTGGTTGGCACTTAACTAGCGGCAGTGCTTATGGCTACATCATCCAGGTTAACCTATACCGGATAGATGCGCTACGGTCCCAAGCCGTAGCTTGCCTAGGCCAACGACGACGACGTAAACCAACAATTGGTGACCCCGGAGCTGGATTACCCCTTTTACCCGAACGACTAGGATAGACTGTAATGTCGTTCGTGCCCATCACCCCCTTCACCCGAACGACTAGGACTAGACTGTAACGTCGTTCGTGCCCATCACCCCCTTCACCCGAGCGACTAGGACCAGACTGTAACGTCGTTCGTGCCCATCACCCCCTTCACCCGAGCGACTAGGACCAGACTGTAATGTCGCTCGTGCCCTCTGCCCCTCACCCCTGCCCGTGCGCTCTGTGCCTGCGCTCGTCTCAACCTCCACTCCTTCGTTGGGAACTTGTCGTCTTGCTTGTACGTCAGCAAGCATAGGAGAAGATGCCTGACGACGCTGGTGCCATCTCCCACTTGAGCGTAAAGCTCCCCGTCTTCTGGCCGGGTGATCCATTTATTTGGTTCCACCAAGTGGAATCACAATTCAACTTGGGAAGGATCACCGCTAGCAGGACGAAATACGATCATGTTTTGTCCTCTCTACCAGCGAGCATCATCTCTGAAGTCCGTGACGTCATCGTATCTACTTCCACGAGTGAGGACCCGTACAACGATCTGAAGTCTGCCATCCTGTGCCGCACCACTGTCTCCGAGCGTGAGAAACTACATCAGTTAATCTCAAAAGAAGAACTTGGAGACCGTAAGCCCACTCAAATGCTGAGGGCTATGCAGTGCGCTCTAGGCGAACGCGCACAAACCTTCGATAAGGACATCTTTAGACAGTTGTTCTTGCAGAAACTTCCTCCATCAGCTCAGCGTGTCTTGGCCACTATGGATCCTGCTACTCCAGTTGATAAACTAGCAGAAACTGCCGACAAAGTAGTGGAGATTGACACAGCTCCGGTCAACAACGTGAACACACAATCGGAACTGGAGTTGAAAGTGAAAGAGTTAAGTCAACAACTCAACCACGTTTGTTCTCTGCTACAAAATCAACGGCAAAGAAGCCATTCTCGGTCAAGATTTACGAAGAGGCATCGTTCGAGTTCCGGGAAGATCTGCTTCTACCACTCGAAATTTGGAAAGAAGGCTAGGAAGTGCATCTCCCCTTGCAATTTTTCGTCGGAAAACCCCAGCAGCGAGTCCTAATGGCGTCTAGTACTCGCACTGCCAACCTGTTATTCATAAAGGACAGGAACTCTGGTGTCAATTTCTTGGTCGATACCGGAGCGTCAGTCAGTGTATTCCCTCAAAAATCTGGTCATACGCACTCGGAATCTCCGCCTCTATACGCTGCTAACGGTTCACGCATACCCACGTACGGTACTCAGTCGCGTGAACTAAACTTGGGCCTTCACCGATCCTTCAAGTGGATTTTCATCTGTGCTCAAGTGCGGCATCCCATAATCGGCGCTGACTTCCTCCAGCATTTCAAACTCCTGGTGGATCTTGACAAGCGACGCTTATGCGACCAGGCCACACTGCTTTCTGTTCTTGCCAAACAGGTTGCCCTTCCGGACGCCTCGAACTCTGCACTTTCCCTCGTTCCCCCTAATTCCATGTACCAGTGCCTTTTCCAGCGATATCCAGGAATTCTTCAACCGATGCAGATGGGTGATACCATTAAGCACACCATTACCCATCACATTACAACAAAAGGTCCCCCTGTGTTTGCAAAACCCAGACGTCTTGCCCCGGACAAACTGAAAGCTGCCAAATCGGAATTCCAGCTTATGCTGGATCTTGGGATAATAAGACCTTCCAAAAGCAGTTGGTCCTCTCCCCTACACCTGGTCCAGAAGAAGTCAGGAGACTGGAGACCATGTGGGGATTACCGGTTTTTGAATTCGACAACCATCCCGGACCGATATCCGGTACCAAATGTCCAAGACTTTACTTCTCTTCTCCACGGCAAATCTATCTTCAGTAAAATAGATCTCGTTAAGGCTTTCCACCACATTCCCGTAGAGCCTTCGGATATTCCCAAGACTGCAGTTTGTACACCATTTGGGTTATTCGAATTTGTGAAGATGCCGTTCGGGCTACGGAATGCTGCGCAAACCTTTCAGAGGTTTATAGATGAGGTCACCAGAGGCTTAGACTTTGTTTATGCCTACATCGATGATTTGCTTGTGGCCAGCTCAACGGAAGAGGAACATAAGGAACATCTTTCACTCCTCTTTCAACGCTTAGAACAATACGGTGTTACTATTAATGCATCTAAGTGTGTGTTTGCACAGCCAACCTTGGAATTTCTTGGTCACACGATTTCGCAGCACGGAATTACCCCCCTTCAGGACAAGTGTGAAGTGATAAAAAATTACCCTATGCCAAATAATCAGCGTGAGTTACGTCGGTTTCTAGGTTTGGTAAATTATTACCACAAGTTCATTAAAAACTGTGCCAGTGTTCTTGCTCCTCTACACGCTATGATCACACACAAACGCAAGGTAACGAAATTGGTATGGTGTAGCGATAGTTTACAGGCGTTCGACAATGCCAAAAATGCTATCAATAGTGCATTGTCTCTGTCATTTCCTATCAGTGATGCCCCCCTAACTCTGACGGTCGATGCATCAGATGTTGCGATCGGTGGAGTGTTGGAACAAACCATTAACGGTCAACAAGCACCCATCGCGTTTTACTCGAAAAAGCTGCAGCCAGCCCAAACGCGTTATAGTGCTTTCGGACGTGAACTTCTTGCTATTTACTTAAACGTGAAGCATTTTCAACATTTCCTTGAAGGCCGAGAGTTTTGTGTTTTTACCGACCACAAACCTTTGGTCACTGTCTTCAATAAAAACAGCTGTAACCACTCTCCCAGAGTCATCAGGCAACTCGATTATATCTCGCAATTTACCACAGATATCCGCCACATCAAAGGTGTCTTGAACACTCCAGCGGATGCACTTTCAAGAATAGAGATTACTTCTGTTACCCTCAGCTCTACACTGTGGAATGCTATTGCACAGGATCAAGATAAGGATACGGAACTACAAGACCTGCTCAGAGAAGACTCCACTCACTCACTTTCCCTCAAGAAAATGAGTATGCCAGGATTGTCTGTGCCCCTCTATTGCGACGTATCAACAGCTGCTATTCGCCCTTATGTCCCTCCATGTCACAGAAAGCAGTCTTCACGGATCTTCATAAGCCCTCCCATCCTGGTATCCGTGCTTCGCAACACCTGGTTACCTCTCGCTTTGTTTGGCCCTCGATGCGGAAGGATGTCAAACATTGGACCAAAACGTGCCTTGCCTGCCAGCGTGCCAAAGTCCAAAGGCACACCAGGTCCCCCTTTGACGCATTTCCGCCCCCATCCCAGCGATTTGAGGTAATTCATGTAGACATTGTTGGCCCTCTTCCAGTGATTCAAGGCCAACGTTATCTGCTCACCTGTCTCGACCGCTTTTCCAGATGGCCTGAAGCCATCCCACTTCCTGATATCCAAGCGGACACTGTTGCAAGAGCCTTTCTTCATGGATGGGTATCAAGATTTGGATTGCCGACAAAAGTCATCACTGACCAAGGTCGCCAATTTGAGTCTTCGCTTTGGAAGAAGTTTACCAGCTTGTTGGGTACAGTACATGCGCATACCTGTGCGTATCATCCGCAAGCTAACGGCCTCGTCGAACGCTTCCATCGCCAGCTGAAGTCATCCCTTATGTGTCACGAAGACTCCCATTGGATGGATAAGCTTCCACTCGTGTTGCTTGGTATTCGCTCTGCATTTAAGAGTGATCTGAAGACTACAGCGGCTGAACTAGTCTATGGAACAACACTGCGGCTACCAGGTGGCTACTTCACTGCAGGGGATAAGTCATGCGATCCTACGGAATTCGCTCAAACACTTTCCTCTCACATGCAGTCCCTTCAGCCTGTTCCCCCTCGATTGACTAGCCAACAGAACATCTTTGTTTCCCCAGCCCTCCAATCTTGTACCCACGTTTTCGTTCGTGTACCTGTCCCAAAACGGCCTCTCCAATGTCCATATGACGGGCCCTATGAAGTTCTCCGACGTACGCGCAAATCATTTCTCATCCAGCGCGGTTCCAAGGTCGACAAGGTTTCTATCGATCGTCTTAAGCCTGCGTTTTTGGAATCAACCTTAAGTGAGGTACATGTAGCTACCAAAAAGGTCCAGAGGAAATCAGTGTCGTTCGGAACTCTTTGAACTTCCTCTCTGGTGGGGGAGTGTGTAGTGAATACTCTTATTTTAGTTTCAAGATAAATGTTAATTTTACCGTCTTGAATTTCGGAATAGTATAAATTCATTTTAAATTAGTTACCCCATTATAATTCAATTGTGAACCACATTAATACTAATTTTATGTATACTATATTATTTTATTGTATGTAAACATAATTAATTATATATCACAATTGTCAGTTAATTATTTATATTCAAATATTTATTTTAATCTAATACCATGTCCATTTTACAAATAAATAATAGAAAACCAAAGGTTATATTTTCCACCTTTGGTACTGTCGCAGTTTCGCCTAACGGACTCAATACGGCTAGTGAGATAATCACTGGTTGGCACTTAACTAGCGGCAGTGCTTATGGCTACATCATCCAGGTTAACCTATACCGGATAGATGCGCTACGGTCCCAAGCCGTAGCTTGCCTAGGCCAACGACGACGACGTAAACCAACACTGGCATTATGTGCTGACAATACAAACACTAACTTTGAGGGGTCATCAAGAGGTGGCAAAAATAATGTTTTCTTCAGGCTACAGCAAAGTTTGGGTACAAAATTAATTGGTGTCAATTGTCCAGCCCATATTTTGAATAACTGCATGAAAAGTTCATGTAACTGTCTGCCTATTGATGTGGAAGTGATAGTTGTGAAAATCTACTCATTCTTTTACATTTATACAGAGTGGAAGAACTGAAAGATATATGTGATTTTGTTGGCGTGGAGTTTTAAAATATATTAGGATACAGTAAAACCAGGTGGCTGGCTTTGAGGCCAGCCATCGAAAGGGTTCTTCGGCTATTCAAACCTTTGAAAGTGTATTTTCAGTCTCATGAAAAATGTCCTACTATTCTCAGACAGTTTTTTGAGAACCCTTATGCTGAGGCATTTCTCTATTTTGTACACAATCAGAGTTCATTATTCCATGATTGCATCTTAAAAGTTGAATCTCAAAAAGCTTTCTTGCCAGAAATAGCCTGTATTCTTAAGGACTTAAAGCTAAAATTAACTGAAAGAAAACAGGAGTAATTTTTACCCTTAACTGTGGCTAAAATGTTAAAGGATTCAGAGAGACAAGAAAAAGATATAGAAAGTTTCAAAAATACAGCTTCTTCATTCTATGCTATGTGTGTAGAATATTTGAATGAGTGGTGTCAGCATTTTGAAGAAGTAAAAAATTTTAATTGGATTCTTCTTCGCAACTTAATCTCCTGGAGTGAAGTTAAAGAAAGCATCGAATTCATTCTTGAAAGGAAGTCCGATTTCCCTTTAAATGACAGTGAACTATTTGATGAAGTAACTTGTGTAAAAAATTTTGTAACATCAGAAAGAATTAAAGAATGGAATGACATGGAACTGGAAGTTGACAGTAGGTGGATAGAAATATTTACACATTTCAAGAGTCAGAAAATTCCCTTTGAAAACATTTCCAAGGTAATAGAATTCTGTTTGAGTTTACCTGGATCAAATGCTCCAACAGAGAGGGTATTTTCCATAATGAATAACTTTTGGACAGAAGAAAAAAGTCGGTTAAATATAAATACTCTAAAAGCAGCGTCATTAACGATATGTAATTATGAGATGAGTTGCCTTGAATTTTGTGAATATCTGAACAAAGAAATACCTCTCCTTAAGAAATACATTCCAGTGCCAAGTACAATTAAATAAAATGTTTTTCAATAAATTAGGTAAGTAAACTATATAAAATTACTTTTTGGTAGTACAATTATTTGTCCGTTATATATTTTTGAAAGATAAAGTAAAATGCCTATAGAGTGCTGCAAAATGCTTTTAAAAGGTATTGGTTGACCTGTGGAGTGTTATCGAGATATCATACGAGTATATTAGTGTACCAATGGATCCGTCCCGCATTGGGATCGCAAAAATCTGGTCACCTTATATATATGACACAGGGATACTCCTTGCAGTCATAATTGACCACCAAATTAAAATTAGGTCACAATCAAGACAACAGCAACACCCTAAAGTACACAAATATTAAATTAGGAAAAACAAGGTATAACCAATTTAATAAATTCAAAACGAAGTTATACGCAGCAAGTTTCGATTTCGCTGACGATCCACATACAGATATAAATGTTACGCGCAAACGACTGATCTGCGCGATCGATCGATTGCGCCGTACAATCAATGGATCCATCGTTCATGCGCACATTTGAACACGTCTCAGTGTTGAGAAGTGTTTAAGTTTTCTTAATATTTTATCTTAAATGTAATTAAGCAGTAAAATAATAGTTTATATTTGGATTGGTTTTACTACAAGACACTCGAAAAGTCTAACGTAACCTATATTAAACTCACCTAATCTAGCGTAACCTATCGATAGATAAACATATCGCTGTGATTTGAACACTTCTCAACACTTACAAGTGTTCGAATGTGTGCGCGAACGATGAATCCATCGATTGTGTCGCGCGATCGATCGTTTGCGCGAAACATAAACACCAAATTTGAAAAGTTTCAGGAAACACTATGGTCTGGTTTTAATGAATCTACTCCATTATTGACAAAAATATTCCTGTTGTTAGAATTAACAATCCCTGGTTGACCTCAGGCCTAAAGACATTCATTAAACAAAAATAATGAAATATAGAACGCTGTGAAGGAAAGTTTACTCGCAAAAGAAATATATATCACAATCGAAACAGACTTAATTCATTAATTCTCAAAGCAAACACTAATTACTACAAACATAAATTCGAAGAATAAAAGGACGATCTCCAACAATACTGGAACCTCATTAACAAAGCGATAAATAAAAATAAACAAAATCCCCTACCCTCGAAAAACTCAGTTCCTCCTCTACTCGTCACAATCTTCCACAAGACCATCCCTTTACCTTCAACAATCTTTCCTGGAAAGACCACATATACTCTCTTTCCAAAACAGCTTCCTTAACAAGTTTCCTCATCCCCGCTCAGTTGCTTTCTCTGTACAGGGGTCTTGTCCGTCCCTGTATGGAGTAGGCTTCTCATATGTGGGGTGGCTCAACTCACACAGCCCTACTTGACCGGGTGGAATTAAAGGCATTTCGTCTCATTAATTCCCCACTTCTTACTGATTGTCTTCAATCTCGCTCTCTCTTCGACGTAATGTTGCCTCACTCTCTCTTTACTATCGCTGTTATAACGGACATTGCTCTTCTGAACTCTCTAACTGCATGCCTCCTCCTTTAAGGAGAACACGTAGTAACCAGACTTTCTACACATTCTCATTCCTTTTCTGTCCAACTCTCTAACACAAGGGGTAATCGCAGTGGCGTAGCGAGGGTTCGTGGCGCCCGGGGGCAAGGGTAGAAAATGGCGTCCCCCTCTCGTGAGCTGCCGAAGGCAGCCCGAATTAGGCGCTAAGGCGGGGACGTCCGGTGGCCTTCCCCGGGAAAATTTTGACTACGAAGAGTCGATTTCATGCAATCTGAGCCCTATTTTCAACTATTTTAAACACCTATTTTCAAGGTAGATTAATAAGATTATCGGTTATTTTAACCTATTTTATTTTACTACGTAAACCACTGTTTTCATGAAAATTTGAAAATAGTATACCAAAGTAATGAACAAAAACTTGAAAAATTAAATTTTTCCCAGAAATTATTAATACCCATGTCTGTGGTTATGAGACATGTCCAAACTTGCCTCCCGGCCGCGGATGTAGAAAATGCAAATGTCATGCTAAAAAAATTGCTCGCTCGGCCGATTTGGCGCCGCCCATAAACCGCCGCCCATAAACCGACGCCCAGGGCACAAGCCCCCCTTAACACCCCCTCGTTACGCCACTGGTTAATCGGTATTTTCAGTCTTTCATCTACTCAACCGGTGAACTTTCGAACACTCTTCCTCAATTCATCTTTTCCCCTATCTATGACCTCCCATCTTTCAAACGCAGAGTGTTCAGGCATCTCGAAAACCCTGGACCTTGATTTTAACTCTCTTCTTCTTCTACTGGGGGGCGGGGGCGCTTTTGCAGGCATTCGCCCTTGTCCTTTACTTCCTGCATAAAAAAATCTTGATAATGGAGCAATTGCAGACACAAGATATATTTTAACTATTTTCAACGAATTTTTGACGGAAATGGGAGCCAATCTCGCCTCTAATGTCCTACTCACTGTGCGGTCTTTCGAACGTACGTCGGTCCCCCATTTTCACACTCTTGCTTCCTATTCCTTACTACGACATACAATTTAATGATAGTCATAAAACAACTGAAAAATAAAAAATTTGCGCTGGACACAATCGCAAACAGAATTTACAAAGAGTGAACGAACTAACAGAGCTCATAAACCTATCCATTCAAAATGGTATCTTCCCGAATTGCCTGAAAAAGTATAGAGTATGCCCCATTTGCAAATTAGGAGAAAAACTTCCCTCTCAGACTATAGACCCATCTCCGTCCTTCCAACTGTCAGTAAACTACATGAGTTATATAAATATAATCAAATAATAAAATTTAGTTTAAAACACAAAATAACACACAAACAACAATTTGGTTTTCTACTAAATCATCTGACCAACGACGCAACGACGCAATAACTGCTGAACTGCTGTAATAGAAGAACTTTATAGCAGTTTAAACGACAGAAAAAAATCAATAATCATCGTACTTGACCTCGCTAAAATCTTTGACAAAGTACCTCATGACATACTCTTAGAAAAACTCAAACATTACTACCCTCAAGATAGTTCCGCTCATACTTGACTAACAGGACACAATTGATAGTACAGGACTTTTTTACGCCATAGACAGGATTCATCTCCCACGGAGTGCCTCAAGGAAGCATTCTGGCATCAATCTTGTTTCTCCTTTATGTAAATGACTTCCACCGGTCACTAAATAATTTGTTCTGTTACCACTATACAGATGACATATCACTCATAACCTCTAACAAAGATTTATTAGTTATCACTCTAAACAACCACCAGCAGTGAACTACAAAGAATATATGTAGGGCTTAACGCTATCAAACTACCTTAAATATTAAAAAGACAGCTTATATGTTCATCACAGAAAGAAAAAGTTGCTCCCTCTAAACCTAAACATACCCATAAATTCAATCCCTGTTCAACGAGCGCAATCGGCCAAACTTCTACGAATTACCCTCGATGCAAACCTCTCATTCAAAGAGAACACTGAAGTTCTACGCAACAAATTAGCCCACTTCTCATTCATAATTACAAAAGTAGGTGCAGCATTCCCGATTGTGCGACAATTGAGCGACACTGAGCGAGTGCATTTTGGGCCAGGGAAACTGAGCGAGTACAAATTGAGCGACTTGACTCATTGAGCGATTAGGCTAACTGAGCGAGTACAAATTGAGCGAGTGCAAACTGAGCGCAAACTTCACAACTTAACCTAACCAATTGTCAAGGGCATACAGTTGACCTAACCAGGCATTCAATTAACCTAACTGGACATGGGTACCCCATAATGAATTCGGGACCCGGAAAGGTTAAGTAGTACCCCTAACCTAACCTAGGCCTAGATGACGTCCCACTCGGACTGAGTTTCCGATTTGAATTTCCGACGGTTAATAGGAATTAACCCTATAAGAAATACGAACAAATAAGCGCTCGCCTGCAACGTCTGATCGAAAGTGGTGATGATTAAAATATTCTCGACTTCCTGCGTAATGGTTCCTACAATTTGGAATTACATATATAATTCACTGCTTAACTTATTATATTTTTAAATCTGTTTTGAATAAATATACATTTTAATTTAATATAAGTATCTGTTTTAAATATTTTTTACAAGGTGAATGTTTATTATTTTTGCGTCAGATTGCGCTCAGTTTGCACTCGCTCAATTTGTACTCTCTCAGTTAGTCTAATCGCTCAATGCGTCAAGTCGCTCAATTTGTACTCGCTCAATTTCCTTCGCTCAAAGTGCACTCACTCAATGTGTATTCGCTAAATTGATGCAACCCCAGTATTCCCAAAGCGAGTTCTTAGATCCATATACTTCACCATGGTATACCCACACCTACAATACCGTATTAGCGCTTACGGAAGAGCACGTCATTGTTTTATGCAGCCGCTCGTGGTAATGAAAAAGATAATAATTACAAAAATCTATAAATCGAACCAAAGTAATGAAAGTACAGAAGATGTTTCACGATTCAAAAATTTTCAAACTAGAAGAAATCTTATGTTCCACAGGACCAAATCTCGGGAACACCTTCGATCTGCACCTAAAAGAATCTAGAACGTTAAAAAAGCTTTCTAGAGAAAACTGAAACAGAAATTCATCAACTCAAACAAACCACAACACCGTATCTCCTTTCTTATAATAATAATAATAATAATAATAATAATAATAATAATAAATTAATCTATATTCCTAAATAGTAAAACAAAAATAATAAAAATAATAAATGAAAAGTTAAAAGTAAATATGTGTAAAGTCAAGATGTCTTCGATAAGTCTGTCAAAATATTCAACTGAAATGTATTTAACATTAGTTTCTTATATCCCAATCCAAGCTGAATATATATATATATATATATACAGTGGGGTGCAAAAGTATACAACACACATTATTTTTTTCTGTTTGAGTCTTTCTAGTGCACTAAATTCTGCAAAAGTGACCTATCCTATGTAATTTTTCACGATCTTTCAGTTAAATACGTTAAAATTAAAAAAAAAACAATATTTAGAAAATATTTAAAACAAGCTAACATTGGTGATGCAAAAGTATACAACACAATATAAAAATTACATTTAGAATTTAAATTAATACTAATTTATGAAAAGAAATGCATTCTAATCGTTTCCAGAATATTCTAGAATCATCTATTGAGTTCTACCAGCAGTTACAACGGATTGCAAAAGTTTAAGCACGTCATTCACGTAGCAGCATTCACGGAGAGTAGTTGTATGATGGTCAAACAACAAGAAATTAGCCAAGATGTCCGACAGCGAGTCGTGGAACTCCATGAAGGTGGAATTGGCTACAGACTCATCGCCAAACGCTGGGGCTTATCAATAAGCACCGTCGGCACCATTGTTCGTAAGTGGAAATCCACCGGTACCACTCACAATCGCCCCCGTACAGGACGTCCACGCAAGATATCTGAACGTGCTGCCCGAACGATGGTAAGAATGGTGACCCAGAGACCCCAAACTACACGAGAGGAACTTCAGAAGTACTTACAGGCCGCAGGGGCCAGTGTCAGCAAATACACTGTTAGCAGAGCACTGTGTCATGAAGGAATACGATCGCGGACGGCTAGGAAAACTCCTCTATTGAAGGCTACGCATGTCCAGGCCCGGCTAAAGTATGCCAACGAACACTTGAAAAAGCCAACTGAATTTTGGGACACTGTTCTCTGGTCTGACGAAACCAAAATTGAACTTTTCGGGAGAAACAGCCATAGTCGTGTTTGGAGAAAGAAGAACCAGGCCTATGCTCCAAATAACACCATCCCAACAGTGAAGTTTGGAGGAGGAAGTATAATGGTGTGGGGCTGCTTTAGCTCATCAGGTATTGGGGAATGTCATATTATTAAAGAGAAGATGAATTCGGCAGTGTACAGACAAATATTACAGAAAAACTTGATTACCTCAGCCAAGGCTCTGAAGATGAAGCAGGATTGGATATTCCAACAGGATAATGATCCTAAGCACACGGCTAAGGACACAAAATCTTGGTTACTCAAACGCGAAATTAACGTAATTGAGTGGCCTAGCCAGTCCCCCGACCTAAATCCCATTGAGAATTTGTGGAGGGAGCTCAAGTTAAAAATCATGGGAAGAGAACCGAGAAACTTGAAGGATTTAGAGTTAATTTGCGTTGAGGAATGGAAAAAGATCTCAGTAGAAAGTTGCAGGAAACTGATTGTCAACTATCCACGGCGTTTAGAAGCGGTTATTGCTAATAAAGGTTATGCTACAAAGTATTAATTAGTGATAAGGTCTCTATGTGTTGTATACTTTTGCTTTCTGGTTATTCGATTATTCTTGAATATCTAATACATTATTTGTTTTCCCACATTTGGTATGTTTTCTTTCGTTATGTGTTCAATTAGGATTGATATGTCCAAATACCAATTTTATAAATTTATTGGAAATGTAATAAATAACAATATGGCCGATCGACATTGAACTATTACAGACAATGTGAAAGAGTCTATTTGAAACTGAACAAGGCTATTTGTGATGAGAGTTTCTTGTCTAAGTGCAAAAGTTATAATATTGTGCCTAATTTCCTTAGATTTAAACTTTATAATAAACGCCTCCATAACTCCAAACTATATAAATCATGGCAACATAAATTATTAAATTTGGAGCTTCAATCGAAAACTAAAACAGTGAGTTTTCTCAAGCTGAAATATAAGAATTCTCTGTTTGGTCTAAAATCTAGGGTGTCTTATATTGATTATCATTGTTTAGTTACTAAATTTCAAACTTGCTGTGATAAAATTGTCAATAGACATAAAAGGATACATGCTGCCAAATTGGAAAAATTGGGAATCACTCAGTCGTTTTTTAATAATCCAGATAATTTTATTTTTAATTTCTCTAATAGAGCTTTAAGTATTAGAGAGAAAGAAATATTGTCGTTAGGCTTAAATTTTGATCTACCTCATTATAAACTAAATTTTTATAAATTTTTCTCTGGCTTTGAAAATCTTCTCATGAATATTAAGAATTGTGAGATCCGACCAAATTTCTCGTTTCATAACTTGGTAAAACAAGTGGAGAGCATCTCTTTTAAGAATTTTTTTAATTTTAAACCCCATAAGGTGTTTTCTCCCCTCTTTAATAAGCAAGATTTTAAAATTCTTAATAATTTGAAAAAGGATAACTCTGTCATCATTACAAAACCGGATAAGGGTAAAGGAGTAGTGCTGATTGATTCAACAGTTTACATAAATAGAATGGAGACAATTTTGTCGGATACGTCTAAATTTAAAAGAGTAAAAGAGAATGTTCTGTCTAAATTACTAAAACTCGAAGATAAACTTAATAGGTGTTTGCGTAAATTAAAAAATAGTAATATTATTGCTGACAATACATACAATTTTTTATTTGCTTCTGGTTCCAATCCAGGAATTCTATATGGTTTACCTAAAGTCCATAAGCCAAATTTCCCACTAAGACCTATTCTTTCGGCATGTGGTACATTCAATTATAATTTAGCCAAATTCTTCGTTCCCTTGCTTTCAAAACTCACCTTTAATGATTATTCTATTAACAACTCGTTTGATTTTGCTAGAGAGATAAAAGAGATCAATCATACCGATTCTCTTACTATGGCCAGTTTTGATGTCTCGTCATTGTTTACTAATGTCCCGTTAAAAGAAACATTAAATATCATACTAAATAAGTTATTCACTACTGATAATACTCTTATTAATGGCCTCACTCAGACTCAATTTAAAAACCTTCTCGAAATAGTGTGTTTTGATAATCTTTTCTTATTTAATACCAACCTTTACAGCCAAATTGATGGGGTAGCTATGGGTTCCCCGTTAAGCCCAACACTAGCAAATGCATTTCTTTGCCATTACGAAGAAATTTGGTTGGAAAATTGTCCTAGTAGTTTAAACCCATATATTACAGAAGATACGTGGATGACACTTTCTTAATATTTAACCATCCTTCACACGTAAAACTTTTTCTTGATTATCTTAATAAACGACATAGTAATATTAAGTACACGTGTGAAAACGAAACAAATAATAGTTTACCGTTCCTGGATGTTTTAGTTAAACGGGCCCATAATAAGTTCCATACTTCACTATTTCGGAAACAAACTTTTACTGGCTTGGGAACCAATTATTTAAGTTGTATGTTTTATAAATATAAGATTAGTGCTATAGTAACATTATTAACAAGAAGTTACCGTATTTGTTCGGATTACTTTTCGGTAAACGAAGAATTTAAATTTTTAAAACAGTACTTTATTAACAATTACTACCCTTCTCATCTATTCGATAACCAATTAAAGAAATTTTTAAATAACACTTTTGATACTAAACTCCCCATAACTACAGTACAAAAAGAAACCAGATATATTAAATTACCTTTTTATGGTTATTTATCATTGCGTAGTCGAGGTGAATTGTCCAAACTACTCAAGTCTAGTTATCCCCAAATAAATTTTAGATTCGCCTTCGTCAACCCACTTAAATTATCAAATTTTTTAAAGTTCAAAGATGAATTCCCCAAAACTGTATGCCCCAATGTTGTTTACAAATACACGTGCGACAGCTGTAAGGCTGCGTATATTGGCAGCACTCAACTCCAACTGGAGGTGCGCCTTTCTCAACATTTGGGCTTGTCAGTCCGTACCAACCGTCCCCTCAGTAGCCCTCCACAATCCGCAATTAGAAACCATAGTAATGAAAACGACCATCCCCTTCACAAACTCAGTTTGAAATTTTAACTAGATCCAATAACCGTACAGAACTCCGAATTTTAGAATCTTTGTACATCTATAGAAACAAACCCCCCTTAATAATAATAGCTCATCCTACAAATTACAACTCTTTTAAACTAACCAACCGTTTTTTCACAGACATATCCTTTCTAATCCTCTGACCATCCAGTATTCCCTTAGACTTTGCCAAGTATGGAGGTGGATGTAAACATTGTGTATTTACCTATTGAGGTAATTTAATTTTAGTTTTTATAGTGATGAAATTTAATTTAATTTTAGTTTTTATAGTGATAAAATTTAAATGATTTTAATTTTGTATTGATGCAATTTTCATTTTGCTTTAAGGTTTTTATTTTAATGGTTTTAATATTGTATTGATGTAACTTTCACTTTTCAATTTTGTTTTAAGGTTTTAAGACTTAACTCACTGATGATGACAAAAGATTTGTCGAAACGTCTGATGTACAAATAAATGAAAATGTTTGCCGTTGTGTTGATTCTTCTTTTCATATATATATATATATATACTTCCGAAAGAAGTAAGGAATCTCCAGCACACCGAGCTGAATAACTTCAAGAACCAGCTGGACAGATTCCTATGCAAAGTCCCTGACCAGCCATACGTGACTGGCCACGAGGGCAGGAGGAGATCAAACAGCAATTCCCTCCTTCACCAAATCCGCAAATGGCGCGTGATGCTGCAGAGGGGTCGACCGTAGGTCGATCCTGAACCTTCGTTCGAACTCACCTAAAGTTGGTATATATATATATATATATATATATATATATATAAGTTTGACCTTCGTAAAATGAAGGATCATCGCACGAAACATTTGATAATGCATTTGATAATGCAGAGAAATGAAGTTATTTACAAAAAGAGGTAACATATACAGATTATTTGCAATAAGTTTCAGACATATATATATATATATATTTAGGAGAAATCCAATGACAAGGAGAAATGTAAATGCCATGAAAAGTCTTCTTTAATGCGCAACGTTTCGAGCAATACGCTCATCTTCAGGCTGTTTAATAACAATGTGAAATTAAAATCAATATTGAATGAAAAACAAAACAGAAAATTTCTATAACCTATTCGTAAAGACAAATTTTAAAAGACTGAGAAAAGAGGGTTAAATTCTAAGTTATACAGATTTACATATAAAAATTAAGAAGCTATTTTTAAATACATATAGTAAATGTGAAATTAATACACTGGAAAAATTAACAATAGTACACTGGAATAATGGAACTAGCTACCTTACACTGCAGTTTCCGAGGCTGACTAATTTGAGCAGAGACAAGAACGGGAAACACAAGAGATGGCGAGGGCGATTGGGGAAGGAGGGATTATAAGGAATTGGGGAAGGAGGAGGGATCATAGCAAATTGAGGGGGACGGCAGATGAGTCAACATTCAGACTAGGGGACAATGCTTTAATGAAAAGCGATTCTAAAATTCTTAGTGAGTTGGGACAAGTATTACAACCAAGAATTTTAAAATTGTCTAAAGTGACATCAATTTTACATTTAATGCTGTGTTCGCGAATACTCGAGGCTTCTTTAGTTTTTAAAATTTTACCTGTTCGGCCACTTATTCCCATATGCGAATAAAATCTAGCCCTGAGAGAGCGAACAGTGCTGCCAATGTAATTCCCAAGGAGACACCTAGGGCAGGTAAATAAATATACAACACCGCTACGCAACGAGTCAGGGGTTCGATCCTTCGCTGAGAAAAAGCTACCTAAAGACGTTTTATTAATAAATATGATGCGGAAATCAGTATGATAAAAAATTTCCTTAACAATTTTGTAAATTTAAGCTTAAATTCCTTATTCAAAGGACCCATTTCATTAAAGAAGACTTTTCATGGCATTTACATTTCTCCTTGTCATTGGATTTCTCCTAAATATCAAATTGAAGCTCTGTAGAAGCAACCCGCATGATTATATATATATATATATATATATATATATATATATATATATATATATATTACTTTATGATACTTTATGAGGGTTTGAACGACAATTCCGGATCGACTTGCGGTCGACCCCTCTGCAGCATCCCACCTCATTTACGCGATTTGGTGAAGGAGGGACCTGATGTATGTCTTCAACATGTAAAAATAGAATAATAATTTATTAATATTATTATTTAGAAAGTCGATATCAGGCTATGTCTTTATAAAGGACTTACATTTAATTTCCAATATTCTGAATAGTTTTTAAAAAAAAACTATTCAAAATATTGGAAATTAGATGTAAATCCTTTATTATTATTATATTATTATTATTATTATTATTATTATTATTATTATTATTATCCTATGCTAAGTATGTTTAGGAACTCATTATCTGTTGCAGTGTTATATGTATATGCATGTATATGTATTATTTTCTTGTTGCATCTGATATACAGTATATCTTGTACAATATATATATATATATATATATATATATATATATATATATATATATATATATATATATGAATGGAGAACAGTACAATGGTGAGCAAGGAAATCAAAATGTAAATTCATGCACACTCAGTCAGTTATTAATTGAGTGTCATGTCGTATCATGAACACACTGTCGTGCAAATCATGCAAAATTCCCTCTGAGGGGAATCCTTCTCTATACTTGTTTCCCCTCATGATATATATTCATTGACAGCATGGCATTGTTCATCAACCGGTTCTCTATGAATACACTTGTTCGAATACCCTTTTTGATAGAGAAGTATAGTATTTCATATATATATATATATATATATATATATATATATATATATATATGTTCCATGCACGGTCTGTGTGTATCATATATATAACTCGAAAGACGAAAGATAATTCATATCTTCATGATCGAAACATTTTTTAACTTTGCAAATGACGTCATAGGATTGGATTTTTTTAAAACTTGCTTTTACATGAAATGACATGTTATAAACGTATTTTTATCGTCTTATCAGATATTTCATATTCGCCATGTATCACGACAATTTCCAGATAGGCCTAATTTTTTTAAGAACTTTTTACTAAATACTGTATGAAAAATATTTCGAAATGTACTTATATTGTAGGTATATTAAGCGATAATTGTGTTACATCGTGGCCGTATCACAGCACCGCCTCCCGGTAGATCAGCGAGGTTAAGTGACGTTGCATCTGTTCAATAGCTGGATGGGTGAACAACGTTTGCGTCAAATTGATGTAGCGACCCATGGTTCGAATTCAACTGTAAGCTTTCCCCATTGTCGTAAGACCTTGGCTATTAAAATGGAGAGTGCAATTGCCGATAACTTAGCTTTTATTCGTTTAATGAAAGCTATTTATTTCTAGCCGGAATTGAATCATGTTCAAATTTACGATTTGTTATCAAATGTTAACGATTTTTTATATCAGGCATGGGGTAATTGTAATTTGTAATTGTAATTGATTGTAATTAATTAAATTTTTCATGTAATTGGTAAGTAATTGTAATTGACTGCCTAAAATGTAATTGTAATTAATTACATTGGGAAACCAAGGTAATTGATACAATTAGAGTCAATTACTTTCAATTACATACTTTCATTTGTCCATAGCAAGAACTACTTGATGAAAAATACAATTCCGTGCAATGTTAAAAAAAAAGAGTACTTTTATTGACCTAAATATTATCTATTTTTCATTGAAGATGATGATGGCCAAAACTGAAAATGACATAAATCCACTAGTGTGGATTTATGAAAAAAAATGCAATTCTTTGTAAATGTAATTATAATTAATTACTTTACTAAGTAACTGTAATTGTAATTAAGCATTCGACCACCTACGGTAATTGTAATTATAATTAAGAATGTCAAGTAATTGTAACTGTAATTAATTACATTAACAAAGTAATTGCCTCATGCCTGCTCAAATACGATACAGTAAATTATTTTTACGCATGAGGCAATGACAAACCTATTTATTTACGGCACTGGAGTTTATATATATATATATGATAACATTCATATTAAATTTCGTTCCAATTTAAGATATTATATTAAACTAAAGTATGATAAATTTACTTATTACTGCCAAAATTTTGAGGTTCCAGAGCTTTTGAAAATATAGACCAAGAGAGAGAGAGAGAGAGAGAGAGAGAGAGAGAGAGAGAGAGAGAGTATATATATATATATACACACACCTTTTTCATTGATGCAATCATAGTTTAAGTATGAGGAGTTAAACATCTTTTCACATAGAGCACCATTCCGCTCAACGCCCATTTCAGAGTACAAGCAGCTCGCAGCAGCATTGCCAAGTAAATAGGGGATCAAAGTACTGTCGAGGCTTTCGTACGTGGTTCATCACACTGAAAGCAACAATATATATATATATATATATATATATATAAGGCTACCGTATTACACCAAAAGAAGACGATAACATTGAATTTACCCATTGTTACGGTGACGAATCGGCCTGGTGTGAGGAGACGATAAAATCGTTCAAATTTTAAGAGTGTCCCAAGAGGGTAAAGATAGAGCCAAGAAAGAGAAGGAAAAAGATAGCGAAAATGAGGGGAAAATGATTGATAGTAACTGTTAACTTTAACGACGGATTCATACTAAAATTATTTGGTTGATTTTGTTAATTTTTTTACTAAAAAACTTAAAGAATTTTTATTGAATTACGCTTGAAAGCGTCTTTTAGTCTGTCAAAGAACAAGTCTTAAAGTAAGTTGTCTCTTGTTCCTGTACGGAACGTGCGCACGCGCAAGCACACACACACACACACACAACACACACACACACACACACACACACACGTGTATATATTACGCAAACTTAAGAATACAGGAATTACTGGAAAGTTAGGGCGATGGATATTTAATTTCTTGACTCAAAGAACGCAAGAGTGGTGGTAAACGGAGTTAAATCGGAAGTCTCGGAAGTCGTGAGCTCTGACGCACAAGGAACAGTATTAGCTCCCTTGCTGTTCATAATAATGATTGCAGATATGGATGCAGATATTAAGGACAGTATTGTATCATGTTTCGCGGATGACACAAAGATATGTAAGGAAATGTTGAACGAAGGTGACATAAGAAAATTACAAAACGACATTGAAACATTCCAGTGGGCAGAAGACAATAATATGAAGTTCAAACGAAGAAACATTCCACTTCTAAAATATGGTAATAAGAAGGAGCTGCAGAATAAAGATACAAAACTCTGCGAGACAACCAGATAATACCAAATCTGCAAGTCAGGGATCTGGGAGTAATAATGTCGTCGGATGCAGAATTCAGAGAGCATTAGAACATCAAAATTACAACGGCTAGAAAAATAATGGGAATCATCTGGAGGAGCTTCCGCAGCAGAAAAGCAAACATCATGCTCAAATTATGGAAGAGCTTAGTTCTACCAATAATTGAGTATTGCTCAGTACTTACAAGCCATACAGAAAACGAGACATTGCGAACATTGAACTATACAAAGGACTTTTACGTCTAAGGTAGAAGAAACGGAAGGTGAAGACTACTGGTCTCGACTACAATCCCCGAAACTCTACTCTCTCGAAAGAAGGCGAGAGCGGTACACAATAATATACATATGGAAAATACTTGAGGGCTTTGTCCCTAACCTTAGAAATGAAATAGAAACAAACTGGAATGAGAAAAGAGGCAGATTTTGTACAGTCCCTGCTGCTGTGAGACAGTGGGCCATGAAAACGAGGGTGGAAAATTCCCTCAGAATATGAGGCCCAAAGCTTTTCAACGCCCTACCGAGAGAAGTGAGAAATCTCCAGCACACCGACCTGAATAACTTCAAGAACCAGCTGGACAGATTCCTGTGTAAAATCTCTTACCAGCCATGCGTGGTTGGCTACGAGGGCAGGAGGAGATCAGACAGCAATTCCCTCCTTCACCAAATCCCGCAAATGAGGCGGGATGCTGCAGAGGGGTCGACCGCAGGTCGATCCTGAACCCTCGTTCGAACCCACACAAAGTAAGTAAAGTAAGTGTGTGTATATATAAATTTAGGGTGTCTCTTATTGGGTAGTCAAAAATTGAAATGTTGAATTATTTTATCTGCGCCCCCTAAAATAGTTCCATTTAGCATAAAAACTAAAACTTGAAAG
Source organism: Bathynomus jamesi (assembly GCA_023014485.1). Classification (NCBI taxonomy): domain Eukaryota; kingdom Metazoa; phylum Arthropoda; class Malacostraca; order Isopoda; family Cirolanidae; genus Bathynomus; species Bathynomus jamesi. The sequence continues at coordinate 423,256 of JAJOZX010002001.1, forward strand.
TTTGACACAAATTGGCTCATATTTAGGGGTCGCCCCCGGCTAATAAAAATGGTGACCATGGCATAATAGCTCCTGACATATGATTATGCTCATTATACACATAATTCCTTCCTTCTTTTTTTAGTTTGATTCGTTTTTATAAGTATAGGGCCTTCTTATTTATCATTGATCCTTTCTAACCTATCCTTGATGTTGTTATAATCCATCCTTTGCTCCTCAATCCTTCTTTATCCCAATCCTTTTTCTCCTATCCAAAATCCTTCCTGGCTCTTTTTTTATATACATCAGCAATGAAGCATTGCTACAAAAAAAAAACACCATTAGTTTATTATATAGAGATAAATTCAAAATGCCAGTGCTATTTACATACTTTAATTACTTTAATTAGCATTATTTCCTTATACAACATTTATTTAATATACAATGATTATACAATATGGTGTATTTTAAGGTGCGACCTCATTGATGGTTATTTTTTTAGAAGAACAGTTTTTGATGGAACTGGGTGACTCTGGCGGTGTTTTGCAACAATTTGGAGCAGGAACTGGAGCTGCTCTTCCCCCACTGTCAATTTCTTATTCAGCTCTTGAACTGAAGCTACTGCACGTTCTGCCCGTCATTTACAACAGATAGAGCTGCAACAATAGCTCTGGCCCTTAAATATTCACAGTTGGATGTCCAAGTGCTGGGTGCCTTGTTCAGAAATCCTTCTGGCAAATTCAGCTTAGTAAAGAATTCTCTAGTATTTCTTGTAACAAGTTGGTGTAGTCCTTCACCAGAGCAGAAGGTCGATTCAGGAATCCGAGGACGCTTGGGTGGTCTATCAGTGGACTCATCTTCTAATGCCTTTACCATGCGTTTCTTTACATCTGTAGTAATTCGCTCATCAAGAAGCAAGACCAACTGCTTCTTCAGACAGGTACCATAAGTGGTTGAGAGCTTTTTTTAAGTTGCATCAGAATCTTTTTGTTAGGATAATTAATCAATGACCTCATAAGGAGCTAGTCATTGAATGGGGTTTCAATAGGGAGTAAGCTGGGCTTACGAAAAATGTTTTTGTTGTTATAACTAACTACAGGGATTTTTTATAAAAATAATAAATTTCTGCTCAAACACTGCACAAACCCCCCCGCACCCCTCTAGTGACGCCACTGATAGAAACAGATCATGAAAACACATGTCAGGTAAAATTTCCATTGAACTAAATTAAATTCTTTGTGACAAATAGCAACATTGTTTAAAACTTCATAATATGTGTATAAGAGCATAAATTCTAATTTTTTCATTAAATTCATTAAATTTTTTCAAACACTAATAACAAAATCAGTATAAATAATTGTGAAAAATATAAATAACAGTTTATTATCTGATAATAGCAAAAAAGAAGTATAGTGATACACAGTTACACACCTTTTACTTATGACAGCAGAAACTGAATGATGACAAATAAACAATTGCACAATCTGGAGCATTCTTGATGACATGTTTAAACAGGTTGATCTTGTCTTATCAAGCAATATTTTCAGCTACAAACTTGACAATTATCTCTAATAGGTATATTCATTTAATTGAATTATCATAAATATGATGATTAATTAATTAAAAACATATGTTTAGTATACTTGACAACTGCTAGTAATTTCAATATTAATTGCATAAAATAGCTATATTTTATGAACTTTAATAAGCGGGGGCGACCTCTAAAAATTGTTCAATCAAAAATATTTTATATGTGATGTTTTTTCAACCAATGGAACTGGTTGAGGGGCGCAACCTAAAAACATCAACACTTCGAAAATAGAGACACCCTAAATTTATTATATATATTATATATATATATATATATATATATATATATATATATAATATATATATACACTGTATATATATTATAGTCTTGGACAAATGTATTAGGCATACTCTTTAATTGCAACTAACCTATATCATGTAATGATATGAGATTTTAATGATTTCAAAGAGGTGTCTACAAAGTATTATTTACACTACACTTATTATCAGTGGTGTAGTGCTAAATAAAGAAGTGAGGGAACGCATTTTGAAAGTGTTTACTCAGATGCGGGGGGGGACAATGGCGAGCGCGGCGAGCCCATACAGCTGGGGGTCCGGGGCACTGTAAGCCCCCGGGAAATCTTTTGAAATCTGACCAATTTCAGGGATATTTTGAGGTCATATGCACTGGATATTAGGATATATTCCAAGGTTGAAGATGCAGTATTTCCAGTGTCATTAGATATACGACATCCAGTACGATCAATAAAAATAGCTAACAACTGGAATGATTAACTAAAAAAAAGTTAACAACTGGTACGCCGTGGTGACTGTTTCACCAGATCTTTATAGGCTAGCATTGCCTCAGTCGAAGCTAAAAGAAATGAAACAGTTAATGATTCTTTCTCATATTTCTTCTAGGGGGGTGGGAATCAAAATTTCATGACGTTAGAGATTTGTAAGTTCGGATTTATTTGAAATAGTGAGGGAACACCGTTCCGTCTACCAAAAAAAGTAAGGGAACGCCGTTCCGTCTACCAAAAAAAGTAAGGGAACGCCGTTCCCACAGCACTACACCACTGCTTATTATACTCTGTAGTTTGAATTTAATTGCTTCTGAAGTTTCCTTGGTCATTTTGTACAGAAAATTCAGGTTTTACTCCATTCCTCTACTAATCTTGAATTTGATTGACGTGTGGGATTCGTAACACATTTACTCAAATATGTCCGAAGATATTTGATGGAGGATTAGCTCTGGAGAGCAGGGAGGGCATTGAAATAAGTTAACCTCCTTATTCGCGATTCAATCCCTACTACGTTTCGATACGCGAGAATGAACCTTCGTCTTGATGGAATAGAATATGTGCTTTAATGGAAGGTGAAGTAGTTTAATAATGAACAGCTCCAAAATCTTTAAAACAAACTCGTACAGTAAATGCACTAAGACAAAACCATATTGGCACTCGCGCTTACAGCCACACGAGGAGAAACTATAAAAGAAAATTTGGTCATCAAGTTAAAAAGTTAAAAATCTAAAACAAACACTTAAATCTTATAGTTTTTTATGCGAGACGATTAATATTCTTTGTATTTATTCTTCTACATCATCTTTTGTAACTTCTTGGAATTATTGTTTACCTTCACTTAGAACAGTTTCAGTGAAATAATTAGGATTTAGCTTTAGCTTCTTCGATAGTATAACGGATAACGAAGCGGAGAGATCAAATATTTTGGGTAAAACGGGCATTGATTAGAGAGTAAGGCAAAAAGTAGAAAAGGCTTCTGGGATTTATGCATCTGAACGCAAATATTTATTATATAGTAAATTAAACTGGTTTGGGTCAAAGTATAATGGACATTATATTCAATTTCATATTGTGTGAAAATATATTATGTTCGGGAAGAACCGATTCGCCTCTATTTAAAAGGGCATATCTCGGAGGAAAAACAAAGAAAAAGCGAGAGGAAAGACAGAGGAAAAAGAAAGGGTGGAGGGACAGTCGAAGTGGAAAAAGACCAAGGATGACAAGGACTGCAAGTCGAGCCCCATCATCCTTGGGTGCTAGGGCCGGGGAGGGCGCACGTGAAACCTCCTGGAACAAGCACGTACAAACGAGCACAAAGAACACGAGCTTAGAACCCCCTTGCGGGAAATATATATATATATATATATATTATATATTATATATTATTGCGGTGTCTGCTTGTGTACAGTAAATCTTTTTATTATCTCTTTTGATCAAATAAAAAGTAAACGAATTTTTTTCCCACACCGAGAAGGAAAGGTCCCCAGTCCCCACTTTGGAAATTGCATTAGTATGGATTTTTTTTCGACGACTTCCCAATTTTGGAATACATCCACGACCATTAAAGGTCTTCTTGAATTAATTATATTATTTTATTTATTTTCTTTTACTCTTAATGGCCCATATTGGGTCTCTTTGTTTAAAGAATTCATCGTGGCTGTAGAGAATATTTGTACGGTCGAAATATAGCGTTTTAATGCAGTTTAGATCACTTTGTAAGGCTCAGGTTTAATATTTAAAAGTTTCTTTTTGTTGATAAACATTATTTTATTATTTTAGGAAGGCTTTTATATATAATATATTTTTATATTCCGGTCTGCTCTTTGTTGCGAGGTTCTCGATATAACAAAAAGATAGGAGAATTATGCGGTGAGCATCCGCTAGAAAATATAAAATAAATCTTTCTCTTCTATATATTAAATCCATGCGTAATCCGAGCGCCCCTTACTTCTATTTGCGTATCACCCAGTGTCCATTTGGGTTTTTTATTCATCAGAATGTTGAAAAGTCAAAGAGACGTATGAGGATCCTTAAACCGGGTCTCGTACGCCCCTCTGTCTCGGACAGAACGATGCGGATTACAAACCAAAGAATCCGCGCTTTCCAAAAATATGGAGAATACTCAGCTTCCGTAAAGTCCACTGTTCCGATGGAGGGTTTATCGGCCTTTGCCCGCCGTTAAAAGATTAACGCTCTTACGACACCCCGTAATAAAGGTTCTTTTAAGGGGCTTTCTTCGTGGTCATTGCGGTTGTCCGAGTCGTAAGTGATGCAAAGCCGCTCCATTTATTCGGCGGCCCTCGTTTGCATAAAGAGCCTATCCAATATTCGGCCGCCCAGATAAGAGTCTTGTATTTTATTTCTTTGGTTTTATGCAGATGTCAGTCGGGCAAAACCGCGTTTGACAAAAATGATTCCTTCATTGACAAGAAAAATTGTCTCCACTTAACCAAATGATTTCGATTCTTGTCTTTGACTCTCAAAACGGTCCGCGAACCACAGACAGATAAATAAGTATTTTTTTTCTAAAAACAAGTATAAACTCCATTCAAGCTGGATCCAATCTTTACTCTACGAGAATATTTAACAGTTATATACTGTTACATAAAAGATTTATTCTTCATACTGTATATACTGTATACTGTACTTGCTAATAAAAATGGTTCTGTAAGATTACAGCGCAAGTTTGTTTTTTGGTAATTTTTTATCACCATTGTTAAATGTACAGGGTGTCCCAGAAGTCTGGACTCATAGGGAAAATAGACATTATATTTTTAAAGTGAAACCAACACATTTCTAATGTCAGTTTTACATATTTCAGGAAAGAAAATACCCTAATGGCTCAGTATACCAATGAAGAGAAGGTGGAACTGGTATTTGCTACGTGTTTCGGGAAAAAGCCAGAGGGGAGTGGGGGCATGTTTGTGAAATAACTGACATGCCTCCTTCTGGCTTTTTCCGGAAATATGTAGCAACACCAGTTCCACCTTCTCCTGATTGGTATACTGAGCCATCAGGGTATTTTTTTCCCTGAAATATGTAAAACTGACATTAGAAATGCGTTGGTTTCACTTTAAAAATATATCTATTTTCCATATAGGTCCAGACTTCTGGGACACCCTGTATGCAAACATTTACATCTTTCATCATAGACAGTAACGCGTACAACCTTTGAGTATATGCGATGAACCACGTACTGAAGCCTCGTTAGTACACTGACGCTCTATATATTTGACAATGATGCTGAGAACTGTGAACTGTTCGTGCCCAGAATAGGGGCATGGACGAGATGGTGCTTCGTAAAAAAACAGTAAAGCCTTCACTCTCTATCCACGACTTAATCTATTAGCACATTGTATCACAAACATTGACGAATATTTATACACTGTAAAAAAAAAATGTTTGTGAACTATTTTGAGAAGTTTTAATTTATTATTCTTACTAGAAAGAGTTCTAAGCCAGTCAAAAGTTGTACCTATATTTACTTTATCGTGTGTTTTGGGTAAAAAAATCTAGAAATTGAGTGTTTATATAATTAAAAAAAAAAGAAATTAACCAAATTAACACTAGAGGCGTCATTACATTATTTACTGTATATTTACTGTATATTTACTGACAGACTTACTCAGTTATTACAACTGTAACACATTTTTTAACTTTATAGGAAAGATATTTCTTCAGACTTACAATTACAGTTTATCTCGTTTGCGAATAAACTCCCATAAAATACGCATTTTTTGATAAAACATGACGACTATTACGAACTTAATACAATATATATACAGGGTGTTCCATAATTCTTATCTCATAGGAAAACTTATTTTAAATTAAATTTACAAATTTAATACATTAGAAGTAAAACAAATGTTCAAATTGATGTCTTGTTTTGGGACCTTTTTTTTCGTTGCAGGTAGAATAACACTCAATGGCTAATATAGGAATGAGTTACACTGGTGAGGAAAAGGCCTTCTCCTTTTCCTCACGAGTTTTGTAAATTTAATTTAAAATAAATTTTTCTGTGAGACCGGACTTATGGGGCACCCTGTATATAGAAATCAATCTTCAAGAAAACTTTCCCAACTTAAGCCACAAAACAACTTCTGTACGTGGTTCATCACCTTTTGAGGGGCAATTTTCGCGTTCCTCAGTATAAGGTTCCCTTTATATTTGGGAAGAGAGATACATTTAAAAATTATTCTTTACAGTACATTTGGAGACCAACAGTTAAAGTAATATTACGTCAAGGTGTCGCGCGTTGAAAATGTTATTGATATACAGGGTGATCCCCCCCCCAAAAAAAAATAAAAGTGTTTCCAAAAAAATAATTCATTGCACATTATTTATTTTTTTGGGGGGGAAACGCCTGTTTTGGATCACACTGTATATTTTATTCAAAATTTGTACATAAATTAGGTATCTAAAATCGGTTTATTAACCAAATTATTACGGTAATAAGTTGTTTATTAAATAAATAGTAAAAAGATGTTTTAATTAGTTTAAGCTTTGTTGAATGTAAATGTATTTTAAGATGTATCAGGTTGTAGCATAAATTCTGCTCGATTAGAAAACGGACGATAGATAATAGAATAACCTCAAGATAATGTGAAATAGTTTTAGAAATGTTGCAAAATACATGCGGCGACATGTTCGCACAGGTTTTATCACGATACAGAATGACTTATGCTAGTGTAGGATTAGGCTAATGAATATTTTCTCTGGTGTTTTTCATACAGTTACAACGCCACCCCTACGATATTACAGTAATTGAAAAAACATGGAGCCCACGAAAGAGTATATTCGACATGTGATCCTGTATGAGTTTCATAAAGGATCTAACTCTACTGAATCCGCAAAAACATTCAAAGAATTTATGGAAATGATGATGTGAGCGAATGGATGTGTAGGAGATGGTTTGAGAAGTTCAGAAATGGCGACTTCAGTCTGAAAGATTATCAACGAACAGGACGACCAAATGAGTTAGATGAAGAGTTGCTGAAAGCATCAATGGAGGAAAACCCAACGGTAACTGTAAGAGAATTTGGCCTGCAACTCGGCGTTAGCCATATAACCATTCATCGTCATTTGAAGCTGTTAGGAAAAGTAGTGAAGGTTGGAAAATGGGTTCCACATGATTTGTCACGAGCGAATCTTCAACATTGAATCGATATTTGCACATCACTGCATTCTCGGCAACTGCAGGCACCGTTTTTGAATCGGATCGTCACTGGGGATGAAAAATGGGTCCTCTATAACAATATTAAGCGTCGACATCAGTGGCTTAGCCGTGAAACAAAGCCTGAACCTCAGCCAAGGAATGGACCCCATCCAAAGAAAATTTTGCTATGCGTTTGGTGGGATATGCAAGGAATTATTTATTTTGAGCTTCTACCAGATAACCAAACAATCACAGCTGAAGTCTACTGCCAACACCTTCAACGACTGAAGATGGCATTACAAGAAAAACGTCCTGCATTAATTAATCGCAGAGGTGTTCTATTCCACCTGGATAACGCGCGCCCTCACACTGCTCGAATCACCACTGCCCAATTGCAGGCATTTGGTTGGAAAAAAAATGCCTCATCCACCTTATTCTCTGGACATCGCACCTTCAGACTACCATTTATTCAGAAGTCTGCAACACCACCTAGATGGACAAAAGTTGCAATCCAGAGAAGCTATCAAAAACGAAGTAATCGCTTTTTTTAACTCGAAACCAAGGGATTTCTTCGAATGTGGCATAAAAACCTTTTATACAGGGGTAGGAGGAGGTTATAGAAAAAGAAGGGAATTATATTGATGATTAATGTGTCATTATGTCATTTAATTTTTGTTGTGAATAAACCAAAAATTCGAGCAAATTTGTCCTTATAAGTCATTTAATTTTTGTTCTGAATGAACTAAAAAATCGAGCAGAATATATGTTACAACCTTTTAGGAATAAATGTAAAGTTTTTACATCATCATATCCTTTGTCAGAAAATTCCAGTAATTAATTAAAAGCCAAACTTTTGTTAATTTTGTTCATTTGTTCATTTGTTCATTTGAATGTTGAAGAAGAACTCCATGAAATAAACGATTGAAACGTTTAGTGTTTCATAAGTAATAATCACTTTCGCTCAAGTTTTTTAATATACAGGGTGTCCATAAATTACCTTTACAAATTCAATTCAATTTCAAGGGGACTTTGGAAAGATAATTTATGGACACCCTGGCTACGTTGCAACACCGCTTCCCGTTAGATCAATGAAATTAAGCGACATTGGGTCTGCCAAGTAGTTAGATGGGGGACCATCCTTTGTGTTCTGATAATGTAGAAACCCTTGATTTTACTGCCTTAGTCGCATGACTTCTCCCGTTATGAAGGCGGTTAAAATAACTCCAAGTATTGTTATTATCCAGATGTCCATATATATATATATATATATATATATAATATATATATATGAAAATTATTTCACGAAAGTAACACGTGAATAATGTTTATGATGAAAATAACCAGGCAGGAAAAAGGAAACACAGAATGGTGCTCAAGCGCTTTCGTCCAGTGTTCCTGATGATGTCATTAGACGAAAGCGCTTAAGCACCATTCTGAGTTTCCTTTTTCCTTCGTGGTTATTTTCATATATATATATATATATATATATATATATATAGGGTGTCTCAAAAGTTCCTGTCTACCTATATACAGTATATATACATACAAGTATATTCTGAATAATACTTATCGTATATTTAGAGTATATATATGAGGGATACAGTTAATGAAACAGCTTTGGGACAAAGAAAAATTGTCCATTATAACATGTGAAAAGGTGGGTGGGTATTCAGTAAAATTTATAGTTGTTGATCGATCGTAACTTGAAGCTTTTATTTCAAGGAAGAAATACCATTTGTGATACATTGTGTCTCAAGAATAAAATACGACATATCGTGCGCTACATTTAGACAATTTCATTAACATCGTTCCAGTAACTTCGAGGATCTTAACTTCGGGCTAATAAAAGAGGACTGATTGTGACGTCCAAAAGCGTCAGGAGAATAACGTTGCGTTAACGAGCTTTTCAATCTGACGTACTTTACGGTTAAGATAATGGAAAGTTGAGTAATCCTTATTAATTCCGTTAAAGTGAAGTATACAACCAATTTACTTTTATAAGGTGATCCTAACAGTTCCTTTCCGAAAGTCATATTCGAACTTCCGACAGGGTACTTGGATCAACTCTTCCTCGTAACGCAATGGATTTTAACCTAACTAGATCTAAACTTGATTTAACTTCACTTAACTACAACCTAACCTAATCTCACCTACCTATAACGACCTAATTCATAAACTATGAATCAATAAAGTGTATTGTCAAAAATGTAGGTAAACTTTTCCTGACAGACACACACACATACACATCTCTCTCTCTCTCTCTCTATATATATATATATATATATATATAGAACGGAAAAAAAAGGAAAAAGAATGTTGGCCTTACCGTAATGGCTCTCACACCTCGAAATCCTTTTAGGAAAATCCAATTTTGTACTTGTATTAAAATTCATGAACCAAGAAAGAACTACAATTCTTTTGCTCTTTTTTTTTATTTACTAATATTGTTAGTGGTATTATCATCCTTCCTATTATTATTATTATTATTATTATTATTATTATTATTGAAATAATATTATTAAATCAATATTAAGAATATTGACAGTACCTAGTAAAATTGATGATGATAATGATCAGCTTTATTGACAAGAAATTATTTAAATATATATATATATTATATATATATATATATATATATATATATATATATATATATATATATATATATATATAAATGACGTTTCGTCCAGTGGGGCGTGGGGGGGGGGGGGCAAGTCTCCCAACGTTAAATTTTTTATTTGTTAATGTACTGTCGTCATACGTTGAAATTATGTAAAAATGTTTATTATTATTTAATATAGCCCCAACAATGACAAAAACAGGAACTCCACTGATATATATATATATATATATATATATATATATATATTATATATATACACACACACACACACTAGAGTTATTGATTTTATTATTATTAAGTTATTGTTTTTAACTTAGAAAATGACAAGGCATTCTACTCTAATTTAAACTGATCTAACCTGACCTGTATGTACTAACTTAACCGAACTTGGCTTCCTGAATATCTTGAGTCAACTTAACCCTCTACCACCGACAGGGTCGAATACGTACCGTTTCAAATGCACACATTTAGACTTAACTCTACAAAAACGTTTGGCGTTAAAGGGTTAACTCGTACAACATATATCTGAATAAGGTTCTGTGCGAAAAATATGAACCAAAACTATTCATATGACTTCCACTTAACCTCTAATTACAAATGTCTTAAGCATTCATTGATAATAATAAAACCTTCTATATTTAGAACTTATAACTTCTTTTGAGGGTTCAATCTATAGGGGTAGTTTTTCCTTCGTTTGGGTATCAAAGCTCCTTTTCAGATTATAAAATAACTTCTTTAGATAGAAGAAATTGTCTTTAAAACTTCTTTTTGGGGTGAATTGAGAGAAAAGAAGGTAATACTTCTTCATAAAGAAGGTAATACTTCTTCTTAAAGAAGGTTGTGGGAAGTCTTTGTTTTCTGTGAATTATAATTTAATATATCACAAAAAAAGTTTTTGTTAGTCATTTGGGATCATTTCCCATCAATCCAGTCGTCGATGACATTTGGTTTGCATTGCAGCTACGTCAGTGTTGCTACTGAGTTAATTAAAAGCCTTTTTAACCTAATTTTGATACTCATAAATAAACGAATCTAAACTGTAGGTAATAAAGACATTTCATGCGTTATGGGGTAGCCATAGGGCGAATATAATTTCGCTAACATAGACATATGATGAAGGACATTTCGCCAATTCATTAACTTTTTAAGACATTTCACGTCTCACGTATGACGTGTGGGTCATACATTTGTTTTGGTTGGTTACCTTGGTTTTGCTTCCGTCCGAATTGTTCATTCCGACGAAGGTCAAGCTTGTCACTTCACCTTTGACCTACAGTTTAACGTGGAATCCGAACCACGCCCCACCAGCAGCCCACCGTCTTAACCACTAGGCTACCCAGGGTACCCATTTATCTACCAACCAATTTTGTTTTGATTATGTGGAAGGATGAACAGCTGGGATTTGCTACGCGCCGCCTGCCGTCACCGGGTCTCGATCCCCGGGCCGATGGATTCGTAATCACCGACGCTAACCACTACACCTCCGAGGTATATAAGTTAAGTTAATAATAATTAACATATGTTTTAAAAGTTATATATGACTCGTCTATTATTAGAGTTAATTTCGAGCTTCAAAGAATTCCTTTTAACCGAAGGAGAAAAGAACATTTTTAAATGGGAAATTAAACATCTTTTTTCGTATAGCGACGCTTCGCATCCAATCTCTGAGATTTGTTCATGCCACAAATAATTTATTCACAGCTACATTTGGTGTAAATTCCTTCAATAACTATTCTTGTCTGAAGAAACTTCTGAGATTAGCGTCAAAACGACGTTTTGAATGTTAATTTTCATTAAATATAATTGCACTCTACTATTTCCGTGCTTCGGCTATTATTACGCAGTTTCAGATTGTAGGACCTATATTTGGCTTCTATAATTTAAATGCATTGAAGACTGAAAGATGAATCAACACTTTATTATACACTTCTAGAAATGAAGCCATTTATAAACACAGACGTACGTATATACCTCGTGCGTGCATAGACATTTAGCGAGTAAAAGTTAACCAAGCAATGAAGGTTTGTCCCGGAACTAATAATAGCTCATTTATGGTGAAAGAAATATTTTGCTGAAAATTCTTTCATCTTTTCAAATTTAGTTTCAATTTCAAATGGTTTTAAATTGCTACGTATAGAAAATTAACCTCATATTTTGCAAAGAAGTTGAGGATACTCGAGCGAGGCCTTCATTTATGACATTGGTACTTCTTTACCCAGTGAATAAACGCGATAGGTAATACCTGAACTCCACCAAAGAGACTCGGATGTTCAAACAGTAAATGCTTCCTCTTCAGTGCAGATACACGACAAATCATGAAAACCAGTGATGTAACAATAAGGAGAGAAAAGTTGTTTCGTAACAACCTCAGTGGTTGTTTATTTTAGCAAGCACATAAAGCTTTACAAAATTTAATGCCACCCAAACGAGAATGGAACGAAGTGATGTATTTGTTTGGTCAGTCATCAAACGCACTTTCTTTATGGAATAAAATCTTGGCTTGTGAAATTTATAAATAACAAAGAATTGGGGAAAGTGTATATATATATATATATATATATATATATATATATATATATATACGTAAAGAATGACGCTTGTATAGAAGAACATTCCGCGCAGATGAGGAGGGAGAACGAACAAATTAAAAAATGAGGTAACCACCCGGGAATCGAACCCGGGATCTTCTTCTATACAAGCGTCGTTCTTTACGTTAATTATACTGTGTGTTGTTTGCAGTTGAAATGTATATATATATATATATATTTCTCTCTTGTCCCTGAAGATGTGAATATATCACGAAAGCGCTCGGACTTCGTGTTTCCTTTTTTTTGCTTTTCCCTGTGATTCTTTGCTTATTAAAAAGATCACGTGTTTCTTTGTGATTTCTTTGCATATATACACACACACCTAAGATTCACATTCAACGCGTGAGCTTCTTTATTTTGAAATGCAGGAAAAAAATGAAATATCTACCTCGAGTATATTTTCGAGTTTATTTCAACTCCCTGAAGAGGAGTTGAAATAATCTCGAAAGTACTCGGAGAGGATGTTTTAGTTTTTACTGTGGGTTTATATATATATATATATATTTTTTTTTTTTTCCGCCTTCTGTTTTTTGTAGGTCTATTTGTGGTCAGGGTGTGATAGCAAAAAGTCCATTTCTTGAATGTAAAACAAGCAAAAATGAAGACAAGCTTTAGGTTCCCGCCTTCCATTAGCAGTAGAAGACCTCAGACCAAATTGAATTTCGAACTTCGATGTTTAGTTATTTGGGATAGGAAGTTCTTTCTTTACTATAACTTATAAGCGTTTAACTGCACCATGTTTTCCTCGCATCAGTTATGCTTAGTTTTGCATTATACATACTGTAATCATTACGTCAAATTACACGTCAAGCAAATAAATAATATATTATATATATATATATTATGTTTGTGTGTGTGTGTTTGTTTAGAGTGCAATTACGTATGCATTTATGTATGTATACATTAATTCTAGTCATAGAATAATTAGGGTAAATAAATAATATTATGAGCATAAAAAATGGAATTTCCCCAAGTGAATCTTTTTCCCGCCCTTTTCTGTGATTCTTGGCGCGAACTGTAAAAAAACGCGCCAAAATGAGATCATGGCTCAGCCCCAATCCACTTATTTCTTTCGGATTTTTTACGGCTTAGATGTGGTCACTAATATTGGCTAAGAATATTAATGAAAATGGGAGTTCGTGTGTAAATATCAATGAGAGGAAATTTACACAATATATATATATATATATATGAATTATAATATGTTTTTAGAACATTCCGCCTTGTAAACATTTGGAAAGGCAGAAACTATGTTCGCTTCATGACTTATTTTCATTTGTAAATTTCGCTGTATTGAAATAATGTTATAAAGGAAATAAACTTAGAAAAAAATATTATTATGTTCAGTATGTCTTCGACTATGTTTTTATGTAGCACAATTATGTTCAATATGTCCTTAACTATTTTTTTATATAACATATAATATATTATTATATAATTTCTTAATTTTACTCAAAAAATTATTTGGAATTTCTATAGTATTGAGCTTCATCGACTGATGGAAAACATTTATTGTGTTTAAAAATTTTGGTCATCACTTGAGAAGTGATTTAACCCCTTGTGGACGACTAAGTCGAATTTGTGACGTTTCAAATACCCGTATTTATAACTTAAGCTCGCAAAACATTCCGGCATTAAAGGCCAACATTCGTAATATCTTTAGACTAACCAACGAATGGACTCTTAAAACAAACAAAATTCGTTTATCTCCCGCTGTATGATACCACTTTATTACACCAAACTCTTAAACATTTACCGAATAAAAACCGAATTTATATTCGTGAATTCGGTGTCTTTTTTTCATTATTAAAATAACTGGGATTTGTAGATTGAATATTCGGGAAAATCTATTATACAAAACCCATGACATATTCGCGATATAAATAATTTTATTTGGCAGAAAATATAACGCGTACACAAACCTGCCTGGGATAGGTCATGTTAACCGGCAATTGAATCTTTCTTGAGCTGGACTTTGGTTCTGGGTAATTAAGATGCTTCTAAGTCTTCACGGTTAGAATGCTTATTGAAGTTTGATAGATTTGCGACTTTAAAACTAGACAATTGACGCCAAACCAAAATATTTGAACGTGAGGCACCATTTAAATGCCCAGTCAATAAACCTTCATTTACTGCAATGTTTATATGCTATTCTACAACAAATTAACAGCCTGTTATAATAGATAATTACGACTTAACACTGCATATAAATTAATGTAACTTTTCGGTCTTATCTGGAAAAGATTCGAGCCTCCGGCTCTGATTCTCATATTGGCGAACCACGAAAAGCTTTATCCACTCGCCCACGCTGACGACTGAACATAAAAAAAATTTGTATATTCTTTCGTATTCGATTTGACTTGCATTAATTGCGGGATTTATTAAAGAATTGTAAAGGAATGCCGGAAATTTTATCCCCAAATAATCGTGAGATACCGCGAGTTGTAAATTTCTTTAAGAAATTAGATATTTGCCGAATATTGCATGGATAAACTACAGACGTTTAACTCAAACATACAAATAAAAATTCCAATGTGAAACGCGATATTTCACGAATTATGGTGTTTCGGGGGTGTCACTACATCATCGTGGACGGCTCCCCTCCAACTACACTTCAGATCTAATGTTGCTTAACTTCGCCGATCTATGGGAATCGGTGTCGCGACAAGTTGCGACGTAGCTGTTTCATGACTCTAAAAATATATCAAGGTTATAACCATGAAATGTTTAAGAGTGTATGAAAATATAATAATAATAATAATAATAATAATAATAATAATAATTCATTGAGGAGGACTTTCATTAACGACGATTACGTTCCAGAATCAATAGACAAATAAATTCGCCAAATAATATGAAAGATAAACATCAATTCAACACTAAATAATATATAGAAGAATATATAATGAACATTACTCAATCTTATGTTTTAAAATGAATGAAATAAGGTAAACTGAAAATGAGACGTTTAGTAAACGTCATAAACGTTTCAGTGATGTTCTGTAAATGTTTTATTGACTTTTATAGACATTCATAACGTTTAGTAAACGTCATAAACGTTTCAGTGATGTTCTGTAAATGTTTTATTGACTTTTATAGACGTTTATAACGTTTAGTAAACGTCATAAACGTTTCAGTGATGTTCTGTAAATGTTTTATTGACTTTTATAGACGTTTATAACGTTTAGTAAACGTCATACACGTTTCAGTTGTCATATAAAATATTCACTGTTAAAACCTGATTATCTGTTAATATGTTGTTGTAATTTAACTTATAAGAATGGTCAACACTAACTAAGTACTTTAACTGAAAGTTTACTAAACTGGAATGTCATTGGCATTTCCTTCAATAGATGGCGCCTCATTCAAATATTTTGCCTAGTCTTCAATTGACTGGTTTTAAAGCTGCAAACCTATAAAACCCCAGTATGTTACCATGGAAGACCTAGAAACGCCAGCACCCATGGTTCAATGGGTAACCCGTTTCCTTATAACTGAGGTCCGGGTTCGACTCCCGATGGTGCTAGTAATAACGATCCTGGAGTTACCGCAATGGGCTGCATTTGTTTGGTCTGAGCGTTGTGCGCAATAGACAGCATTAGTTGGTCTGAACGATGTGCCAATTTTTGGCCCTTCTCGTATCTCAGATAAAAATGTAATGATGGGGGATGTTTAACCTCCTTCGCAACATCAAAAGTCACATGACCGAGGGGACCTACAATTTTACGTGGGATCCGAACCACGGGTCGCTACATAATCTAGATTCACAGGACGGTCTTCCATCCCAGAACCAATATCGTTTAACTTCGCTAATCAACGGGAAGCGTTGTTACGACATTGGCTACGACGTAGCCCTCGTGTCTCGGATGCTTCGCCGAATATTTCGACTCGGGAAAAAGGGATACCGAATTCACGAATATAATTTTTTTTTTTTTTTTTTTTTTTTTGTGAAATGTTTAAGAAATTTGAAATATTGCTACAAATCAGGATCATTATGATTATCATGATCATCATGACATGATCATCGAACTCGCATGATCATGTTCACTTTGTTATATGTGTTTGTAGGTTTCGTCTGTGCTCCTCCTTATATTACGTCCATCAATCATTTCAGTCACGTTTTAACTATGGGGAGCAATTCTGTGTTCTTCATTGCACGTGTATATATATATATAAAACATGGACGTCCTCTCATGCAAACGTTTCAATAGAGCTATATAACAAAAGATAAATGATGTCCAATTACAGGAAGAATCCTTCCATTTTGTCGACTTTGCTTATTGAAGGAGTGTGTTACCTGTTACGAGTGCGTGTTGTGACGTACGTCGAAACTCATTACTCTGATTGAGAGCGATACGTGACTGGTTAATCGCGTGAGGACCTCATCTTCGATGGCTATTGAACTCGGCGATGTCGGACCCATAATGCGTGTATGTGGAACTAAAAATCAACCAGTTGTGTACATATTAACCGACTTCCTTATTTGGTTTATGATTAAAAACATTAAAAAGTACGTGATATATTCAATATATCAATTATATACATACATATAATACTCGTGGATCCTAAAAGTCAACAATATTCGTCATAAATTAAAGTCAACAATTTTTGGCGTGACTTTTTGTAACCAAAAAACATGAATAAATCTTTGTCGAGGTGTCACACTTCATACTTGATTTATTCATGGACATTTTTAAAAATATTATTAATTCCTTAAGTATATAAGAAGAAATGATTAGTTTAGGTAAGGTCAGGTTAGGTTAGTTAAGTTAATTTTATTATTTTAGGATTAAAACTCTTCTTTATGTTCATAATCTTTTACAGTTTTTTTGGGAAAGATTCCTTTTACCTTAAAGATTTAAAATGTGTGTCTATATATACAGTATATATATATGTGCGTGTATATATATATATATATATATATACACACATTTAACTGCAATGACCACGCAGTATATTAATGTATAGAAACGACGTAAGTATAGAGGAATGTTCTGCACACGAGGAAGAGAAATAACGAACAAATGAAAAATGAGGTCCCCGCCCGGGAATCGAACCCAGGATCTTCCGATTGCCGGTCCGATATGCTAACCACTACACCACAGGGCACAATAGTCAGAAGTCGTAATTCTCCTACATAGGGCAGAAACCAATGCCTTGAGAGGGCACCCTCGCAAATCGTGAATATGTACATTTAACTGCAATGACCACGCAGTATATTAATGTATAGAAACGACGTAAGTATAGAGGAATGTTCTGCACACGAGGAAGAGAAATAACGTAGTCATTGCAGTTAAATGTACATATTCACGATTTGCGAGGGTGCCCTCTCAAGGCATTGGTTTCTGCCCTATGTAGGAGAATTACGACTTCTGACTATTGTGCCCGTGGTGTAGTGGTTAGCATATCGGACCGGCAATCGGAAGATCCTGGGTTCGATTCCCGGGCAGGGACCTCATTTTTCATTTGTTCGTTATTTCTCTTCCTCGTGTGCAGAACATTCCTCTATACTTACGTCGTTTCTATACATTAATATACTGCGTGGTCATTGCAGTTAAATGTACATATTCACGATTTGCGAGGGTGCCCTCTCAAGGCATTGGTTTCTGCCCTATGTAGGAGAATTACGACTTCTGACTGTTGTGCCCTGTGGTGTAGTGGTTAGCATATCGGACCGGCAATCGGAAGATCCTGGGTTCGATTCCCGGGCGGGGACCTCATTTTTCATTTGTTCGTTATTTCTCTTCCTCGTGTGCAGAACATTCCTCCATACTTACGTCGTTTCTATACATATATATATATATATGTTCGCATTATGTTTAAAATAAAACTTTGTTCATTATTATATTGTATATTATGTCAAAACACGTCTATTCAAACTCTGCTACATACAAGAAATATTAAAAATAGTTAATTTTGATGGCTAAAGTATTCGCATCTGTGAAGACAAAATGAATTTTTTAGATAATCATTCAGTCTATAGTTAAATTTAAATGTAACTTTTTGTTATCTTGAAAAATATATGGGTTTGAAGTTGAGAATATGATACGCTCCTGAAAAGGCATGAATGTGTGAGTGTGTGAATGACTTCTTGAGAACGTCCTCTCATGCAAACGTTTCAATAGGGCTATATAACAAAAGATAAGGAAGACCATAATTAGAAATTACACTGCCTGGATTCGTCATGCGCGTAATATTGCAAAAGAGGGGATATTTTGAACATGTTGTTTGCCTTTAAAGTAACTCCCCTCTTTCCACAGTAATTTTGTCAAGTTTCATGAAAGCAAGTTAATCCATCGATTTTTAATTACGTTTAGAAAGTGTGGCTTAATTAAAGAATCACCCTGTAATTTTTATGGGGAACGGGGGCTAGGATCCAGACACCTACGATAAATTATATTCAACACTGACTTAACCCAGCCTAATCTAACTCATATTTTGGGAGTTTGACTTTATTGCGATTTTATTTAATTCCGGTTAACGTGACTCGATCTAATTCCGATTTGACTTTTGAATTAATGATGTAATACAGAAATGTATAACGCACATAATGCAATACAGAAAATTAAATTTATACGCTAACGAAATATTATTGAATTGTTGCATTGAAAATCATAACAGAAACGTTTTCAGTTTTTTCATTTGGTATGCAATCATGAAACCTAAAACACAACCGTACTGATTGAACTTAAATAACTGAGGTGGCGTTATCGTTACAATAAGGGGACTACACCTCCCAAGTTTACATTCAGTTATACACCTCCTTGTGGCGAGAGTTGGCTTTGACGAGTTGGTTGGACAATGTCCGTTATTAAAGTCATGGTTCCCTGCCTTCATGGTACGAACTAAGTAGAAACATTTTACGTCACAGAAAAGGGAAAAGGCTGCAGCGGGAGGCGCTATCAATTCCGGTGAGGAGGATGGAAGAAGCAAGCAGTTTACGGATGGATTCCAGTGCCTCTGGTACCCTCGCGCCTTTGGTACTAAAATTGGTTTAATTCTGTACAAACATCGAGTCACCTCGAGGAATTCTACTCCGAGGCGCAACTCGTTCGTATTAAGGCTTGCTACGATCCTGCTAAGAATGAAGTTCTGGCATTAACCGAGGCGCTTCTGGTTCTTGAACACAGAGAGGTAGCAGACATTAACCAGCTTCTCTCATAGGCTCTCCAGGAAAGGTAAACCATCGTTATTAATCTCATTTCAGGCGGTCTGCGTATAAACGTTGTTCCAGGAGCATCTCGCCACCTTTAAAGGCGCTGGACTGCGGAAGTGTCGGCAGTCGAGTTTTCCTTCCTGAAAGAGCCATGGGTACTTTACGCCCATGCCGGTTGGTCTTGATGGTTGCGAGCTGAGTGCTTGTTTGACAGCCCTTTCTAGTCTTCGTCTGACGATCCAGAAATCCAGAAAGGAAGGCCGTTCCTTCCTTAGAAGAGGTCGCGGAAAGGGAGAGAGGAATGCTGGGCGCTGAGAGCTGATCAAGGAGAGTATGCCTGAGCCATCTGGAGGTCAAGATCAAGAGTTTCACGGATTAGCTTTGGTAATACGTGGTAACTTAGAGGACTGGAGAGGTCATGCAGGAGGATTCTGGGAGGGAAAGGATAAACCCTCTATGAAAACCAGGCTTATCTGACCATGCTTATGCCGTAATATACTCTTTATTTATCGAACGTACATGAGGGTGCGTGAAGGATCTCCCCCGACTCGCTCTATAGTTATTAGGGCTCTCTGCGAAATAATGAAACGTATTTATTGCGAGTATTCTATAATTTCAAAAATGGGCAGCGTTAGTTGATTGTAACCTATCAGCATACGTGGAAGTGGGGCACTGTTTCGGTGCACCTACGGTAAGCCTATCTCCTTAGAGAGTAGGCCAGTTTCGCATGTTACGCGCTGTCCTGTTAGGCTTTACTCTATTTAATAATTACTACTATCACTCAAAGTTATCCTAACTATTGTGTTAGCGCCTCACTGAATGCGTGGTTAGTCCTCACGCTAGTTGCTTGGGTAATAAACAAAAATGAAATAAAGTATACATATAATTCAATATAATAGTAAAAATAAAGATAACAACGATCTTATAATGTTTAGTTGGAACTTTAGAAATTCCCGTTAAGATACCGGGATGTTTGGATTTTTTTATGAAATTCCCGCGAAGATCCCGGGACGGAAGGATTAATGCACTCCACTCTTTGTCCTCTGACTAAGGCCTATCACAGCTCCGCTCTCAACTCCACCCCTCGCTCCAAAAGTCTCTCTTCAACTGTCTGCCGGTTTCTTCCATTCCGTTCTCTTGCCTCCGTCCTGCTTACAGCTTTCCATCACTGATCTCGTTGAATGGGAATCTGTATGTTAAGATATTTTCCTCATTAACCTGGCACTACACAAAACTTTAAAATACTCTAAACTAAATATTTTACTACATTCTACTTCTTGTATATTATTTAACTAACTTATTTAGCCTATTTAACCGTATTAAATCCTCTCATTCTATACAATATATTTAGTGCTATCAACAAACTTATTTGATTTTAATGACATGATTGGACGACAAAGAAGGCTTTATGTCACGTAATTATTATATTCTTTACTGATTGGATAAAGAAGATGACAAGTATGAACGCGACGAGACCTGTTCTTCTGGCTTCGTGCCAGAAATCACATACTCATCCGAGGCCTATTTCCTAACTTTATAATCTATCTATTGAATCTATGTTTTTTTCATTTAAGTATTATAAAGTTTATTACTTCGTATTTATTAATAAACTCCCCAATTCTACAGTCCGAGCACGCGTTATGCCTCAGTTGCAGGCTCTAGTAGGGAAGTAGGATAACCCTTCTTCCTTTAGAAGGACCCAGAGGTACGATACACCTCCCGTTGTCGCCCGAGTAGGAGGAACTGTTACCATGCGGGTGGGGGTAGTAACAATCTTACCGTTGAGATGTCTTGCACGAAGCAAATGCGAAAAATTGTAGTGTATAAAAAGGTATAGTTTCTATGGAAGCGGTATCGAGGGAAAGCTATGGAGATGGTCCTGTCCTCCTCCTATTTCCAAGCCAATCCTGTTGGAGCGGATAAGATTACTTTCGAGAGGAAAATACTTGACGCCCCATATGCTCTCGATAGACGACCATTGATATAAGCGGCCCAAATGTGGAACCTTATGAAACTATTAGATTCCACTGAGGTGGTGTAGGCTAGTTGTAAAGTGTATCATCAATAGAGCTCTGAGCCCAGATAGAGTGGATTTTATTTTTATCTGGTTTTATCTGTTTCTTAGCCCTACTAGCTTCGTGATGCCCGGACGACTATCATCCAAAAGAGGGACACTCCTGAGGGTCCGAGCAACTATAGGTCCATCACATTAACTTTAATGCTTGACAGGTACTTCACATCTTGGCTTAGCGGATTTTATTTTGTGGAGGAAGAGGGGACAAGGGCGAATGACCGCAACAATGCCCCCCCCCCTCCCATAGAAGAAGAAGAGAGCCAAAATCAGGGTCCAGGGTTTTCGAGATGACTGGACGCCCTGCGTTTGAAAGATTGGAGGTCATAGGCAGGAGTAAAGATGCATTGAGGAAGATTGTTCAAGAGTTCACCGGTTCAGTAGATGAAAGACTGAAAATATCGATCAACCCTTGCGCTAGACAGTTGGACAGAAAAGGAATAGATTGTGTAGAAAGACTGGTACTACATACTCTCCTTAAAGGAGGAGGCATGCAGGTGGAGAGTTCATTCAGAAGAGCAGTCTGTTATAATAGTGACAGTAAAGAGAGAGTGAGGCAACATTACGGCGAAGAGAGAAGGATTGAAGATAGTCAGTAACAGGCTGGGAATTGATGAGACGAAAAGACTTTGATTCCACCCGATCAAGTTGGGCTGTGTGGGTTGAGCCACCACACACATGAGAAGCCTACTCCATCTACTCCATACAGGGGAGGACAAGACCCCTGTACAGAAATAGCAACTGAGTGGGGGTGAAGAATCTGCGGAACTGGTACAACACACCTAACCTCTCGGAAGCTGTTTTAGAAAGAGAGTATATGTGATCTTTCCAGGAAAGATTACGAGAAAAGGAAACACCAAGAATGTTGAGAGAAGAGGAAGGATTGAGTTGTGTATTGTTGAAGGTAAGGGGATAGTCGTGTGGGAGATTGTGACGAGTAGACAGATGATGGAACCGAGTTTTTGAGGCATTGAAAGTAACGAGGTTTTCTCTGCCCCAATCAGAGATGGCAGAAAGATCAGAAGCCAGTTGTACCATAACCGTCCTACGCGAAGCATGGAGTGACTGTTGAGAGTGACGTTTTGTGAAGCGGGTGGAGAAGTGAAGTGTGGAATCATCGCATTGGAGTGGATAGAGGGAAGTGGACTTAAAAGATTATTGATAAATAAAGGGAAAAGAGTGGGTGACACAGTGGCGGTCCTGGCATTTTTGGCGCCCTAGGCGAGATTATGCAAAGGTGTCCTTCCTCTGTCAACAGCACATTCCCCCCATGGTGCATAACCTCTGCCTATAAACCTTACACCTAGCCATAAAGGGTATATTATGGTGAGGGTGAGGGTTTTAAACTAAAAACCCAAAATCTGACAACACAAACATGAAGCAGTCAAATTTTAGAAGTCATTTCAGCAAAAAAAGAAAAAATTGATGATTTTTGCCTAAAATAGCGGATTGCCCACTTGAAGTAGCAAACTTATCTTGATTTTACAGTTTAAAAAAGTAACGTTAGATATAAAAATGAATCTTAAAATGTTCATGACATACCTCTACTTTTCGATCGCATCTCCCCTTCCTCTTTTCTTCTCTTTCTTCCCTGTGCACCTGACGGCTTTGTCCTCTTCAACATGATGCTCGGCTAGACACGACTCGCTGTAAACTAGAACACATACGAAAGTGGGATAGAATGTATTCCACTTTGGAAGTGAGGTAGTCAAAGAATTTTAGATAGTTAGTAGAATGAGGAGAAAGGTAGACAGCGCAGATGTATTTAGTTTGAGATTGGCATGTTAGCCGTAGCCAGAGGGTATAGAATTTGAAGGATTTGGGTTCAGAAATACGAGAACACGTTAGGTCATCGCGTGCATATATGCAACATCTACTTTTGAAGTGAAATTATAGTGGTTGTATAGGAGTTGCTGTCATTCGTCTCAGACACCTGAGTTTCAGTGAGGAAGAGAAGATGAGGTTTACAGGAGGAAAGGTGGTGTTCAACAGATTGAAAATTTGAGGAAAGTCTACGAATGTTGCAGAAGTTTATGAAAAGTGAATGGGGTAGAGACCCAGAGCATCTCGAATAGGCAGTAGCAGATCCAGCCCCGCTGCCCGGGTCCGTGTTCCAGGCACCGGCCACGGGAGAGCTAGAAGTGGGGACATTTATAGTCCCCTCCCTAGGGGGCTGCGAGATCCTTGAAGTTGTTGCCATTTTTTTTTAAATTTTGAAAAGATTATGTAGTGTGTAAGATGCATGTATAAATAGTGAAGAATAGGGAGCGGACGTGTGTGTTTGAGAGCATGCTGGACTGTTCACAGGGTAGATGAGGCACAGGAAAAGATCAGCTAACGAGGACAGTGACAGGAGTTTCAGCACTTCCTGTCTTTTGTCTAATGTCCCCCTGGAATACTTCCGTGGTCGATTGGTGTCTACAACCTCCTCCTGTAATTGACGCCTGTCATCTACTCAGCTATGGGCAGAGGGGTTTCTCGAAAGCCTGGTAAACTCGGTGGCAGGTGCGTTTGTAGACTTAGTTAAGGCCTTCAACTATGCTTCTTGCGAGAACAATTTCAAGGCATTAACGAGACTCAGTGTGCCAGCATTTCTGATCAATTACATGGCTTTAGCGTATGACGGGACAGGTATATGGTTGATGGGGGAAAGTTTACGTGTCAGATGTGGTGGGCAGCAGGAAAATCCTCTGCCTTCCTTTATCTTTATCGGTCTGGACGAGATTATAAGGCATAGCTGATATAGTAGTGGTTCTCTTTGCAGATTGAAAAGTTAGTCACATAGACTTGCAGACTACATAGTTCCCCAAAGTACCTCCAGTTGGCTGTAGTCTCTTCTGGACAAAAGCCTGGCTCAAACCGGCCTTCTGCTCGGAATAGGAAAATTCTCCACCATCTCCTTCCTGCTTGAGGGGGGAAAGATGGTTGTGGGATTCTAAGACTCAATTTACCGCTAGTAGCGAGGCTGTGATAAGAGGCACATAAGCGAAATCTAACGATATCGGCGTTGCGATAGGAATGGTCAGGTATAAACTGAGAACCCCTTAACTCCTCTTGTAGGAACGGCTCTCTAAGGTATCAGCAGGCCATTTGTCGTTTTACAAAAGACTTTGGGCACTCCGGAACAAAGTGATACCAGACTCTACGGTTTAGCATTCTACGGTTGATCTCATAATACATAACGTTACGGTTGACCAGTCGTACCGTCCTCTCCGTGGAGAGCACAATTAATAAAAAAGCTACCTGAAGATAACGATTTTATTTTAAATAAAATATTCACTTTTAAAGTTCGGTGTACCATAAAGCTACAGTTCATATAATGTGCAATATTCTATATTAAACTGCTTTTTTTCTAGGGAAGCTCATATAGTTTGGGATTATTTACACTGTTTATGTGTAACCCACAACACACACACACACAACACACACACACACACACACACACACACACTTGCACACGTACACATTTACACACACAACCATACACGTGCAGTTTGAGGAATTTGTTACAGTACCCTGGGGCGGATTCTTCTTGAATCAGGCCTGGAATGAAGGAATGTTATATAATATATCTATAATTTATATTTTCATTGAAAATATCCAGACAGCAAAAAAAAAAGGGGGAGGAGAGATGGGTAAAATAAATGGGGGAGAGAAGCAGTGTGAGAAATGACGACAAGTATCTGAACTTAAGTTAATAGAAAGACAAGATAAATTATATAGCGTTAACTAAAGAACGGTCAAATTAGAAATGAAGGTAATATGACAAAGGAGAATTTGTTTGATGGGGTTGGTTAATCTTCTTCGCAACATCTTAGGTCGTATGACGGATGGGACCTACAGTTTTACGTGAGAATCCGAACCAAGTGTCGCTACATAATCTGAACGCGGAGGACGGTCCCCCATCCAACTACTCTCCATACTCAATGTCGCTTAATTTCAGTGATTGACGGGAAGCCGCGTGACAACATTGCCCACAACTTATCCCTCGGAAATGAAAAGAACAAATGAATCTTAATAGTTATAGATCAATTTTTGCCAACATATTTTATATTGTTTCTTCATCCCTTATAACTCATACGAAGACAATGTTTTGTCACCCCAGTATAATACTAATTCATTTCTGTTTTTCTTTCAGACCCATTTGAAATGCTTGATAGCAGCAACTATACGATTGAACAACACATATTAGCTAGTACCTGGGTCCATGAGCGACCACGTAACAGGCCCGCAACTACGGGGGAACGAGAGGGAGCTTCGCCACCCTTGGCAATTTTTGAGACGCCCCAGGAGCACAGACTGCCAGCCAAGTTTGGCTAGAGGGATGACAAGTGATCGGAAAGCAGAACTTTCTATGCTTGCCTTTGAAGCCAAACGCACGAACAGCATCAATTAATTTATTTATGCGCAAATTTGCTAAAAAACAGCGGAATTTGCAATTGTTTTAATTCCAATTGTTTAAAAGTAATTTTAACATAAAGTCATGAACTAACGTACATTTTCTAAAGACTTTATTATCCATATTAGCTGTATTAAAATTTTTCCCATTTAATTCTTTTCGATTCGATATATGTATTTATTTTATTGTATATATTACTGTAATTACATCATGGGCACTTATTCCTTTTTCCCCTCACATTTCTGAAAACAGCGCTTTGCAAACAGCGCTCTGCAAAAGCGCTCTGCATATAAACTTTCAAAAGACAATATTTTAATAAATAAATCTTTATTTCATACCCTTTTCTCCATACGAACTCGCATAAACAGTAATTTTTGTTGTTGTTATTAATGTTTATTTGTTGCCTGCTTAGACCTAGGTTAGCTTGAATATTATTGTTGTAGTGTGAGCATGTGATAATGCAGTGCTATGATCTATCTACTTGCGAGTTGCCCCCGGTCAATTGAATGTCCCGTTAGGTCAACTGAATGCCCAGTTAGGGCAACTGAATGCCCGGTTAGGTCAATTGAATGCCCGGTTAGGTCAACTGTAGGCCCTTGACGATTGGTTAGGTTAAGTCATGATATTTTCGTTAGTTTTAACGAAAGTATCACGATTTAACCTAACCAATCGTCAAGGGCGTACAGCTGACCTAACCGGCCATTCAATTGACCTAATCTGGCATTCAATTAACCGGGGACCGCACAGCCTCCAGCACAGGACAACAACTTGTTTCTGTTTAAATACAAAAAATGCAAAAAATGCTTATTTTGTAAAAGTGATGCGGGGGTAAAAGGAACAAGTACCACATCATGTAACTGATACAATAAAAACGATATTATGCTATTGTTATCATTATTATTATTATTATTATTTATTATATATTATTATTATAGTATGTGACCCAATTAGCGATCGGCCAATTAGTGATCCCTTCCTTGCCACCCCTGTACTCTGATCCTTGTTGCGGGCCTGCCACGTAGTGGCAAAACCACTGAAAATATTCGTGCAGACTTCCAGGGCCGATTGAAGGTCATTATTGAAGGTATTATACCAATACCATACAAAGAAATCGATATTATACAAGGAGAGATAAGAACTGAACAATCACAAGAAATGTCTTTAATACTACATTACGCACGAGAAATGAATAAATAATAGTAATGTACATTAATTCTAGAGTTTTAGTAGTATGCCATTATTAATCGGGATTTCAACTTGGTTTTAAACGAACTTACAGGGTGGCCCAAAAGATACCTACGAACATTAACTTACATTTTCTCCGAAACGAATGAATAGAATTCGATGAAAATTTGCTGACACACTATACTACTCACGCCATTTGTTGAATGAACATTTCGGAGAGAATGTCATTGGTTTGGACTATCGGAAGCACTATGGAAGCGGTATTGATTGGCCTGCCTATTCACCTGATCTCAACCCGTGTGACTTCTTTTTGTGGGAATACCTCAAAGATAGAGTTTACCAGAGCAACCCAAAGACATTGGAGGAGCTGAAATCATTGATTGAACGTCAAATTGTCGACATTCCGACAGAGGTTCTCCACAGCGTGGTATCGAATTTTGGGATGAGGTTGCGAAAAATCGTCGAAGTGGAGGGACAGCACATCGAACACATTGTCATATAAGTGGTTTGAAATGCTGATTTGAATGGCGTTTGAACTATCTTTGTACTCTCAATAGTTTTGGTGAAATAAAGGCTTAAACTTGGTAGGTACCTTTTGGGCCACCGTGTACATTCACAATATTTTTTATATCAGCATTTAAATCATTCCATAGTTTCAATCCAATGAGAATGGGTAGTTTTTGAGATGAAGACAATCTAAATTGAGGTTCAGGGTGTCACAGAAGTCTTGGAGGGGTTTTATTTGGCTATAACTGTTTTCTTTTTTGAGTAATTTATTTCTTTTTCTTTTTCAAATAAAGTACCCTTACTGCGATTAATGAAAATGGAATCCTGGACAATGCAACAAAGAGTGGCTATTGTGAAACTTTATTTGACAAACAACTCCTCCATCGTTGCCGCTCAAAGAGCTTTTCGATTAAAATGCAACACACATTCTGCTCCTTCTGATCGAGCTATTCGACGGTACGTCGCTAAATTTCGTATGGGAAAGGGTCACGGAGACGAACCACGGACTGGGCGTCCTCGGACAAGCCGAAGTCCAACTCTGGTTGAGATAGCTCATGAAAGCGTTGCGGGAAATCAACATCAGTCCAACGACGCAGCCAGAAATTAAACATTTCAAGAAGTTCCTTACATCGAATTTTAAGAGAGGACATCAATCTTTACCCGTACAAAATTCAAATTGCTCAAGAAATTAAAGCACAAGATCATCAGAGTCGGATAACGTACGTTAATGCGATTTTAGATTTACGCAATAAAAATGAAGATTTTCGCCAGATATTAAATTTGTAATTAAAATCGCAATAAATATATCTTCAAGTGTTACAAACTTTTTTTATTTGATCCCCAAACAAAAACGTTATAGCCAAATAAAACCCCTCCAAGACTTCTGGGACACCCTTTAGAACATGCTTTGATCTATTTCTGGCCTGATACGAGTGGATTTCTTGATGAGTTACAAAATATCTATTTACCCATTGTAAGTTAATGATTTTGTTCTTACACTTGTAAATAAAAATAAAATGTGCCAGTTTGATTACATCATTGAGCCTTAGTAGTTTTAGTTCTTTAAATAATGCACTAGAGTGATCAAGGAAATCAGCATCAGATAATAACCTTATTGTTCTTTTTTCGATGACAAAGATACTGTTTAATGCGTTGTTAGTGGAGTTTCCCCAAACAAGGGTGCAGTACGTTATATAAGGAAGAACAAGAGTATGGTAAAGAGTCAATAAAACCTGTTTAGGGACTACATTTCTAAGTTTAAACATTATAGCAACGTTCCTTGAAATCTTTTTCGCGATATAATTTACATGATCACTCCATTGCAAATACTTATCTAGCATTACACCAAGAAATTTTATTAAGGTACACTCCTTTGTAGCAATTTCATTAGCATTAAGTTGATCAACATATACATTTCTTTTACTAGTAAAAATCATGAAATTTGTTTTACTGGTATTTAGGAAGAGTTTATTAGTGGTCAACCTTTTCAGTAGACTGATGGATTCTGAATTAAATATATTCTTAACTGAATTAACATCTTTGCAAGAAAAAGACACAGTTGTATCATCTGCAAACATTATGACGTTCAGTATATCAGATGAACGTGGAAGGTCATTTATACTGTATATAATAAAAATAACAGTGGACCCAGAACTGAGCCCTATGGCACATCATGTTTGACAAGCGCTTTAGTTGAGCAAACCTTATTTACTGATACAAAATGATATCTATTGGACAAATAACTTTTAAACCAATCACTGATTGCTCCTCTAAAGCCGTAACAATATAATTTATTACGTAGAATATTATGGTCTATTACATCAAACGCTTTACTCAAATCCATAAATAATGATATCATTATTTCTTTGTTCTCTTTAGCTATATTTGCATTTTCCATAAGATTTAAAATAGCCATTTTCGTTGTTTTATTATTACGGAAGCCATATTGATTTAGAGATAATAAATTGTAGTATTCTAAATATCGTTGTATTCTACTTTTTACAATTATTTCAAAAACTTTGCTGAACGCAGATAATGAACACACTGGCCTGTAATTTGTTGCTAGTGTAGGATCACCCCTTTTAAAAAGGGGTGTTATACAATCAGTTTTTAGCATTGATGGAAATATTCCTTTGGAAATACTTTGATTGATAATTTTAGCCAAATTTTAGTTGCTATTTTAATTTTCCTGAAGATCGGTAAAATACTACAAAACATTAATAAATAAAGTAATGGTATGACACTTCTTTTTCATTATTATATATATATATATATATATATATATATATAATATATATATATATATATATATATATATATATAGGGGTAGAAATTCACGATTTTTTATCAAGTCGCCGGCTGGGCTAGTAGAACATATAGCTCTTATACACTGCGGGTCTGACATGCTAGTGCCCGCTGGGTGATCAACAACCAACAAAATCATAAGATCCACTCGCCTTCCTGATGTTTTCGTCACTTCGGGCGACCAGGCGTATGTGAATTTCTACTCCTGATATATATTATATATATATATATATAATTATAATATATATATATATATATATATATATATATTGTGTGTGTGTGTGTGTGTGTGTGTGTGTGTATAGTAGTGATGAGACACTGACTAATGCAATGAGAAAATGGTATTTGTCAATGGTACTGAGAGCTGCTCGTACCCTGAATGGGTGTCTGGGCGGAGCATTGAGTATATATATAATATATATATATATATATCAGTAGCGTTCGGTCCATGGAAGGAATGGAAACATTGCTTCCCCACTTCACCAAGCTCATCGGTCATAAACCTAGATGCTGGAATGCGGTATTGCACCGGAACTCTGATGTCATATTTCTCGGGTAATATACACTCACTGACTTTCAAACAAAGGAGAGTGTTTTTTAGGGTCATATACTGGGCCTTCACTGAGAACAGCACTACGTAGTTTTTTTTGCTCCACTGTAGGGGTATCACATTCTCTCTTTTTCATGAATGCTGATAAATTCCGCTTGGACACATAAGTGGAAACACAGTTCTTGTGACAACAAAGGATTTTTGCTCCATCCATCCTCCAAGAGAGGCTCTAGTCTCGCTCGAACATCTGGCTGTCCTCTGATGTCGCTGCTCTCTATGATTTTCTGAATCCTCCCACAATTTGAAAGACTTTTCTGACCTCCAGGACAGCTACGCAGGAAATCCTTGAAGAAACATTCGTCTGCAGCTTTTGTAGAACCTGAAAAATAAGAATTTTGTGTACCCATTCTTCAGAGTACAAATCGCATTGAAATAATTTATCCTCAGCAAATGAAAACTAAACAATGCTCACCTGGTATATTCTCCATATTCAGCAGTCAAAAAAACAATTTTGGAATCAGCACAACAAGACGTCATCAAACCACCAGGGGCAGGCATCAGCAATAATTTCAACAACCTGAAAAAATAAGAGGAATAATTAGACATATTGGAATTCACCTTACCATGGGGAAAATAATCCCTGGTTTCATTTTAAACCCTATAGAACTACTCAACTCAGTCTCGCCCAAAACCATAAAAATGACAGTAAGATCACCAAAATATCTCCACGACTGCCCGGATATGGGATATTCCTTATTTCGGGGGGCGTTTGACCTCCAATGACCTTGAGTATTGACGAATGTGGGTCAAAACGACTCCCAAAGCATCTGCAACCCCTTCAGATCGACTCATCATCCTAAAAAACCCTAGAAATGACACCAAGATCATCAAAATCCATCAAGTATTGACCAGGATATGGGATTTTCAGTTTCGCCGGCCATCTTGGAAAATGGCGGCCATATTGGAAAAAGCCAAGCGGGGCCCAGGTGTACACCCGATGGATTCTTGAATGGGGTGGTATAAGCTTTCAAAATATGTAAAAATTTGCTTTATAACAAACAATGCAGGGTTCCAGTAAAATCAGGGTCGGTGCTACCGGACTATAAATAACTGGCACTTATTACCAAATATATTTTTAGAAGAAGAAATACAAGCTAATTGTAATTAAAGTTTGCTTAATTATAAGTAAATCAAAGTGACGTTGTTATATTGAGGTTAATGTCGTTCGTCAACTGCCCATCCCCTTCCTCCCCCGCCTCTTCTCCCCCCCCCCCTACAAGTGCACAAATTCAAATATAATTCGAGCGCATTTTTAAGTGTTCAGTTATTTATTTGATTTATGGTTGTTAAAGTGCGTTGAATGATCTTTTGTTGGATTATGCAATCTTCTTATTTCTTTGGTAGATAATGATGGCGTGTAATAAGTGTAATTGTATAAGTGAAACTTTGTTATCTTGTTCGTTCAGTTCTAGACAATTTGAAGAAAAGCGAGACATTATTAAAATTGGTAGGCCTACGCCAAGCTATCTTGTCTCGTGTGAACCGCAAGAGGTCCTGCCTCAACTCTACAAATTATGTTCATTAGTATTAACTATTCCTGCCAGAAGTTCATCCGCCGAACGAAGTTTTTCTGTCCTTAAGAGGATCAAAACCTATCTTAGAAATTCACAGGGGCAAGACCGCCTTTCCTTTTTATCACTCCTTTCTATTGAAAAGAAACTTTTAACTCAATTAAAGGAGAAAACCGATTTTCACGATAAAGTAATCGACGCATTTGCAAAGAAGAAGGATAGAGCTGGTGTATAAATTAGAGGTTGGTGTCTACTATATATATATATAAATATAATAGGCTATGCATGCTTCCCTATACATAATTGTGACTAATCGCCACTGATATATATATATATATAGTTAAACGTTGTTCAAAAGTTAACTAAGATCGCGTGGGCAGTATTAAATATGCAAGATTAATCGAACTGCGGTCTGATATTATGATTTACTAAAGTGGCTCTATTCCGATAAATTAAGAAGTTAAAATTTATACTTTGTATAAGCCTGTAATTGGGCTATAAATGTCAATACGCATAAACGATTTATGTTCACAAAATTACGCCCGAATCTCGCGCAATCAATTGCCTTCTCTATTATGCAATCCGGCTATGCGGTAAATGTCAGTATTAGCAGCCATCTTTATTGAACATCTTTTACTGGAGTGTAATTTTGCGCGAATCGGTCTGTGATTTAGTTTTTGGTTTAGATTTTACTAAATTTTGTGGAAAATATTTGCGAGAAATAAGTTTAAAACTTTATTCGTCGATTTAACAACTGAAATAAAGTTTTGATTTTGGGTAAGAAGCATTTGTATTTTTAATTTAAAATATGGCAGCATACGGGAAGCGTTAACCGTAAATTGTCTAAATAATAAATTATTCTTCATTTGAAGGTATTTTATTTATGTAGCGACTGTCGTTAAAAGCAATTATATTCGTATTAACAACTCAAATTATACGAGTTCGCGAAAGTGTACGCTCTGTTATTTTTTTAACTTTCTCGCCATTTTGGAAATGGGCATATATGCTGGAAAATTCAATTTTGGTACGATTATACTCATTTTTTTAAAAATAATAACTTGAAATATTTGATAACATTTAAAGGATCTTGTCAAATGTTAGAGTTCTAAGTAGGAATTCAGTTCTAAAAGCTGGTTTTCAGCGAAACTTATACGCAGCCCCAAAATTCCACTAAAAAGAAAAAGAGATTTCCCTTTTGAAAGTCATTCTTCCATCATCAGTGATTACTTTCGCAAGGATTTTCCTTTCACTTTTCATCCTTTTTTTCAGTAGTAAACGAAAGATTGTTCTTCAAAAGTTGTTTGGTTTTGACGTCTTCACCAAGCTGAAAATTTTAATTCAATCACTGAAAAAAAAAACCGTATCAGTATTAAAAAGGCAAAACTGATTTCCTTTTGCTTTAATTGCGAAGAGAGAGAGAGAGAGAGAGAGAGAGAGAGAGAGAGAGAGAGAGAGAGAGAATATAAAATATTAATTTAATTTTCTCTTTACTAAAGATTTATTTATCGATGCATGCAGAGACGGGCGGGCACGAGGCGTGGATAATGAACGAAAAGACGAAGTTGTTGTTGTTGAGGCATCATGAATACATTATCACGCATGATTGGCCCTCAATTGAGCTTTAGTCGTGTGACGTTAGGAGGAGGCACTCCCTCGCTGTCGATCTTTCATAATTCTTTAGT
Organism: Bathynomus jamesi; assembly: GCA_023014485.1. Classification (NCBI taxonomy): domain Eukaryota; kingdom Metazoa; phylum Arthropoda; class Malacostraca; order Isopoda; family Cirolanidae; genus Bathynomus; species Bathynomus jamesi. The sequence continues at coordinate 457,362 of JAJOZX010002001.1, forward strand.
TTTCTTACCAAAAAAAACCAGAAAAAAGTCTGGAATAACCTGGCAAAGGAGGACTCGGATTAGAGATGGGAATCAGATAGTAAAGTTTTAAAAATTTTTGTTAGAAGATTTGTATTGATTTTGTTTGTTTTCAGAGTTGAGTATAAAATGAGAGAGAGAAGAATCAACGTTTTAATTATACGAATGTATATAATATATATGAAAACGTTTCATTCTGAAAATAAAATGATGTTTCTGCTCTCAACATTGGACCTCCTCATCGAGTGACTACTGCGAAATCTGCGAGCTTCGCAATGAACTTATGAAGGGTCCATGTAAGTGCCGAGGGCCAAAACACGTTTCTCTTTAATGAATTTCTTTGCGATTGCGGGTAAAATTCATTTCCATTCATTTGTGGGTGAACGTGTTCTATTTACGATGTGAGCTGTTCTTTCTCGTTCGCTTCCTTGAGTAACCTTAACGTGAAAATACGGGCACTCCATATTTAGGTATTTTTTTCTCCCTAACTGACTGTCTGCGCATAGAAGGGTAGAAATAGTAGCAGTTCTGTTGATGTTAGTACGCGTATCAATATCTTCGCATTTACAGCAATGTTTATAATACCTTAAAACGATGAACCGCATTTGTTATGAGGTCAAACATCTTCATTAGTCGTTAACAATTCATACACTAATTTGTGTATCTCAGTTTTGTACAACGCTTAAGTTAAAAAATTTAAGTTAAAAAACTTATGGTTAATTTTTAAATTTAAAAGTTTCGTAACTTTTGCGCGTAACTTTTATATTTCTGTTATTTACAATTTTACATGATGGTTCCTTTACTGTTTTACACGTTTTAGACCTAATTATTATCAGGTTGTTTGTTACGCAATTTGGTGAATCCAAATCCGGATTCGAGGAATTTTTCGTGCATTAGGATTTGAATTCGAGAATTTGGGTGTCCATTCAGAATCGAATTCCAAATTCGAAACTGCGTTCAGATTGGTGAAAATAGTCCCAAAATAAAATCATGCTTGTGATCTCAGTTTCTTACGCTATAACCAAACCACAGCTCGCTACATCATTTGGACGCAAAAGAGGGGTCACTCATCCAGCTACTGAACAGACTCGACGTCGCTTAACCTCGCCAATCTAACGGGAAACGTTGTTACGCAACGACCACGACGTAACCCTCTTACTGGATACGTTGTGATGTCATGTAGATGAATCAAACAAACCATTCAAATTTTATCAGTTGTTATCCGTGAGTGAGATGAGTAGACAGACCGTCTAATTCTAATAGACAGCTTCTAATGCTGCTTGGTTTTCATTGTTATTCAAAACGCTGAAAGAACGCAGCAGTGAGCTTCTGCCGTAGATTCAGATTCAGATTCGAATAGTTATAAACGGACTCGGATTTGAGAATTTTTAGACTGGACTCGGATTCGGATTTGAGAATTTTTAGACTGGACTCGGATTCGGACTCAAGGCTATCGTAATGTGCTCATTACCGGCTACGGACTTAGTGCCACACATTGTGCATATGTAAGGAATTTCACAATAAACTACTAAAGTTTGTAAATGTGGCATTAAATGCAGGAGGCATTTTGGACAAAATATGGAGATATTCTTGTAAGCGGAACTTTGAGAAATGTTCAGTGCTTACTGACAATGATTTTGTTGAAAAATAACAAAGTGTATATATATATATATATATATATATATTATATATATATATATATATACATATACTGTGTATATATATATATTTGATATGCACGCATGTTCAGGTGTTGTGTGTGTTGCCATAGCGACAAACTCTTTTAAATATTCATGCATGGCCCTGCCTTACTGATACGACCGTGCAAGGTCCGTGCATGTCATTTGCTTCAAAGAAAACCATGAATCCTTTAATACGGAGGAACGTAGCGGTCATTAATGATCATTAAATTATTAGGAAGGATTCGGGTTAAACAAATTTGAAGGAACGATTTTTCAACACTCTGAAAAGAGAAAATAAGAGTAAAGATGTTTGTATTTTTGATTAAACGAAGAAATGTTTTAAAGTTAATGAAATAATTTTCTTTTTATTCGTTAATTATTGAGAATCCTTTCTGATGGATGGCTGAACTATATAGAAGGTAGTGGGTAGCATCCATGAAACTTATTTTCACACAAAGTGTGTCCCGAGGGTCGCCTGAGCCTGAGCAGAAAGAGGGTATAAATGGCCGGTTCAACCACACCCGATGCCAGCGTCTGGGAGCGAACCGGAACTCACCGATCAGAGTTCGCTACCGTAACTACTGAGCGCTCAACTGCACTAAATTCTTGCATGGAAAGGATTCATGCAGCCATCTCTTCGAGGCTCATTTAATCTAAAGTGTTTGCAATTTGCAGTTTCAGCATAGAAATCAAACCAGTGTAATGGTGGAGTTGCTTAACCTCTTTCCCAACATCTAAGGTCATATGACGGATGGGACATACAGTTTTACGTGGGGTCCAAATCACGGTTCGCTACATAATCTGAACGCGGAGGACGGGTCTCCCATCCAACTACTCTCCAGACCCAACGTCGCTTAACTTTGCTAATCAATGGGAAGCGATGTTTCGACACTGGCCACGACGTAACCAAATGAACATTAAACTGAAAAGAAGAATAAAGTATCTAAATTGTATGTTTATTGTAAGGAATTTATTACATTACTTTACATTACATTAATTACATTATATTATTACATTTATTTCATAGCTTCTTTTCATTAAGTATATTCTGAAGGGGTTACCACGTAGCAGTGTGGTAACACCGTTTCCCGTTGGATCAGCAAATTTAAACGACGTTGGTTCTTTTCAATAATTGGAGGGGGACCGTCCTGCGTGTGTCCAGATGATGTATCGATCCGTGGTTTGAATTCTACGTTAGTACAAAGGATAAATCATGGAAGTGGCAACATTGTTACTTGTATGATGTGTCCTCCAACAACAGCAGCAACTATTAGTTTGCTGTTATGCAGGTGAAAAAATAAAAAAAACAATTCCTCTACTGTAAAAAAAAAAACCTGTTGTGCATAGTAGCGGAAATAAATTCGCCGAAGAGAAATAAAATTTCCAAAAAATGAAAAAAATTAATTACTAATTTTTTTTTTTTTTTTTTTTGTTGATCCTCTTTTCCACAACTTTACCAATTCCTAAATTACAGTTGAGGAAATTAAAAAAACAAAAGAAAATCTTTGCTATTAATCCTATTTATGTGTACAACAGTTATTACAGTTTATTTGACTGTAATAAATAAAAGAGTACAAAATATTAGATATAGAACTATTACTGTATTTCTTTACTGTATTACGTGAATCAGCCCGTGAATAACATTCGAATTCATGCGATATTCAAAAACGTACGATACAGTCATTTGATGAAATCCTGCGGTGAAATTTCTTATCAATAAATACTGATAGGAAACACGAATTTTATGATAGGACTTTTTTAATTGACGGTAATTAGTTTAAATGCTGCAAAACTATTTTAGCTCGCATTTCAGTGGGAATCTTTACAGAACGTACGTTTCCTTGTACTAAATATGGGATCACTTGAAGATCAGGGCCCCCAGCCTTCTTTAGTTAGCTTTATAAGGCTAATTAACGAAAATATCACGACCTAACCTAACCAATCGTCAAGGGCGTACAGTTGACCTAACGATTGGTTAGGTTAGGTCGTGATATTTTCGTTAGTTAGCCTTATAAGGTTAAGTAAAGAAGGCCGGGGAGGCCCTGATCTTCAGGTGACCCAAATATGAAGTAGTTAGTTAGATAAAAAGGACTTATAAAAATACATATAAAAAATATTGGTAACGTATCAAAAGAAATTTGTATTTATGAATTAAAATTTCGCCAAATTTTAAACATTTTTAAAAATTAATTTATTTGTTCAGGTACTTAAAAAGTTTTAAAAATTCATAATAAAATAATAAAATAGATTTAAAAACAAAGAAACTTTATCATCCAAATAAAACAATGAAGGATTTTTTTTTTTTTTTTAAACTTTTTATGACATTCTAAACTAGCCCTTTTAGAAGTGGTTTCCACATCGTCTGTCAAAGCCTTGATTTGAGGTTTTAGTGCTCGTCCAAATTGGGGACCGGAACGCGTCGAAAAGGTATAGAAACGAAATTGACGAGGATGTCGTACCAAAATCGTATCGAAATCAAAGGGAAAATAGTGTGGAATTTGTGGCTAAATCGGAGCGAAAGTAGGATGAAAGAGGAGCGAAAACAAAGCGAAGATTGTACGCAGAAGTCATCTGACCATGAACGGTTTCAGACGAAAGTAAATTGTAATTCTTCAAATCCTTCCAATCAACGGGGAGGGACGTAAAACTTATACCAATCCCAATTCGAACCCAATTCCTATGCAACGATAAGAAGGGATCCCCAATTCCAAAATCTGTTTACGTAAATAACTATTTCGCTGTTGTAAATATCCAGAGTGAATCATGGGTAAATCTGATTAATTCTATGTACACCGTTATGCGTTACACCGTTATTACGAAACATTCCTGAGAATATTTTTTCATTTTATAACCAACATAAAAGAGACGTTTTTCAATATACAGGGTTAATAAAAAAAATCCTGTCTCAAAAATATTTAATGTGTAGTTATTTTTGAGGCAGGACTTTTGACTCACCCTGTATATGTTTCTGTTTTATCCTTCTTTAATTACTGTTTCAGCAAAAAGAGATGTTTTTCAGGGATGAAACGAGGACCAATGATGAATAACGTCTGCGGGAAGTGAAGATCCATGTCACTTGGATGTTATTCTCTCTCACTATACTGTATAGCAGTGACTCTTAAGAGACGAAAGACGGCTTGTTGGGAGAGCAGTAGGGTGGGGTGGGGGTGGGAGACTTCATTCTGTATATAAATTATTACACTCCATGAAATGTGATGTATACAGTCACCTCCAAAAATAGTTTTACATTTTTGGCCCAAAATTGAAATAAAAGTATAGGTATTTTTCGAGTTGACTGTACATCTGAAAATGTATTTGACTAATTGCGCGAGAGTGAGAGAACTAAAATTTTGTGAGACGTAGTGAAACCTTGGTAATACGTGTAGTTTGCATACTGACTTCGGTCAAAGAAGGGCCATCTTGTATCGAGTTTTCAAGCTAAAATACAGTTGATGGCCAACCTTTTTTTTTTACAGTTTTACCAAAAGTTAAAACAAATACTAACAAATGCAGAGCATCACACATAAAATATTTATTGAAATAATAAAAATAGAATGTAGAATGTATAATAAAATAACTATAATATATAAATGTCCCGTAGCAGTAGTGCCACAGGTTAGACACCCCTGCCAGTAAATTATTCGCTAAATTTAAAGAGAAAATGGTCAGTGATATTAAATTGTTTGGGTAATCACTTATATATATATATATATATAGTTTCAATACTGTATGCGTCTCGGTAGTGTAGTGGTTAGCGTCGCTGACTACGAATCCATCGGCCACGGGATCGAAACCCGGTGACGGCAGGCGACGCGCAGCAAAGCCCAGCTGTTCATCCTGCCAACAATAAAAAACATTGGTTGGTAGATAAATGGGTACCCTGGGTAGCCTAGTGGTTAAGACGGTGGGCTGCTGGTGGGGCGTGGTTCAGATTCCACGTTAAACTGTAGGTCAAAGGTGGAGTGACAAGCTTGACCTTCGTCAGAATGAACAATTCGGGAAGAAGCAAAAACCAAGGTAACTAAGGTACAGTATATGGGATGAATTTCACACTTAAACACGTGAAATTAATATTTAGACCATTTTCTCTAAATTTAGCGAATAATTTACCGGCAGGGGTGGCTAACCTGTGGCACTACTGCTACGGGACATTTATATATTATAGTTACTTTGTTATACATTCTACATTCTATTTTTATTATTCAGTATGCAGATGATACAACACTCACTTCTGTACACCACGATATCAACTCCGCAATGAACGAAGTGAACAGGCAATTCGATCATGTCTGTAAATGGGTGTATGTGAATAAGCTTTTACTAAACTTGACAAAATCATCATATAGGATTGTTACTATAGAAACTGCAGTCGTGTACACACCATTAATAATTGGAAAACTCCTCTTGAAAAAGTAAATGAAGTTAAAGTTTTTGGCATCAAGTTAGATGAAAAATTGAATTTCAAAAGCCACACACAATATATCAAATAAAAAATATCTACATTTCTCTACATAATATTTAAACTAAAAAAACAATTCCCCAAAATGCCCTCCTCACACTGTATTATTCATTTATTCATCCACGCTTACAATATGGAATCACAGCATGGGGTAGTACAAAGAATTATATACGAAATCCACCAGAAGCAATCCATAAAAAGTACTTACGAACTCTCTCAGACAATGATAACAGACGATCTTATACCTCTCCAATGTTCAGAAGTTTAAATATTCTAAAACTAAATGACCTCTATAAACTTACTCTCGGTATCATTATGTACAAAGTTGCTAATAATAGAAACTATATTTCGCCCATTCACAGGGCGATTTCCCCCCCGCCGCCCATCAGACCAACCATAATCATAATACAAGACTTCCCAATTATTTCATACATAAACCAAATTATTTGATGCAAATTATAGGAAATGCTCTGTCCTACAAAGGAGCAGATATCTGGAATGCTATACTTATAAATATCAGACAAACACCATCATTAATTTCGTTTCGCAACTCACTAAAGAAACACTTTATTAACTCTTACTAATGTATGTGTGTGTATATGCATATATATTGCAACGTGTAAATATTATTAAACAATGAAAATTACCTATTATATATGCAAAATTCACAATCTTAAATTGGGTGCAATCACAAGTTATATAAATTATATGTTAAAAGTTTCCATTACATGACGTTATAGTTATAATGTACCTCATTTTTCTGTGTTTTTGTAACTCTACGATTGTATCATCATTTCTAATTTGTAATAATAGAAATTAACCATTATTGGTATTTCAACGTGTTCTGTTTACTGTATTGTTTACCATTTTTCTTTTCTATTATTTCTATTATTATTTCTATTATCAAACCGTAATGTTTACTGTATTGTTTACCATTTTTCTTTTCTATTATTTCTATTATTATTTCTATCATCAAACCGTACTGTTTACCTCTTTATTTTCTATTATTTCAAAGATTATTTCAGTTTACATTCGTAATGACAGAATTAACTAAATGCAACTTTATTTTATTTCCCACAAATTCTATTTACATTTCTTTGTTCCTTTTATAAAAATAAAAATGAATCTCAAAGTCTTTTGCTTGAAAAGCTGTCATGCTTCCCAGCGGCATATTCAGATTCAAGAATACTGTAATTAAACTACTTGTCATTAAAAAATGCCAAATTAAACGTTAATGCCGACATTGTGTACATCTATTCTATATGGCTGTAATGTATATCTTATATAATGTGTTCTTTCTCAATAAGGATTATTATTAAAAAAAAAATGAATGAATGATGCAAACTCACAAGGAAAGAGAAAAAATGATTCCAAGGCCTTTCGTGTATTCAACAATACATCTCCTCAGAGAATTCCGTGACGAAGTGTATTGCTGAATACATGAAAGACCTTGGAATAATTTTTTCATTTTCCTTGTGGTTTGCATCCATCATATATATATATATATATATATACACAAACTCAGAATGGTCCCCGAGAAACTTATATGTTAAACACAGACCGTGCATGGAACAAGGAACTCTTCTGGGAAATTACATCCACTATAGTTCGAATAAGTAATGATAAATGACAAATACTATAGTTTTTCTTTTTCATGATGGAAAGCCCAACGTGGGCACCGGGTTACTCGCAAAGAGGCCCCAAAATATAGCTTCCCTCACATCTTGTGCGGAACGCTCTTCTACACAAGCGTCGTTCTTTACATTAATTATACTGTGTTGTTTGCAGTTAAAATGTATATATATGTACGGCATGCGAAGGTGCCCCCTCAGGGCATTTAATTCCGCTCGTATGTAGGAGAATTATGAGTACTGACTAATCGGGGTCCTTGGTGTAGTGGTTAACATATCCGACCGCCAATTGGATGATCCCGGTTTCGATTCCTGGGAGGTACCTCATTTTTCATTTGTTTGTTCTCCCTCCTCATCTTGTGCGGAACGCTCTTCTACACAAGCATCGTTCTTTACATATATATATATATATATATATATATATGCCACAACAAAGTTTAAAATCAAGTATTCTATAGAATCCTAGAAATTCTATACATTGACCAAAAACACTAGGCAACGTATTACTTACTATTTATTGTTCCACTCATTGCCAGGTATTCTATAGAATACTTGGCGTGGAATCGGCAACGTGTGAAACAACAAGACAACGCATGCTCGGGCGTGTCCGTTCTTGCGTGGTTAAAACATACCCCCCTTACCCATTTCTTAGTTTCATTCAAGATGGCAGCGGAACAAGTACTTAACCGTGTTAGGTTAGGTTAAGTAAATTTTGTAATATTAAATAATAATTAAAATAATATTTAATAGCGCATAATACAAAGTATTTCTTTTATTTTTACTAAACATTGCCAAAGCCATTCTTGGCATTGTATATAATTCCTAGAATTATATACAATGCCTAAGTAAAGCATGGAATACAATATTCATTTGGTCTCGTTTTCTTAGAATACCTGAATTTCGTACTTTGTCCGTAACATATGTATTGAAATCTCTTTATAAGGATCACGGATATAAGGATCAGACACTTATATGAATCACTTTTCATTTTCCCGATCCAAATGCTATCTTAGTCATTACTTTTTTGCCGGTTATCTGGATCGGTAAAATGTGGATATATGGATAATTTTTTCTATCTGGTGTTAATCATTAACAATTAAGAAGAGAATTTACCTTTTTTGTTATCAAATATATCTTTATTATCAAATTATCTTTAGGTTAAGTTTTTAATCTTGATTAATATTTTAATTTGATAAAGGTGGTGCTTTTCGAACGATTAAAAAGGGGGTATCCTTAGTATTGTTAATCATTAAGGAAGTCAGAGAAGCTTTTGCAGTTCTGCGACATGTTCCAATTAATAATTATGTTGAAATTTATTATACACGTGAATAGAATGCTGAAAATTTAATAATGTCTAATGCTAAACAATCTAAAATGTATTCTTTAATATATTCTTTAATAAATTTATTCTTTAATAACATGTTCTTTAATAAAAAATAAAAATTTAAGAGGATTGTTGAAATATACTTATCCCAGTTGTGTATACAGTACTTACTATAACATTTTCTAATTATTTAGATAACTGCCGGTTATATGGATCAGCCACATATAGGGTTAATTTTGCGATTGCCCGACGTGATCCTTATATGCGGCTTTAACTATAGATATATATTACACAACGGTGGTAGCCACGTCGCAACACGGCTTCCCGTGAGATTAGTGAAGTTAAGCAACGTTGGGTTTGAATATTAGTGGGATGGTTGGCTATCCCCTCCGTTCAGCTGATATAGCAAGCCGTGGTTCAACTTACACTTTAAGCTTTAGCTCTCCTCTGTCATATGACCTTGTCTGTTAGTAATAATAATAAAGTTTAGGGTTGTTTAACCCCTTTAATTACCGAGTCTGTCCTGAATCTGTTCGACTCTATTAAATTATTGTACGTAACACTGAAGAGAACTTGTAATATAACTATTTATAATGTAGGGTTGTCGGTCATAATCAACCATGCTTTAAATTAATTTTTGAAACGTAATCACTCGTGCACCTCTCCATGTAAGCTAAACGAAATTAATCTAACTTAAACAAAATCAGCTCGTATGCGCGGACAGAGCAAACCTCAAAAAATACTTTTGAAGATATTTTCATTCACAGTCAAAGCTATAAAGATGTGATAATAAAAACCCACTCTAATAGACAGAGTTTATTTCCACAACAGTTTCGATGCCCACTGGCATCTTCTTCGGGTGGATACAGAAAAACGAATTCATTTTTCTGTATCCACCCGAAGAGGATGCCAGTGGGCATCGAAACTTTTGTGGAAATAAACTCTGTCTATTAGAGTGGGCTTTTATTATCGTAATTTGACCTTCACGTAGAAAAGTGAAGTTTTTTGCATATAAAGATGTGGAAAAATTCATGGACGTTTTCCAGTTTATGTACCGTTTTCTACAGTACATTACATACAGCATAGTAAACATCCTGTGCTCAAGTGACGAAAGTTATAATGTGGGTTAGGTTAGGTTACGTTAGGTTAGGTTAGGTTAGGTTATCAAGAACTCATTTTTGATCACTCATTTTTGATCTGAAAAGAAGCAAAAATAAATTATATGAAAAACGGTACACAAACTGGAAAAGGTCCAAATTCATACCATATAATGAACGTTCAAAAATACTCTTGATACACCCTTTTAAGAGACGTATTCAATATTTTTGTCTTATTGTGAAACATAAGCATGAAAACGTGTTTTTGGTTACTTTATTTGGATCACCTGAAGATCAGGGCCCCCAACCTTCTTTAGTTAGCCTTATAAGGCTAACTAACGAAAATATCACGACTTAACCTAACCAATCGTCAAGGGCGTACAGTTGACCTAACGACTGGTTAGGTTAAGTCGTCATATTTTCATTAGTTAGCCTTATAAGGCTAACTAACGAAGACTGGGGACCCTGATCTTCAAGTGGTCCCTTTATTTTAATTAGAATCTGTTTTATAATATGCTACACTGTGCGTATCATGTGACTTTACTTTATATGTTAGATTTATCTGAAACATTCAATCCAATCTTCATCATCTTAAGAACGTTTTACGGCTAAGTTACGCAGTTAAGAGGAATAAAAATTAACGCCAAAATATTTAAGGAATCGTTACGGAACGAAATAGTTAAAAAGAGTCTGGGAAAATTATGTAAAAGTTGTTAAAATGTGCAACTGATGCGCAATTTTTATGTACATTTTTAGGAGTGTACGAATTGGTTGTCAGTACGAAGGATAAATCATGTAATTAATTACCAACAACAAATTTTGGACTCTACTTGCCATAAAAAATTATTTCGTTCAGCATTCCATAGAAAGATTTGAGTTTATATCCTAAAATAACAGTATTTTACTGTTTTTAACAGTTAATATATCCTAAAATAACAGTATTTTACTGTTTTTAACAGTTAATATATCCTAAAATAACAGTATTTTACTGTTTTTAACAGTTAATATATCCTAAAATAACAGTAATGAGTAGCAAACTTACGCATTAAAATCGTTGTACAGCGGTTTTATCTGTAAAACCGTAAACCGTTTTTTTTTTTTTAAAAGTAAAAAACTTTTGATTGACAAAGACGTGCAGTTTTTAATTATGTATTCACAAATTTATATATATATATATATATATATATATATAAAGTTTTTTTTCGTAAAATTTAATTTTGATGCTCATGGGAAAATTATCGTTGATGGCGTATTTACATTTTGTGAAAAACCAAAAATATTATTAACTATTTTTCCGTAAAGATAAATTATCGTTAAATTTCAGTATTTCTTCTACGCACACCCGACGCTATCTTGAATTCATGTGTCCATAATTATGCAAGGCGATTCAACGTTTACAGATTTTATATTACCTTCAATAAAAATTAATTTGATTCTTCGGTTATCAGTTTATAAAGCTCAGTATCCTAAATTCGGGCCGCTCTATCAAGATAGAGAAACTAAAGTGGTCCTTATTACTTATACGAATAAGGGTTATAATACGTTATCGTATTTATTTGAATAACTGGCAAGCGGATATCTTCTTTAAGGTATTGCTACGTACGGGGCATTTTTGTAATTTAACCGTAGTTGCGACGAGTGTGACCTTTTGTCACGAATTGCAGTTGAAATTCAAATTTCGAGGCAGCGGAGTTTTGCTGATCATGAACTTAACTTTTGAGACTGTAATATTGCTGTTTATGGATACGTAAATGTTTGTTTTGGGCAGACCGCCATTTGTCATTTGTTATGAACATTACTTGAATTTGATAAGTTCCGCAATAGAGTGGATAATGCGCGTGTGGTCATCTTAATAAATAATGTAATCATACAGATCGAAATGAGACGCGAAGGACATATTTGGTGTCATGTTGGTGACGGATTAAAAAAAAAATATATATATACACTGTATATTATATATATATATATATATATGGGCTGCGTCGTAGCCAATGTCGTAACACCGCTTCCCGTTGATCAGCGAAGTTAAGCGACATTGGGTCTGGGTAGTAGTTGCATGGGAGACCGTCCTCCGTGTCCAGCTTATGTAGCGACCCGTGGTTCGGATCCCACGTAAAGTTGTAAGTCCCCTCCATTATATGACCTTAGATGTTGCGAAGGAGGTTAAACAACCCCAATCATCATATATAACATAAAATGCTTCTCAAGAAAATCATGGAGGTTAAACAACCCCAATCATCATCATATATATATATATATATATATATATATACACATAAAAAATGCTTCTCAAGAAAATCATAGAGGTTAAACAACCCCCAATCATATATATATATATATATAATATATATATATATATACACAATATATACATAAAAAATGCTTCTCAAGAAAGTCATGGTCTTATAATTTTAATAATGAAAACATTATTGGTGTACACTAATTTTGACTCGATATATTTAATCAGATTGGTTTAAAGTAGACAGAATTTGTATTAAAACAGTTAATCTTTAATCTATTGATTGGCTCTTTCGTAAATGTAGTGAAATAGTGGTTGCGGTCTCCAGATATATGGATTTTCTCTAGAGTGAGGATCTGATAACCTTATCAATGCGTGTAAGGAACGTAGAATTCAAGTTTAGTTAAGGTCATGATAGAGACGGGTAAAATCTCTATTTCTTTATGTTTTAAAATGGTTTTTTAAGGTATGGCACTCGTCCGTCTGGTCCTTAAAAATGTTTTCCGTAAGTACTGCCTGATGGAAAACGCTTTCTGGACAGAATTGCCCGACTCATTTCACTGCCTCTTGGCACTGAAACAATAGGTTATATACTCAATTCTGGAACACTTTTGAGGCATTTGAATGTTTTCTAAATTATAAAAATAGAATGTTTTCCATGTTCTCATTTCACTGACTCATTCGTAACATCCGAGACAGGAGTGAATGGTAAATACACTTGTATGGAGTAACTGTATTGCATTATACCTTTAGTTTACAGTTTTCACATAAACTGTTGAAGAACTGTAGCTATATCTTTACATTACAGTAACGAGATTTTAACTATTTTGGTGTTGAAATTTAATAAAAAAGACGTTCAGACAAAGATATTTGTCCTTGGTTTAGTAAAACGAATGAAAACTTAATAGTTTTCGAAGCTTGGAACAAATCTTTCTTCCTCCACGCTTGTACCAAGGGGGTCATGCAATAGTCGGGATAAATTGGCGTAAAGTAAGTCTGGCCCACAGTATCCCGACCTTGGAACTGATGATACAGCTTTGGGAAAAAAGTTCGCCGAGAAATATAAAATTTATAAAAAAGCATGAAAAATTGCTACTTACTAATGATTTTGGGCTTAGTTTTTTTTTTTTTTTTTTACTGTTATAATATCGACAGTGAAAAGTGAGGCAACAATGCGCCGAAGAGAGAGGGATTGAAGACAGTCACTAGGACGCGGGAAACTAATGAGACGAAAAGCCTTTGATTCCATCCGGTCAAGTAGAGCTGTGTGGGTTGAGCCATCCTAGACATGAGAAGCGTACTCCATACAGGGACGGACAAGACCCCTGTACAGAGACAGACCTGATTGGTGTTGAAGAAACTGTGGACCCGATACAGCACACCTACCCATTAGAAGTTGTTTTAGAAAGAGAGTATATGTGATCTTGCCAGGAAAAATCACGAGGAAAGGAAACACCAAGACTGTTAAGAGAAGAGGAAGGATTGAGTTGTATATTGTTAAAGATAAGGGGATAGTCGCGTAGAAGATTGTGGCGAGTAGACAAATGAAGAACTGAGTTTTTGAGGCATTGAAATCCACAAGATTTTCTTTGCCCTAATCAAAGATAGCAGAAATATAAGAGGTCAGGTGCACCATAACCGTCCTACACGAATCATGGAGTGACTATTGAGAATGACATTTTGTGAAGTGGGTGGAGAAGTGTAAGGTGGAATCATCGGCATACGAGTGTGTAGAATAGGAAGTCGACTTAATAGATCATTGATAAATAAAAGGAAAAGAGGGGTGACAGGACAGAACCCTGAGGAACACACCTATTAATAGCTTTAGGAGAAGAACAGTGGCCATCTACAACTGCAGCTATAGATCGGCCAGAAAGAAAATCAGAGATGAAGGACAGAAAGAAGGATAGAAACCGAAGGAGGGCAGTTTGGAAATTAAGCATGTGCCAGATTTTATCAAAAGCTTTAGATATGTTCAGCGCAACAGCAAAGGTTTCAACGATATCCCGAAAGGTGGATGACCAAGAGTCAGAGAGATATGAAAGAAGATCGCCAGTAGAACCTCCCTTGCGGAACCCATACTACCAATCTGAAATAAGATTGTGAGAAGAGAGGTGTTTAAGAATCTTCCTATTAAGGATAGATTACAAAAATCTAGAAAAGCAAGAAATCGAAGCAGTTGTACAATAGTTGGAGGGTTGAGAGCGGTCACCCTTCTTTGGGACAGGCTGGATGAAAACGAACTTTCAGCAGGAAGGAAAAGTACCAGATGAAAGACAAAGACGAAAGAGTTTGCCTAGGTAGGGTGTTAGCACAGAAGCACAGTTCTTAGAACATCAGGAGGGACACGATGAGGACCATACGCCTTCCTAGAGTTGAGCCCAAATAGCGAAGAATAAACATCTTTGGAAGAGATTCTAATTTCAGACATAGTTAAGTCAGAGAGAGAAAGAAATCGAGGAAAAGCACCAGAATTTTCCAGGGTTGAGTTGGAAGCGAAAGTCTGAGCGAAGTGGTCAGCTTTATCAGGAAAGCAGATTACAACTGAACCGTCGGAATGGAAAAGAGGAGGGAAAGAAGAAGTAAAGTTGTTGGAGAGGTTCTTGGCTAGATGGCAGAAAGAGCGAGAAGAATTCGAATTAAATAGATTTTCACATTTTTGTCTGTTTTTACATTTTGGTGAGTCGAAGAACAAATTTTGCACGATTCGGAGCAGAAATATAAGCTAAGTAAGAGTCACGAGTTGGATGACGACGGTATCTTCTGAAAGCTTTCTCTGTTGCGGATAGCATTAGAAAAACAAAGGTAAACTAAAGATTTGAGCGTTAGTAGTAGGAATAGAATATGGAATGTACGCCTCCATTCCAGAGAGAATCATCTCCGTGATGCGCTCAGCGCACTTAGAGGGACCCCGGCAATGGAAGCAGTAATCATTCCATAGGAAATCAGAGAAGTACTGCCTAAGGACCTCCCATTCAGCAGCACTAAAGTGCCAAAGGCCGAACTGGAGCGATAGGACAGGAAACAGATATAAGATTGTGGTCGGTGGAGCCCAACGAAGATAAAAGTTTGACAGAATAAGAAGAAGGATGATGGTGAGAAATAAATCCAGAATGTTGGCCCTATCTCCAAGGCGATCCGGGATACCAGTAGGGTGCTGTACAACCTGCTCCAGGTCATTCATGATAGAAAAGTTGTAAGCTAGTTCACCAGGGATGTTAGTGAAATGGAAGGAAAGCCACAGGTAGTGGTAAACACTGAAATCTTCTGAAATGGAAATTTCAGCGAAAGGACAGTGGGATAAAATGTATTCCACTTTGGAAGTGAGGTAGTCAGAGTTTTGGATGGTCACTAGAATTAGGAGAAAGGTAGACAACGCAAATGTGTTTAGTTTGAGATTGACAAGAAAACCGTCGTCAGAAGGTATAGAATTTGGAGGATTCGAGTTCGGGAATACGAGAACAAGTTAGGTCCTTGCTTACGTGTACAGAACATCCACCTTTGAAATGAAATTGAGTATAAAGAAAGTAAGAGGGTACAGAAAAGGGGTTGCTGTCAGTCGTCTCAGACACTTCACTGTAAGTGAAGAAATGAAGGTGAGGTTTAGTGGAGGAGAGGTGGTATTCAACAGATCGGAAATATGAGGAATGGCGCGAATATTGCAGAAGTTTATGAAAAGCGAACCAGGCAGAGGCCCAGAACTTCTCGAATGGGCAGTAGTAGAACCAGCTCCGCTGCTCGGGTATACGTTTCGAGTATCGGCAACGGGAGAGCCAGAAATGGGGACATTTATGTCCCCTCCCCAGGGGACTCCGAGGTTCTTGAAGTCGATGCCATTTTTTTTAATTTGAAAAGATTGTATAGTGTGTAAGATGCATGTATGTGTAGTGCGGAATAGGAAGAGAAGTGTGTGTTTGAGAGCATACCGGACTGTTCACAGGGTAGATGAGACACGGAAAATGATCAGCTAATGAGGACTGTGACAGGAGAAACAGGAGTTCCAATACTCCCTGTCTCCTGCCTAACTACCAATGTCAATGTGAGAATCTTCAAAAGAAGACGATAGACCTGGCTCAGGACAGTCACAGATGAACCGGCTGTTGGGAGGAAAGCTCAGGAAAGCAATTTTCTCTTTCATCAAGCTAATTTGAGGTGGGGCCACGGGCCTGACCTTCGTGCGATGAAAGATCGGTGAGAGGAAATCCTTCAAGGTTAGAAGGTGTGTATATATATATATACACACACACACACACACACACACACACACACACATATATATATATACACACAGTAGCGTATTAAGGGGGCCAGGGGGGCCAGGCCCCAGGGCCCAGCTGTTTTAGTGGCCGATGTTTATAATGATATCAATGATAAATTTGGAATGCTCAACAATATCTCTCAACTAACTTCAGAGGAAGCATCAAAAGCAACAAAAAATCTGGCTAGTCCATTACTCAAATGATTTTGAGGACAGCTTCCCATTTGAGTTTCAGCATTTTGCACTGTTTGTCAAACAAAACGCTTTAGCTGACACTCGCCCATTAGGAATACTACAGGAAATTCACAAATTGAAGGCTGTTTTCCCAAATGCTTTCATTGCTTATCGCATTTATTTGTGTTTGATGATGTCAAATGCAACTACGGAGCGTTCTTTTTCTCATTTGAGCATGATTTAAAATGTTAAACGAGAAATACTAACCTAAAAGAAATTGCAAAGTCTGTCATTGTTATGCAGCGAAAAGAATATTTTGCAGAGTTTAAATACTGGGCTTGTGATTGGAAAATTTAGTGATATGAAGCAGCTCAAAAAACTTTTGTATACTGGTGGTGGATGATTTTGTGACCAACTTTGGTAGATTAGTAGTGGACTTGTAGTTGTGTAATTGGTTTGGTGTAATTGTAGCAGCTTGGTATTTGCGTAAAACTTGCATTATTTGATTTAGAACTAAATGGTTTTATTAATTTACATGACTCGAAGATTTGTCTTGTTGAGGGACCCCAAGAATATTTTGGCCCCAGGGCCCAAAAATCCTTAATACGGCACTGTATATATATATATATATATATATATATATATATATATATATATATATGTGTGTGTGTGTGTGTGTGTGTGTATACATATAATCTTTGTTCGGTCGTTGCAGTCATTCAAACATACCGTATAAAAAGTTTGACTTTCTTTATTAATAATGAGTAAATTGAATTACTCATTATTTTAATTTAATGCATGCGAATGAGTAAATGAGTGAAGTAACACGAATAAAAATATATTAAAATGATTTCTGGGACTGAACTTGGGTGGCAAAAGAAGGAATACACAAAGTATCAGTTTCCAAAACTCCAAATAAATATTCCATATCATTCAAATTTATCTTTCTCATATGTGTGTGTGTCTGTGTGTGTGTGTGTGTGTGTGTGTGTGTGTGTGTGTGTGTGTGTGTGTTTAATGTTCATTTGTTTCCCTAAGTTATTATTTTTTTTATTTCAAATGATTTTGTTTGCCGTAGTTATAAACTCCGAACCCACGTTCAATGTTATAAACTCCGAACCCACGTCCAATGTTCACTTTTATCCAATTGTCCGCAGTAAAAAACTAGAAAAGTGAATTTATCCTCCACAGAATGGAGAACCTCCCTGGATATGACCACCCATCCTCGCTAAAATTAGAATGTATAATAGGATTTATGCTGGAGATAGGATCAAGGATCTGACTTCTTAATAGCGGATTAGGGTCTGTGATTGCGGTAATTCAGCTTCTCAATTTACAGCAGTGTAAATATCAACATTATTGAATGTTAAAATGACACTTTAAATGTTTGGACGTTTGTAAAGACACAATGAGTGTACTCAAAGAAAGACACCTCTTTCATATAGTTATTGCGATTAAGAACTTTTATGGCTACATCGTCTGTATGTCGCGCGTATCCGCCGACGATGTTTTATGAAAAAGTCACGATCACTGAACTCAGCGTCGAAACCTCCCGAAGCGGCCATTTCGGAATGCAATAATTTTTCCTCTCCTTCGCGTTTAAGGACTCTCAGTTGCTTATCGCTATTTTTTTATCTTCTATTTATTCAGTTCCAATTTATCTTTTTTTTTAATGCAGGAAGGAGGGGCCAAGGGCGAACGCCCTCAAAAACGTCCCCTCCTCCCCAATAGAGGAAGAAGAAAACCAAAATCTATTCCACAATATG
This sequence comes from Bathynomus jamesi, assembly GCA_023014485.1. Lineage (NCBI taxonomy): Eukaryota > Metazoa > Arthropoda > Malacostraca > Isopoda > Cirolanidae > Bathynomus > Bathynomus jamesi. The sequence continues at coordinate 476,010 of JAJOZX010002001.1, forward strand.
TCTATCTATCGGCTTTCCCTCCGCGTCTTCTTTCATCCAGCAGTTCATGAAGAGCCCCTCCACTTCCTCTTCACCCGTTCGCCCACCCACTTCGACCCAGCCATTGCAACCAGCGTAATTTGTCCCAAGCGGACATAAAATCTTTTAACTCTTTCCAGTGACTGCCTCGAACGAGCCTTGAATGCCAAATGAAGGATTTCCAGAAATTCAAGAATTTCCAGCCAAGAAAGAAGAAAAAGAAAAAAAAAAGAAGTTCTTCGAAGAGTGAGTGGCTTCCCAGAGACGTTCACTGATTTTTTTTTATTTCCAGTTCTATTTCGAGAGGCACTCGTTCAAATTTTTGAGTTCCCCAAACTTTTTTTCGGTTATGGAATTAGTCAGACCCACACGGAAAATTTTGGTTTAAGACGACTTCTTTTGTTTATCAGCGGTTTAAGGAGATTTTAATTGTTGAAATTCTGCTTTTCTTTATTCTCTTCACTTGTAATGAATTCCGAGATTAGACCATACATATATATATATATATTATATATATATATATATATATATTATATATATATATATATATATATATATATACACTAAATATTAAGGATGGAAGACCCAGAACACGTCTTAATTTTGAGAGATTTCTGAAAATACAAATCCACACCGCATTTCATGGGGATATATATATATATATTTTTATTAATGGAATTTTGGGTGTTCATTGAGAAACCATCGATTCAGTATGCATTGGCCAAAACTGTTCTTCCTCGATTGCCTCAGTTCGCAACACTGTGTTGACAGGAAGATCGCTAAACCTGGTTAAGAACATCTTTCGAGACCCTCGTAAGCGAAATTCAACCTTTATCGGTAAGGGCGTAGGGTCGAATCTTCTCGAAAATGTTGCTCCAATAAGCCGGGTTATATCCTGTGTTTTACTTGACACTTCGTATCGGAAGCTAAATACGAATTAGCCGCGAGGATAGAAACGTTGGCGATATAACCTTTAATACTAGATGGAATAAGGTCGCTTTTCCCGATGAGGACCAAGTAGGTCGTTAGGCCGTACGGGTTCTTTTCCCATTAATTAATATGGTAATCCGGGTAATGGTTCCTCTCATCCTTGAACCGATCAGTAAACATCGGTGACACAAAGACGAGAACGGGGTTCGAATACCATTCACGCTCTTATAATAAAACACAAAATGAGGAGAATGTTATGGAAGATAAAGCGAAAGAATTAATTGTTGCAATGTTGAAGTGGAAGCGACAGATTCCCGCCGTAAACTTATCAGACAACCAAACACTGAAAGGGGAAGCACAGCGCTTAAAGAAGGATGTTTTGAAGTGTATATATAAACATGCGAGAGGATTACTGCCATGTGATGCTGTTCCTAAGCGCTTTATTACGCATGCGCGTGTTATAACAGAGAAAAGTACTTGGTTACAACATGCCAATACAGATGGTTAACTTCTTGACAAACCAAGAAAAATGGTTAACTCTGCCAAACCAATACAAATGATTAACTCTTTGCCAAACCAAGAGAGATGTTAACTCTTTTTCCAACCAATACAAATCGTTAACCCAACCATGATTGTACGAAACATCCAACTTTGCAACCAAAAAACTAGTCATGGTTAGAAGAAAGACCGCATACATAGTTGAATTAATCATTTGGACTGGTTCGCAAGAAGTTAGTTACACGTAACTGATTGCCATAAAGAAGAACTTTCCTCTGTGTACTCCTGTAACAGCAGTGGAAGCGGAAGATCGTAGAACACTGGGTCTTTCAATCAAATTATTTTTAAATCAGCCAACGAGCAATGATTTCTGAATGCAAAAATAATGACTTTATTTATGCGATATGAATTTCTTTTGCTCTGTTTTCCTCATCATTTTAGTAAAAATGGGGTCTCCTTAGTCAAATGAGCAATCTTCCTCGTTGCACCCACGGACCCCCCTGACCCTAATTCAGAATATATTTTTTTTAATCTCATTTTGGACTCGGAACCCCGGCGTCCAAAATCCCAAATGCAATTTTATGACCAGATAAAATTTCATGGAGTAAAGAAACAAAAATTTTTTTGGGGTTTAGACAATAGTAGGATGATATATGGGAAAAGGATATATATATATATATATATATATATATATAATATATATATATATATATATATATATATATATATATATATATATATGTCACAACCACGCGATTTACCATTTCTATGGTTGAACAGTATCCATGTTTGTGCCATTAGAAGTTCGCTGTAAACAGCGAATGTCCCTCCCTTAGCTGTGCCTCTCTAATTCGTCTCCTTTGATTTCTCCCAAATCATGACTTATACTGTACGTACAGAGTAAATCACTCTGACGTCATAAAGTAACTTAATTTCCTTCCATACCTTGAATACTGAATCACGTGTTTAGTATGTGGATATCTTTCGTATTCAATGTATGGTAAATTCTTTAATAATAATAAAAACTTCACTCTCTATAAGTCATTATTTATATGTTGTGTCCCGACTGGTGTTATGCAATATAAATGTTATTCAACCATACTCCTTCATACATCCATGTTCTGTTCTTGACCGCTCTCCTGTATTAATTTCATCACCTATTACCTATTTTATTACCTATTACCTATTGTCTACTTATGCCCTATCAGTCTATCATCATTCTATGGTTACTCGTGTCTATATTACGCACACAACCTATTGTGTGACGAATGATATGTGTACACTACTTTGTGCAGACGTACATGTCCCTTGACGATCATGATCACGTACATGTAAACACATCCACATGTATTCTTTTCACTTTTTTTCTTTTAACCGCGTTCACCTCTCGCAAGTTGTTTATTATTGCTGATACGAAGGGTTCGAATTCACAACCAAGCATCTGAATTCGAAACCGTCTCTCTCACTTCTGCTACCAATTTATAACGTTAAGATGTTATGTACCCGGGTAATATACTATATTGTTTCCCTCCAGGCCACTGGTTATTATCTACTTACGGCACATAGTTATCCACGTTCTCATTACCTGTACTCACTATTTCTACCTAATTATCATTCAAATTCCGTTGCTTATGTGTTACGTTATCATTAATGCTCGTGTACTTCCAAATGAAAAGTACACCGTATTTTTCTCTGCTTTCCTCATCGCTGGCTAATTATAATTAGACTTTCAAATGATGATAACCAACCATTCCTCTAATAATATTAGACATAATTTGGCGTAATTATTGTTAACTATAAATATATAACATTGTTGTTAATCCCCTTTAAATTATAAAACAACGGAGAACTCTCCGTCATTATCTAAATTGTATTACCTATTCAGATTACTTCAGTATTAGATATGTCAATTAACAAATTGTTAAAATTGTAATTAACGGTAATTAATATACTTAATATAATGTAAATTATGGAGTACTTAATGTACTCGGTACATGTCGGCACCCCGACTTTAGGTCACCATCCAAAAGTGTATACCTTACAAAAACTAGTATTTTTTTGGTTAACTTTTTGCTTAAATATGATATGCTTAACGTCCGAATTCTTCAACCCTCCAGCTAAAGCGGGAGCTTGGCCTTCAACTGCATCCCCCCCCAAAATTCGGACTTCTTTGTTTCTTATATGGTAGATGAGATCATTCCTGCCGTAGCCCTCGCCCGAGGAGTCCTCGCTGTAGATTCCTGCCGTAGCCCTCGCCCGAGGAGGCTAAGCCCTCCTCGCTGTAGATTCCTGCCTGAGCCCTTGATACGAGAGGTTGCACCTCTCCCGCTCTAAATCCCTGCCCGGGGCCTTTGTTACAAAGGGTTGTTCCCCTCTCATTTTCAATTCCTACCTTAACTATTGTCAAACGGGGTCGAACCTCTACCCCTGTAAATTCCTGCTTGAGCTGTTGTTGTAAAAGGTAAAACCTCTCGCCCTGTAAACTTCTGATTATTTATCAGTGCCTCGTTCTGTATATACTTTGTGAATAAAAATTTGAGTGAACTAAAACTCCAATTTTTGAAGTGAAGTGTTTCCATTCACCCCTTCGGGAAGAAAACTTGGTAGAAACTGTTTTGTAGCAACTCGGATGTCTCGGCTAAGGCCGAACTAAACCAACAAAGACCACCCTCGTTGGATCGTCCAAAGTGAATTCATCTTAAAAGTCGCAGCGAGCAGAGGCCTGCGGAAGCTGCGTGACATATATATATATATATATATATATATATATATATATATATATATATATATATATATATATATATATATATATATATATATATATATATATATATATATATATATATATATATATATATACCGGGTGTCCGAGAATTATCTGTAAAATTTTTGGCTGTTATTAAAAGTCAACCATGAAGTATAGAAATTCCAGTGTTGTCCCATTTTACAGAGAAACTCATTAAGTTTTTCTGATAACAAGTTTTGACAAGTTTTTTCTTTTTTGTACGCGGGTGACAGACATTGATGATTTAAAAGCAAGAATCACAGCTGCTATTGAGCGAATTGATGTGGATATGCTGCAGCGTACATGGCAACATTTGGATTATCGATTGGATGTTTTGCACATATCGAATGTTTGCACATATCGAATGTTTGTAACATCGTTACTTTAATAAAAAAAACTTTTGAAAATACAGATTCTAAATAATCTTATTTAAGAATTTTACGTGTGTTATCAAGAATTTTATTAAAAGGTGAAATTGTACAGATAATTTTCGGACACACTGGAATTTCTAAAAAACTTGTCAAAACTTGGTATCAGAAAAAACGTAATGAGATTCTCTGTAAAATGGGACAACACTGGAATTTCTACACTTCATGGTTGACTTTTAATAACAGCCAAAACTTGTACAGATAATTCTCGGACACCCTGTATATATATATATATATATATATATATATATATCCCTTTCAACCTTTTAAATGTTGCGTGCGATGATTGCTCATTTCACGAAGGCCAAGCTTGTTGCCCCTATATATAGTATATACAATATACAGGGTGATTCAAAAGTCAGGTTACATAGGGAAATAATGTACTATGTAATGATACAGGGAATAGTCACAGCACATGTTCGATATGGCCACCGTTAACGGCAATGCACTTGTGCAGCCAGCTAGGAATATCACATCAATGCGCTCCTCCTTCGATAACATCTCATAATTCATTTACCTGCAAAGAAACAGAAAAGCCCTATGTAACCTGACTTTTGAATCACCCTGTACATGCGCATTGGTGGTGTAGACCGTGCAGTAGTTAGGATCGCTGACTACGAATCCATATATATAATATATATATATATGCCTCACTGGTGTAGTGGTTAGCATCACTGACTACGAATCTACTAGTCTTGGGTTCCATTCTCAGTGACGGTAGTTGGCGCGCAGCAAGCCCAGCTGTTCACCCTTCCATACAATAAAATTAGTTGGTAGATAAATGAGTACCCTGGGTCCGGTTGAGGACTTTGAAATTTCTGACCCTCCGTGTTGGGTCGTGGTTCGGATTCCACATTAAGCTGTAAGTCTAAGGTGGAGCAAGGTGGAGCAACAAGCTTGACCTTTGTCATGATGAACAATTTGGGCGGAAGCAAAACCAAGGTATAAAATCTGGTATCAAGGTATATATATATATATATATAATATATATATATATATATATACTATACATATTAAAATATACATACTGAAACCAATACATACTTAAACCAATGCGAAAGAGTAGCTTATACTGCATATTATACAAAACTCTCTTAATATATCATACTATCTTGTGACCGAGTGGGTAACGTGGGGGTTTGCAATATTCAAGTTTTCAGTGGTATTATTTCGAATCTCACCGAATTAAAGTAAATTTATTTATTATGTATTTAATCTTAAAATTTAAGTTGCTGCTCGTGTGTTGTCCCTGATTCACATAAAATTGATATTCATGTAATTTCCTTCGGGTTGATGAAAATAAACTGAAACGGTATTTAATTGACATTTTCTCCAATAGATGGCGCCACCCACTTGGATTAAATTATTTTCAAGGTATCTGTTCCCTTAAAAGTATTTCATCAAGTATCGAGGTTTGATGAAAATACTGTTATCACCTGCGGGCACTCGTTCGAGGAAAGAATTTCTCACATCTTGATGAAAATTATAGTCTCAGTGTACATATTAAAAGCTGCCGCTAAATATTTTGTTTGTTTTTTTAACTTCGAATTTTTAGCGCCAAATGTTTTTTGTGTATTATTCTTGTCCTGTTCTTTTTAAGGTTTATTATTATGCACGCAAAAAAAAATTTGGACTTTTTGGCAGGACCCATTTTTCTGACGACGAGAAGGTTGGGGAAGTCTTTGTTTTCTGTGCAGAAAGCATTTGTAGAAAGCTGTATTTTAGTATAATTAAAATATTATCGTGGAACATTACAGTCTCACTGGGACTGAAAGGGTTAAACAAATACTCAGGGTCAACCCGTGTTCGACCCTTCTACGGCATCCCACCTCATTTGGAGGCTTTACTGAAGGAGAGAGTTACTTTCAATTAGCATTCTGCCTAATAACCAGTACTCGTGGCTGGTCAAGGACTTGCGCAGGAACCTGTCGAATTGATGTTTGAAGGTAGTTTGGCTGGTGTGGTGGAGGTCCCTCAATTCTTTTGGCAGCAGGTTAAAAAGTTTTAGGCCTTCTATTCTGAGTATTTCCCATCTTCGTTTAGATGGGCCCCACTCTTCCACCGCAACGTTAGTTAACAACACAAAAGAAAACAAGTAATATATATATATATATTATATATATATATATATATATATATATATATATATATATATATATATATAAGCAGTTTACCTAATATGGAATCACCAAATATTTGTTGGCATTAAGATGTTAAAGTTTATGAGTTGTGACAAGTCTTCAGATAGTATTCCCAAGGACAATGATCCAAATAAGGACTGATTTAGGAAACTCTTTTTTTTTTTATTAACTCTTTCATTACTCTGTACAGTTGAGGAAAGAAGTTCTCCAAAAAGATAAAATAATAATAATGCTAAAAAAAACTGGGAGCCGGACACAACCACCATTCCAATCGAACTTTTGGCTGTGGGGGTGTGTGGTCAAATTATTTTATTTCCAACCAATTATAATTTTTTGGATTTTGAAATTTTAAGTATTTCTTCCACAGATTTTATTTCCGCGGAGATTTGTCGGATGTTACCGTTTTTTACACCGATTTCTCTACGATCGAACTCGTTTAAACCATTTTAATTTTTTCTTCCGCTTTCGTGGAGGCTTCGATGTTCGTAAAGCGGCTTAACTACTCATCTATTTTTAAAACCCGAATGCTGACTGATGGTCGAGGGGAAATTTTTCCCCTCTTTTATTTTATAATCCCTTTTCAGGTTAAAAAAAAAAAAACCGTTAAAATATCCAAATAAAAATAATTTTGAAATCAAGAAACATTTGTAATAAATTTTATATACAAAATCAGTACTTTCATCCACAAAAATAATAATAATAATAATAATAATAATAATAATAATAATAATAATACATAAAGAATAAAGGTTATTTTAAATTTTACTATATATTTATCATTATTAATAATTGCCATTTATATAATGCGGTTATTATATTCTTCTTAAAAATCACACTTAAATTTCATTTTGACAACAGTGTTTGCTCACACTGATGGAAGAATCAATCAGGAGGTGACTGATGAATGATCGAGTCGGGAGTGAGATATTAGTGAAATTAATTTTGCTTTATCTAATTAAAAAGGTTTGCAAAATGAATGGGGTCCATAAGTTCGACGATCAAGTAATACCCGATGCAACTTTCAATTTTCAATAAAGATTGAAAATTGATTGAATAATTAACAGTTTCTGGGCAAATGCTTCGTCGCGGGAAGAGGAGGCAATACTAAACACGCCTGATTACTATCTGTCAAGATACAACTGATAAGGGAAATGTGCATAATTTATCAGGATAAATAGGTGCAACCACTTAGATCAATGATTGAAGATGAACGGGTGTGTGTATGGAAATGGTATAGAATGGTTCACAGCTACGAACCATTACTATATTTGGTATTTTCTATGGGTACTTATTCGTTCACCAACTCAAAATGTTGAACAGTTGCGCTGATAATGAACTTGCAATGAACAAAATAATTTTCAGGCTTTGATACGATCTTGTCATGAAATTTGTTTAAAAATGTTCCTTTAACCAGTTTCTTGTCAACGTCTATGACTCAGTGAGTAAAACAGCTTTCTTATAAGCGAAATAAAGACACTAAAATCGGGGGTTCGAATCCCGATGGTACTGTTAATGATAATACAATCGTTAAAGCAATGGGCCGCATTTCTTGGCCTGAGCGCTGTGCCAGTTTCTGGCCTTCGTGACTGCCGACTAATGTTTACTAATTTTTTTTATAATTTCAGAGTTAATATAAATTAAAGGAAATGTTTTTGGCATATATATATATATATATATATATATATATATATATAAAATGGGGTGGAAGGGAATTTTTATCTTTGTATGGATGGCCCTTGAACATCCCTCGCGCTCCTCATTTCGTTCTTTCACGTTATCACGACCTGACCTAATCATTGCCACTTTGAACCTCCTTCACTTAATCTCTCCTTCATCGCCTGATTCCCTTCGTCAGCGTATTTGGCACTGTCTCTTCATCTCTCTCTCTCTCTCTCATCGTCTTACTCTTTAATTTTCGTTCTATCGCTTATATATATATATATATATATATATATATATATATATATATATATATATATATACACACGCACACACCTTTGGTTAATAATATATATATATATATATATATATATATATATATATATATATATAATATATATATATATATATATATATATATATATGTGTGTGTGTGTGTGTTTAAGATATTTTCCTGTATTATTTTCCTTTTATAATTATTTCTCTCGCTCCCTCCCCCTGCACCCTCCCCCTCCCTGCCCCCTCTGGAGCCCTCAAAACAATCAGTGGAACAATGCACAAAAAGCTCAATGCTGAGACAGTGTTTAATCGAAACGCCTTCTCGATGTACTTGACATACACACACACACACACACCCACACTCGCTTATTTTCCATAGAAGGGTGCGTGTATTTTGGATTAAAAATACATGCTATACAGTAACGTATATAAACGTGACTTAAATAGATAAGATGTAGCATTTATCTTTTACTTCTTTGTTGGTCCCCCCCCCCCCCCCCGATTACCTTCCGCCGGTCCCCGTAATCCTCTCCAACTGATAATTCGACAACCCTCAAAATCAGTCAACTTTATTGATAACTCTGCGACTTTCCTCGATGACCTGATATACACTTCCGCAATGCATCAAATATTTTTTTTATTTTCACGTGACGCATATTTCCTGTATCCTGTATAATCCCCAGTTACCCGTAACTTAAGGTGAAGTTTTAAATAACTGTAATTCTTCGTAACTTTAACTTTAGTAAAGTCTAATAAAGTTTTACGATTTCTCATTACAGTGCTACCCGTCCTAGCAGAAACTGCATTTCGTATAACTTGTAATATTTTGACCTCACTTTTAAACCTCGTTTCAATCATGATAATTTGGAAACATTTTTCTTATTTCATCGAAATCGTAAAATAATTTCTTTCAACTTCTTTTAAAAGCTTTGCGACTATTCGTAACTTCTCGTGAAAGATGTTGACTACTCGTAGAAGATTTTAATGTTGTGTAACTTCATTTTGTTGTATCCTTCTATTGTTGTTTTGAATTAATGCGAACTTGGCGTGACTTCTCGTAACTTTATATGACATCTTTGACTCGGTGAGTGCTTTGTGTTCTAAGGTCGCTTCGAGTGTTACCTTCATTGAGGATGACATCGATAAGACACGCCGGATTAAAACTCCGACCTTCCTAATCAAAAAGCAGAGTACAATCTTGATAGAAATTATATCTTCAATAAAGAAATAATAATAATAATAATAATAATATTAATAATAATAATAATAATAATAATAATAATAGTAATAATAATAATAATAATAATAATAATAATAATTATTATTATTATTATTATCAGAGATCCATGTCCGAGTTGAGAGAAAGAGGTCAGCTGGAGGTCTCTCTGTGGAGAGAGATTGGGTATGTAGGTATGCGTTATGGGTGTTACAGACGACTGCTGTTGCAGGAGAACGACATTAAATCGATAAACAATATTAAATCAGCATTTTTGTAGAAGTGAATCTTGACAAAGTCCTAATATGAGTCGACTGGGGGCGCAGCAGAGCAAGGGGCAAGGAGTTTTATACGAAATATGGCAGAGAACGCGCGTGTATAAATCAAGTGTTGGTAAAAACAATTTTGAAATTACTAAAAAGAAGTGTTGGTGAGAGATATCCGCGAACTGGGAGAATTAGGCAAGATACAAGGCACGGAGGAGGATTATATTATCTTGTGACAAGTGCTTGGTTTGGAGAGAGCTCAACAGTTTGAATAAACCCTAAAGTTAGGTTAATAATAATGACATCAGTGATAACAATGTTAATGATGACATCAGCGATGACAATGTTAATGATGACATCAAAATAGTGTAAAAATGTAAAGAATTTCCTTACTTTTTTCACTTATAATTGAAAAGAAACCAAATTTATAAAAAAAAATCCTTTCGATTTTTGTGCTTAAACTATCTGAGTATCTATGAATGTATGTGTATGTGTATGTATGTATCTATGTATGTGTATGAATTATAAGACCAAATTAATGACTGGTTTACTGTTGATGCTAGAGTACGACAGTCTGTTGAATGTTTTTACGGATGGAATGGTGATACGTGTAATAAAAAAGAAGAAGAAGAATGTTGGAGGGGAGATTAGTATGGTCTCAGAAGACAATGATATGAGCTGATGATGTGGTGGTGTTGTAAGATAAAGTGAATCAAAGGATGAATTAGGATATTGGCATGTTTTGTCGACGTGGGAGAAAGCCGATTACTGAAAGTTGCTGAGAATATAAATGCGTTTCGTTTCGTCGGGAGAGGACGGTAAAGACGTAGTGAGTGTTGCGAATGTGGATTTAAATACAGAGTATCTCTAACTTATCTTTACAAATTCATTTGAAATTGAATTGAAAACTGTAATTTAATAATTTATGGACACCCTGTACTCGCGACGTGTAATGCGTAACGGAAATGAATGACGCAGAAACTGAGAATACATTTTAATATAAAATAACACGTTTTTATGTCTTAAACTTAAACGATTCCGTTCAAAAATTAACAGTAACAGTAGACGCCACAGTAATAATTACATACTAAATATACAAAACTTCATATAAAAATTATATATATATATTGTAGTTGACATCATTGCGACGGTGCCACATTTGCTCTCTGTGCGTGTGAGGGCGCGGATGTGCCAAATCTGTGGCCCTCTTGTAGGAGAGCGGCCGTATCGATTCCGCGTGTCTTATTGTCCGCTGTTTATATTGGCCGCTCTCTGATCCTCGCCTCAATATTATTTGCGGTCTCCATGAATACGGGCGCAGATATAACACATTCATGAATAACTTTCATTTCAATACTCTTCCGCTTTCATGCAGGCACTTTCAACACACACACACACACACGTGTATGTGTGTGTGCGCGCGCGCGCGTCTAAGTTGTTTATTATTATTATTTGTTGAAGTAACCCGTGAATACAGTCTTCAAAACAAAATTTATTTCAGTATTAATATTTATTTATCCTCTCTCTCTCTCTCTCTCTCTCTCTCTCTCTCTCTCTCAGTTTCATCGTTTTACACTTTCTCTCATGTTTTTAAAATGTGTCCTGAAAATTTCTTCATATTTGATATGCCATCTTCATCAGCTGTTTTCGTTTACATTCCAAAGTAAATCTATTGTTTTTAGTTAATCTATTAATCACACTTCAAAATGTCAAACGTCAAATGTATTCAGGAAATACCGAAATGTTAGTTTCTTTCGTATCATATTTATATGGTGTGATTAATGGTGAATTGCGCTTTGGCAGATCTCTCACTATCTTTTATTTGAACATTTTAAGGTGTAGTTTACAGTTCTACTTCAGTTTACACTTACTCGTAATCCATTTTGCTTTTGTCAATATGGATCTAGAGGAGTGATGGGCAACCTAGGCTATTGAGTGAGCCGCATGAGTGGCTTTCCTTCATCTCAGTGGGCCGCGAGATTAAAAATGTGCATGTGCGCTAAACATGGCCCCACGAATAATGGCCCCCAAAATTTCATAAAGAGTTAGAGAAAATTATTATTTATATATTAATTGAATTGTGATCAACTTCAAATAGTAAAGCAAAAGAAACATTTTTTTATGCTTACCTTTTATGCTTTTATGCTTATGCTTTTATGCTTATGTTTTATGCTTATGTTTTTATGCTTTTATGCTTATTAATATAAAGAAATTTTGTTAAATCAAACAAAATTATCAGTAGATTATGGAAATATTAATATAAATTCCAAAATTTTCATTCATGTGGACAATGGTTAGTAAAATGTCTATTGGGCCGCACTCAGAAACCTGATGGGCCGCAGGTTCCCCACCACTGATCTAGAACATCGAACTCATTCTCATACAGTTTTTGAATTCGTAAAATATTGTTTATGGGTACGATACAGCGTTTTAAGAATGAAGGCGCATGATTTGCTGAGAAGAGTCGTTTGCCTGAAAACATGAAATAATAATGTACCCCAAAACTAGCTTTCTTCTGAATTTTAGAAGCGTATCTTTTGTATTGTACTGTACCACTTCTCAAAATCAAGTTAAAATAATAGTGGGGTCGTAACGCCCGTAGAGTTTTTCACTTCTTTGTGTTTCGATGATAATCCAAATTTCAATTCAATTCCTTATTCATTCCCAAACTCATACACTACAAAGTTAACATTGACTGAGTTAACATATAGTTTTCGTTATTACAACACTCAAACTGTATGCAACTGTAAACTGGCTTTAGCAAGAGGACGTGCTTTATGTATAATTATAGAATCTTTATATGAAGATAAAGGGTAAAAGTAATTTACAGTGTAGGACATACTCCATTACTTCATAAATATTACAGTTCAATGCTTTAAATTTGAAAGGGATTTTTACTCTAATAAAGTTGTTGTTACACATTCGGGCAATTGATGTCTTTTGTACGCTTAAATGTTTACAGGTAACATCACTTCTATCTCGATATTAAACTGTCTTATACCAATTATAATAAATCTGTCTCTGTGTAACACATATTGACAATACAGTAATAATAATAACATAATAATAATAATAATAATAATAATAATAATAATAATTTAATACAAATATTTGCAAAAATATTTTTTTTTTAGGAAATGACAATTGGTTTGTAAACATTAAAAATATTATTAGAATTTATTTATCGTTAATTAAGATGGATGATCAAACATTTTGCCTCAGACTGACTGAAAGGAGGTCAAACCATTTTAATTTAAAATTTCTTCAGTCAATATATTAATTTTTTATATACTTATTTTTCTTAAGAATTTTTAAGAAATTTTATCTTCAAATAAGTCATCCATCTATCTATCTATCTATTTATTTATGTATCTATCTATATATATATATATATCTATATATATATATATATATATATATATATATATATATATATATATATATATATATATATATATATGACTACATAAAAGGATTCTTTTGTGAGCCATGGTTCGCTTTTAACCATATCGTGACCATAATACTTATTTAATGATTTCACTGTAGGTTAATGAATAGTGAAAAATGAATGCTGACGAGTGTCTACGTGCGTCGTGACGTCACGCTATGCGTAGACCACAAAGGGAACCGTCTTTGAATGAAGGTACTTTCTCATTGGACGCAACAATAACTTTCATACGAGTTAATCCTTTATGCGATTGGTTGAGGGATCTCTGACGTCACAAATCGCGAATGACGTCATAGGGCAAAGCGACCCCTGAGTGGCTAAGGTGAAAGGTCTATCGATTAGCGGCGTAGGACTCTTGCAAAGGTCATTTTAAGGTCGAATACAATAGGTACAGAGGTCAATAATCACTCTTAATGGTATTTAAACTGGATAAGTAATAAAATAAATTAAATGTAAGTTCTTCTTAATTGGATACCTGACCTTTATCATTGCTTTACGTACCTTTCTTTTTTCTTTTAGTTTCGCTCCTTTCGTACGAAGTTGATCTCTCGACCCCTCAGAATCTACCTTTGCTTCCCTCCGTGTCTTAATAGCCTGCAAGATGGCGATGTAGGTAACATCAGTATGGAGGTGTATCTGCACAGTCCATTTTTACGAAATTTCATTGGATATTATTTTATGACGAAACTTTGATATGTAATACTCCAAATAGCTGCACAAAATCTAAACATATAATCCCTCACTGTACTTTGAAATCTGGATTTAAAGCTTAATACTTGTGTACAGTAATGTAGTGCACTGTAATTTACTGTACACGTGCAGATTTATTATAAGGAAATGTATGGCTCTCTTAGGCTCCGTGACTCATGCACAGAGTTTTTAATCAATTGTAGTTTGTATTGTTCGAGTCTCTTATACAGTTGTCGAAATATCATCTTCGTTTTTTATTTGAAAGTCTAAATGTGGCCCGAACACGCAAATTGTTTATACAAGAAACGCATTTAAGTGAAGTTATGTCTACATTTAGAAGCAGCAGAAAGAGGATCAGTGGAATGGAGGTGGCAAGTTATAAACTCCAAAATATCAAGAAGATGTACGGGTGCAAAAACGTCATATTTCTTTCTGTCAAATCTGTCTAAATCTGTCTAATTTATTATTTTGACAAAATCTGTCGTATTTACAATATGAACGTTCGAAAAGAGGTCCAAGAAGATCAGGGAAAGTGAGGGGACCATCCATGATGAAAGTTTTTAACTAATTGAATCTTGACCATAATCTTGGATATAACGGTCGTAATTTTATCTTTGCTTAGACTGTGGTTATCGCATAAACATTTCATGTGTTTGAGTAGATGTTACTCTTAAAATTGGAGTCTTAATATAGGGAACCCCCTCTCACCAATTCGTAGTAACCTCTTTATAAGACGGGCTACATCGTGGCCATGTCGGAATACCATTTCTCGTATGGTCAACGAAGTTAAGCGACATTGGTTCTGGATAATATCTGGATGAGTGACCGTTCTCTGCTTCCAGATGAAGTAACGACCCATGGTCTGGATCTCACGCAAAGCTGTAGGTCTTCCCCATCGTATGAACTTTGCCATTACGAAGGAGATTAAAGAATCCCAAAACCCCAACATTATCTTTAAACGGAACTTTTGAGAAAATTTATTTGCCTGGTATTTTTGTCCCGGACTTTGACATGTCACTGATGTGATCCCAAATTCTCTTCACGGTGAAGTATTTCTAGGCAAATGGAATAGTCTCTCCCATTATCAACTTTAAATTCGTATTAGATAAGGATGACACATTGGCTTCGCTCGATGTAGAGGTATTTAGCATTTGTAAGGACCAACCCTTCTTCAATTTACCAAGAGGGCGATAATTCACAGGCGATAATTCACAATGTTTTCTTACTAATAACTGATTTTATATAATTCAACTACGCTGTTTTCGAATAAAGTGTCCATTTTTTCTATCACGTAAAGATTTTCTGCAAACTGGAAGGGAAAAAACAACAACAAACAAATATTATTTATTTAAATTTACATTACGTACCTATTTCGCTTTGTTATACTAATTACAAATGCAAACAACTTTAGAAAGAAAGAAGACTATTAACGTCAATTACATATTCATCTTTATTTGTCCTGAGTTTTCTTGCGAGATATATGCCTTTTAGTCTCGAATGTACGCGCTGTTCCTTTTCTTTTATGTAATAATTCTGGAGTATCTCGTTTCAACATCCAGCAGTAATCAGCCATCATGCTGATGTCCCACCTTCCCTGATATCTCTTCTCCATTTCTTTGATGTCTTGGTGAAACCGTTCTCCTTGTTCTTCGCTGAGTGCTCCGAGATTCTCAGGGAAGTATTAAAAGTGTGAATGTAAAAAATGTAATTTTAAACTTATAATACAACCCAACTCTTTGAACTTATTTAGCATGTTGTTCACAGTGTTTTGGTAATTTGGGTCTTTGTTGTTCCCCAAAAATTTGCTGATAATATCCTTAAAAGCAATCCACGCTTCTTTTTCAAGATTGTTCATTGTTCTTTCAAAGTGCTCATCCAAAGTCAGTTTTCTAATCCGGGGACCAACGAAAATTCCTTCTTTCAATTTTGCTTCCGAAAGAGTTGGGAAATTTACCACACAGATACTTAAAACAATCTCCATCTTCGTCTAAGGCCTTAACAAATTGCTTCATCAAGCCCAATTTTATGTGAAGCGGAGGTAAAAGGACTTTCTTCTTGTCAACCAAACTTTCACGTTGAATGTTTTTAGAACCAGGTGTCAGGTTGACTCTGCGTGGCCATTCCTTTTTCATCCAGTGCTGAGTTCTTGTTCGGCGATCCCATTCACACAAAAAAACATGGAAACTTCTTATAACCTGGTTGTTGACCTAACAACATACAAATCACTTTTAAGTTTCTACAAAGTAGACAACCGTGTTCTTTGTATTTAACCTTAGCTAGAAGAAGCTCAAAATTTTCGTACGTTTCCTTCAAGTGAGCCGAATGAGCCACAGGAACGGATGCCTACAAGTTACTGTTGTGAAGGAGGACGCCTTTTAGACTTCTTTTCGAGGAAGCAATAAAAAGTCTCCAATCATTTGGGTCATAGACTGCAGCGCCTAGCTTAAGTATTAGTTCCGAAACATTGTTGCAATATACCAGTGAATTTTCTTGAGAAAAATATTGGATGAATTCTTTTTTGCGATTTCTGTACCAGTAAAATGACGTCTCGCGAGAAAGCAAGTTCTTTGCACGAAGTCTAGATCCCAAAATCTGTGAAGAATCCTTCGGGAGACACAAATCTTTTACCAAATCATTAAGTTCACTTTGTGTAAACAATTGGGGTTCACCAGATGTTTCGGTTTAAAAACAATCAATATCATCGTTTCCATCGTCATCAGTCACCGAATCAAATGAAGTTATATCAAGAGTATTTGGTTTAGTAGGTACAGGTATACCAGGTCCATGAGCAACAGGTCTTATAGCAGACTGAAAGTTTGGATAAGAAATTTCCTTTTCATTTTTAGTATTGTAGCCTTGCACGTTACATGAACAAAAATAGCAGTCATTGCTGTGATTTGTAGGCTCACGCCAGACCATTGGGATACCTAAAGGTAAAGAATCCTTTTTCCCTTTACTCCACAGTCTAAGGTGTTCAACACAAACTCTGCAAACTTTATGTGGAGGAGGAGGATGCCAGTGGGCATCGAAACTGTTGTGGAAATAAACTCTGTCTATTAGAGTGGGTTTTTATTTTCATATTTTGACCTTCACGTAGAAAAAAGTGAAGTTTTTTGCATTTATTGTGGAGTCTATGATTTATCTTGATCCCCAAGTTTCATTCCGAAGTACGCATAGTATGCTTTCCTGACGAAGTCTGTAATATCTCACCTTTGTTTTCTTACAGTAAATTTTACACAAATATAACAGAAAATGTTTAGGCTATTTACACACCCTCTGGTTGCCATAGCGACAAATAAACAAATTTCAAAAGAGAAATATAGTTACCGCGCACCTTTGAATAATAAAGAACTATAACCTCGCACGTACTAGACTGACTGACTCATCTCGTGGCTTGTCAATCACTTATATACTAACGATGCGTTTCTCGAATGTTCTAGAAGACGCTATGACGTCACTTCTGATCTGGAAGCATTTATAGGCAGTAGTTTCTAATCAAAATTTAATTGAGTCAATTTTAATGAAAATTACTTACATATGTAATGTGAAATATGACATTTTGTGAAAAATATGTACGTGATGGCGAAAAATTATTATTATTTTCGGAATCAGCGTGCAAAAATTACTATATAAGTGATAAAATATTTAGAACAACAAAACCATCACAGGCCTGTGATATAATCAGATAATCAGGTGATTTTTACTTTAGGTCATTTCGTTTATTTGACCTCCACTTTTTTATTCAATGATTGAATTTATTTATTTATTTATTTATTTATTTATTTATCCTTATTTGGATACTCCGATGCTTTAGTAGTAAGTTTTAATCTGTAGGATTGCTTAGGCACATTTGACAAAAAGAACGTTTTAGTGATATTCTGTGCGAATCTTTGGTCTCCTAAGTTCTTGATTTGCAATGTTATACCTGTTGTTTAAGCTACACATATAATCTCTTATGGAAAATGCTTTGTAGCTACAACGAGAATAAAGGCGTAAACTATTCTGGGGATTATAAATTTAATTGCAGGGATTGTTCTAATTTTACATCGGATAAACATAGAACTTCAGGCGCTGCATTTATCACCATGGAAACGGTGTAATCGTGTTGGAGATTCGAAAAGTTCAGTATTTACTCATATAATCCGACAGAAATAAGAACTGGGTTGGAAGTCACCCGAACTTTGACTTTTTTCCTCCTCCAATTTGGATAATCGTAGACTTATGGAATCTTTTTAATTCATAGTTTCAAATTTCACCAGAAACAAAGAATTTTTTTTTCTAATTGTGCTTCCAACAAAATTTTAAATCAGAGTTCCATTTGCAACTGTACTTTATCGAAATTTAGACCAGAACGGTTTTGTTGGTTGATTATCCTATCTTTACTATGACGTAACCTACTTTATTGTTGATGTATTTTCATTAGCTAAAAACTCTCAGTTTTAGAGTGAGTAGGTTTTAAAGCCAACGAGAATTTTTAGAAAAGTTTTGCTGCGATTTTGAATTGCTTATTTTTATTTATTTGTTTATTTATTTTTTTATTTATTTTTATTTTGCTTCATTTTGTCTTTTAAACTTTTAACAATTTTAACGCGTTAATTGTAATTACACAAAGAGAATTTCGTAAGATCTTTCTCTCTCTATCTTTCATGCATGCTGATGTTGTGCAGGTTCGCCTTTATGAAAGGCTATGTCGCTTGGTCATGTCCCAACACCGCTTTCTGTCAATCAGCAAAGTTAAGCAACATTGGGTGTAGGTAATAGTTGGATGGGGGACCGTCCTTCGCGTCCAGATGATGTATAGACTCCCGGTTTGGATCCCGCGTAAACCTGTAGGGTCCCCACGAAGGAGGTTAAGCAATCTCCTAAAACACCCCAAAACACACACACACACTTAATGGAAGTGTATTTTGCTCAGGTTTTCTGATAATAATATATTCCAATTGCATTTATGTGTATTTGCTCGAAATCGAAAACTTTCTAACGTACTCCAGTTTAATCAATCCTTACATAACTTAGTCCAGTCTTAACCCAAACGGGTCTTTTCGGTTTGGCGGACTGCTACAGATTTTTACGAACTTTAGCAAATCAATTATTATTTACAAATTTTATCCTAAGGAAACGTAAGTTAGGTTAGGTTAGGTTAGGTTAGGTTTAGTTAAGTTACGTTAGGAATTAGACATTCATTTCCTTAGGATAAAATTTGTAAATAATTTATTTGCTAAGTTTTGTAAAAATCTGTAGCAGTCTTCCAAACCGAAAAGATCCACCCAAACTAATATAACATAACCAGACCTAATGTAATTCAACCTCATCGAACTTAACCAAATTTAATTTAACTGAGTCGACATTATACTGTATGTACGCAAGGAAATTAAATTTAGACTTTATATCAGTATATTTTGCATAGGTTTATATATATATATATATATATATATATTATATATATATGATGAATAAAACCACGAAGGAAAGGAAACACAAAATGGTGCTCAAGCGCTTTCGTCTAATGACATCCTCAGGAACACTGAAGTACATAAAAAGGTTACAGCCTATATATAGGTTACAGAAAGAAAAAAAAAAGAGAAAAAATAAATAACATACACACACACACACACATATATATATATATATATATATATATATATACACATACATATCTATATATACAAATATATACATACATACATACATACATATATATGCAATAAACAGAGAAGTAAAAATAAAAAATTAAAAATTAAAACCTTAAAGGATTACCAGTAAGGCGTACAGATTTGTAAGGAAAAATATCGATTTTTAGCACAAGATCAAATGGATTATAAAAATACAAATCTATACTGGAACTCTGCCCGGGTTTTAACACTCTGCTGCCTATGGTCAGGTTTCGATATATATAAAAAAATAAAATGCAAATTAAAAGTTAATAAAGTAGCAGACAAGTTTACCAAAGATTTAATGTTTTACCCTTCTTATCTAAATCTGTTTTAAAGGAATTCAAAATAACAGGATCGAGTTGAAAAAGACCTTTGCTTATGTTGAAGTTATTTGAAAGTTGGATAATGGCAGACTCAAGAATATTTCTATTAACAATGTTGCTTCGTAACATTTTGGATCGAAAAATTAAAAGTCTCATTCGAGATAGTCAGTGGAGTAAAAAAGCAAGCTCAAAGTGTGTTTTGAACCTTTCTTCGAAAAACATTAGTGACGATGCAAAAAGTGCCCTTGGATATGGTATGTCCTTTTTTTGTTAAAAAACCTTCGGCTTTACAAATTTGTTACAGTCTCGCGTGTTTTTGAAAAACAGTGTAATCTCCCTCAGTATTTGTTTAACATAGTTAAAGGCCTCGTTTATAGTGCGGCGAATGGTAATTGCGAAGATAACTTTCCTAAACGTTTTCGCAATAGCCTCTCACAATTAAAAAAGATGGGGAGCTCCATATTACTAAAGCAGACAAGGCTAACACCATAGTTATTATGGACAAAGTGGACTACATCGGAAAGATGAACGAGCTTCTCCAGGACCCCGCCACATACACCAAACTTAGGAAGAACCCGCAGGATGACGTCATCAAATAATTTAATAGTGGCTTGAAACGCCTTCTCAAAGATCATAAGGACTTATTCCGCTTTTCATGTCCACTTCACCTGCTCTGCCCTACCTTTACGGTCTTATTAAAACCCACAAACCTGGTAACCCTATGCGCCCTATTATTAGCTCGGTGGGCTCTATTACTTATAAACTCTCCAAATGGCTTGTCAAAGTCTTGTCCCCATTCTCGGAACTATCTCTGATTCACATGTAAAAAATTCCATGGATCTTACGGAAAAATTGAATAATGCACGTACTGAAACTAACGATAAATTGATCAGTTTTGATGTTTGTTCATTGTTTACAAAAGTGCCGATTGACGATATGCTTGACTTTCTCTTCCAAGAATTACATAAGTATGACCTGCCACTACCTTCACACATTGTTTTGGAACTCATTAAGCTTTGCATCAAAGACTGTAAATTCACTTTCAATAACGAGTATTATCAACAAGTTTTTGGGATGGCTATGGGCAACCCCTTATCGCCCCTCCTCTCCAATATTTATATGGAGTTTTTCGAAATTACCTATATTCCGAGAATCCTGGGGGTTGGCATCCCTTGGTTGCGGTACGTCGACGATATTTTGTGTATCTGGCCCATGAATCGTGACCTGGATAGCTTCCTCCTTCCTTCAGTTAAATAATCTAGTCCCCTCCATTAAGTTTACTTTAGAAGTGGAGCAAGACAATTCAATCCCATTTTTGGATGTGCGTGTACATAGGGAAAGCCCAGGTTTTAAGTTTAGTATCTATCGGAAAACGACAAACAATTTGTCCTACGTACACTTTTACTCGGACATGATACCCCCACTAAGAAGGCCATATTTTCATCAATGTTTCTCCGCGCCCTTAGGATCGCCAGTCCGGAATACATCGATGCCGAATTGGAAAAAATCAACGGTATTGGAAGTGATTTGTGTTATCCATCTGCGTTTATGGAATCTTGTCTCAACAAGGCAAAACGAACTTTCTATCGTGTCAATATTAACACTCGTACTTTGTCAAAAAATATTTAGTACTTCCATTTTTCCCGGGCTTTTTAGGCATTGCTAATGTACTTAAACTTTTGGATATTAATGTAGTATTTTCATATAACAATATTGTGAAAAATATCATAGTAAAAAATAGCCCTACCAATAATTCAGGCATTATCTATAAAATTGGGTGTAAACAATGTGATTCCTTTTACATAGGTCAGACGGGAAAGGATTTGCACACACGTATAAAAACAGCATCAATATTCCGTTAGAACAGGACAGTTGTCCAGTGCCCTTTTTGTCCATTTGTCAGAGTTAGCCCACTGTATTGATTGGAATAATGCTTCAGTTTTATTCCATTCAAGCAACATTGTTAATGGAAATATTCTTGAGTCTGCCATTATCCAACTTTCAAATAACTTCAACATAAGCAAAGGTCTTTTTCAACTCGATCCTGTTATTTTGAATTCCTTTAAAACAGATTTAGATAAGAAGGGTAAAACATTAAATCTTTGGTAAACTTGTCTGCTACTTTATTAACTTTTAATTTGCATTTTATTTTTTTATATATATCGAAACCTGACCATAGGCAGCAGAGTGTTAAAACCCGGGCAGAGTTCCAGTATAGATTTGTATTTTTATAATCCATTTGATCTTGTGCTAAAAATCGATATTTTTCCTTACAAATCTGTACGCCTTACTGGTAATCCTTTAAGGTTTTAATTTTTAATTTTTTATTTTTACTTCTCTGTTTATTGCATATATATGTATGTATGTATGTATGTATGTATGTATTTGTATATATAGATATGTATGTATATATATATATATATATGTGTGTGTGTATGTATGTTATTTATTTTTTCTCTTTTTTTTTTTTCTGTAACCTATATATAGGCTGTAACCTTTTTTGTACTTCAGTGTTCCTGAGGATGTCATTAGACGAAAGCGCTTGAGCACCATTTTGTGTTTCCTTTCCTTCGTGGTTTTATTCATCATAAATATTTTTCACGTGTTACTTTCGTGAAATAATTTTCATATATATATATACACAGGGTGAGTCAAAAGTCAAGTCCAGAAACATAGGAAATAACTGGAAATTGTTATTACAATAATTTTCAGGTGTTGGCTTCGTCGTCTTGGTCTAGTGGGTGGAGTGGCCTCCCCGGTCCCCCGACCTGACACCGCTAGACTTTTACTTCTGGGGACACCTCAAAGCCATTGTGTATGGTCTGAAGATCCGGGATACAGACCACTTGAAGCAGCGCATTACAGAAGCCTGTGGTGTAATCCAGCCAGATGTCCTGAAAGAGTCCAGGTCGAGTGGGGAAACAGAGTCCAGAAATGTCTGGAAGTGAAAGGAGAACATATAGAGCACATCTTTAACATTACTTGTAACACATGTCTTTTTGCAATAAAAGTTTCCTATCCTTCCTATGTTTCCGGACTTTTGACTTACTGTATATATATATATATATATATATATATATATATACTAGCTAAAGTGGGGCCTACGGGCCCATTTAGCTACGCCCGTGGTGCTGGGGCCTTTGGCCTCAGTAATGGGAGCCACAGGCCCCCCCCAGTTACCGGGAAGTCAATTATTCAGTCAATAAAACTATAGAAAAGAATGTTGCCCGGGTTAATTGAATGCCCGGTTAGGTCAACTGAATGCCCCCAAAAAACCCTCACCCCCCCTTATGCAACTTGGGGGCTAACCCCCTCCCCATTACCCCCACCCCTCCCCCATTACCCCCACCCCTTCCCATTACCCCACCCCTCTCCCATTACCCCCACCCCTCCCCATTACTCCACCCCTCCCCCATTACCCCAACCCCCTTTTGAAAGCCGTAAAAATATTTAGTCTGTAATGGTTGCAGCACCAGTATGAAAGTGCATAAAAAGAACTCATTTGGTAAATTTTTCAACTTAGCCGCAGATTAAATTTCGGCTCAAAGCTGAACGCAAAACAAATATTTTTTACACTTTTTAAAATTATAATTAAAAGTAGAATTCATTACGCCTTTTTCTAATGCATTAAAATACAAATATCGCCCATATATATCAAGAATCTTCTTCTCTTTTCGAGCGTGACAGACTGACAGACATTCCTGGGTGTTTATAGTATTAATATATATATATATATATATATATATATATGAGGCGAAACATGATTGGTGGTGGGAAAGCGAGGCAAAAGCAGTGTAAATGCCAGGTTAGTTCCCACTTTTCTAACTGTTAGGCGTACGATTCAGTAGGTTAGGTTAAGTTAGGTAATAGATTAGATTAGGTTAGCTTATATGTTAGGTTAGGTTATAGGTTAGGTTAACCTAAAAAACTTACATTACTGTGGAATGAAATTAGAGTTTAAATTTTCAGAAAATTTGAATAAACAATACTTCAATAAAGCCTACTTGTCGCAATTTTTACTTGCATAAAGTCACCCCTTGCATACACTTGACTCGCATAAAGTCGAGGGTGATGTTATGGAACTGGATCCACTTTATCTAACCCGTTGGGTTATGTTAGATTAGGTTGGTTTAAGTTTGGTCAGGTTATAAAGTCGGTGATCGTGTAGAAATAGAAATGAACAGAAAGATAATTTATGATTTTTCAACAAAACCTGAACGGATTTAAGTATTCTTGAATGACGTCAAATTGCCTAAAATGTACGAGCACAAAGTCGAACCTGCATCATACTAACTTACATAATGACGGAAGTAGTATAGCCGCAAAAGGGGAGAGTGCAAGAATGTTGCAAAGGGGGGTGGGGGTGTCGCAAAAGGGGGGTGGGTTGTTGCAAAGGGGTGGGGGTGTTGCAAAGGGGGTGGGGTTGTTGCAAAGGGGGTGGGGTGTTGCAAAAAAAAAAGGAAAAAAAATCCCCCAAAGGGGGGATGCTGTAGGTGCAACAAGGAAAACTTGGAGGCGGCGTTATCCCCCAAGAGAAAGGAGAGAAAGGAGGAGAGAAAGGAGGAGAGGTGTTCACCTGGCAGGAGCCAAGTGCATATTGTTTGTTTTTTCTGTTTAAGGTGCTTCAACCCTACTGGATTATTGACACCATTTTTTTTTTGACTCCCCGAAGGGAGGTAGAAAAGGAAGAAAGAAGAGAAGGTGAAATATATTTTTGAGTAAATTGTTATCCATATTAAGACTTCAGCCGAGTAGACGTTGTTTTATAGACTCCTAATCAGCCAGTTGGCTTAGAAGGCGTAAATGGCTTGAGTTGCCAGATGCCACTTTTTAGCAGTATTATTGTATACATTATTATAGGCTCCTAATCAGCCAGTTGGCTTAGAAGGCGTAAATGGCTTGAGTTGCCAGATAGCGCCATGTATTCATTTAATTCTAATCGATGACTGAGTTGCCAGATACCACTTTTTAGCGATACAATTGTATACACTATTATAGACTCCTAATCAGCCAGTTGGCTTAGAAGGCGTAAATGGCTTGAGTTGCCAGATACCGCAATACCATTGTATACATTATTATATTTCTTAAAAGTTGGTTTAGAATACCGGTAGTAGGTTTAGAAGGCGTAACATGATATAATTAAGTAAAACAACATTGCATCATTCAGTTTATTATAATTATATAGAAAATAAATATACATTTCAATTGAGGAATATGCATATAATCATAACAGTACAGGAAATATATACACACAATTATGGATATATATAAAATAAATATACATTTCAAATAGAAATAAATATACATTTCAATAATAATAGAAATATGCATATAATCATAACAGTACAGGGGAAATATCACGCAAAATATATAAATGCATTTCAATAATAATAGAAAATATGCATATAATCGTACAGGGGAAATATCACGCAAAATATATAAATACAATTCAATAATAATAGAAATATGCATATAATCGTACAGGAGAAATATCAAGCAAAATATATAAATACATTTTACTTTTTTTTTCAAAATACTAAACTCGGTCTTAATCGAGTTTACAATTACATCATTATTGCTCTGCATTACGCAGTATGTGCGGCTTAATAATATTTCACCGCTTAAAGTATAGGGAAACCTGTATTCGATATGAACGGCTTTCATATCGCTCAGTACTATTTTTGTTCCCACTTTACAACCGGTTGGTAAGTCATCTTTAAATACGTCTAGAATACAATCAAAAGCACGCACAAGAGTTCATCGTTAGCTACATTATTAAACACAAGTTCATAAGCACGCTTTTCCAATCGAGGGTTTTATTTCTACCGACTCGAGCTTTTCATCGTGAACTCACTCAACATAGCGGCAATTGAAATAATCTTCTAATCGTTACGACAACTGCGCGTTATATAAAGAAATAGTCTTCAGGTTGAACGGTGTAGGTGAGCTCAGCCTTGTACCGATCAATTGCTTTGTACCAAAGTTCATGTATTTCAAAGAGTCTAAACTTTTAAATAAACATCCAGCACTAGACCATTCTCACCCAGCCTACACTCGGTAAACCCATCGAGCAGAGCGGTGTAGGCGTATTCAAGTACGTATCGAAATAAAGCATGTCCGTAACACGCGCGTCTAATATAGGTTTCAGCTTGCGGAATCCGATTTCAAACATTCTGTCGAGGATGAAACGGTTTCGCGTAGGAACAAGAGCGTATTATCAGAAGCATTCTTCAATCAGCCGTATATCAATGCACGGCCGAGATCGTTATTTATACACAACGTACATACAACGGCGTATGAGGGTGCGTCACTAATCTGCTCTCTTCTTGTACCTACGTTAGCAGGTATTTATAACGATCTTCACTCCACTTCTCAACCTATCACGAAGATTCTATTCATCTCCTCGACACTTAAATAAACCCGTTTGTTTGTTTGTCTACATTCCGTTTCCAGTACATAGCTAATGGTACCGGAATTACGCCTGAACACGCGCAACGATTTCGTCACGGACACATCGTACGAGGCGTTGAGAATGCTGCTCAAAGGAAGTTCCATCGTATTCGAGGAGCGCACGTCCACTCGGTTCAAGCTCTGAGATAACTATGAGCCGTGTGAGGCACGCAGGTAGGCAGGAACGGTTCGACGGGCGGCTGACTCGATGATACGTGAATGGGCTTGTTCGTATGATCCGCGAGTCGTACCGAATTGTTGTACATATTTCGGTACAAGAATTAATTTCATCACTACCAGCCTACGCACCAGACATTTTACCTCAGGATAAGAACTAGGAACATTTTATGTTTTACTAAACATCTTCACACTCCGGCGCACTATTTGAGAGGAACATATGCTCATATTTTTCCTTTCTGCCCATCAAACGATACTCGTCTCTAAAGTCTGTTAAAAACTCACGCAGGGCACTAGCCACAACCTCACTACGAACCTCATCATGATATACGTTAATATAGTGATAAAAATACTTAAGATTGTCCATGATCACGAGATTCACATTTTCAGTCGTAGGGTATGAGTAATCGACATGGTGTAGCATGACGTAATACCGCTTGTCACACCACCCATCCGCAAGACTCATTATCCATACCTGCTGCTTCTCTTCTGCACGCGTTGTTTCTTTTACTTCACGGTGTATGTGAGACTTTATAAAGTTTAGCTCTGCAGTATACTTCAGCACATCGTCTGTGCAACGAAAGCCTTCAACGGTCTCACCAGAACATCCGTAGAGTATTTGTACATCTTGGAACTTCGCACAATCCAATGTGTTTTTAAAAGAGGTATAGGAGGGAGGAATAGGAAGTTTTTCGGTATCCACCACATCCTGACACTTTGCTGAATACCATTTCATAAACGTTGTACAAGCAATATTAAAGGTAGCCATTTGAATACACGTCTGATCTGAATACACGTCTGATCTCTCGGGCTTACTGCAGTCGACTGACCACGCAGGGACTCCCAGATAGTAGCATGACTCACGGTCTTACAGTGGGCGGAGCTTAGAACTTTCACCTGCACACACACACACACACACACACACACACACACACGGAGAAAGTGAAACGCTAATTGAAACATGATTTATTTAATAAACGAGATATTCAAGTTATATATATTTACAAATACGATTTAATAAACGAGATATTCAAGTTATATATATATTTACAAATACGTGTAATAAATCAATAGATACTTTACAAATACGATTTAATAAACGAGATATTCAAGTTATATATATATATTTACAAATACGTGTAATAAATCAATAGATACGATTATATACAAGACAAATACGTGTGAGTTAACAATAGAAGCATCATACGTTTGGTATCCAAAGGGTACGGTATCATAGGTACCAGGTAACTGGTAACGTTTCCTATAGGTGTTACGGCACACCTTCGTACCCCTAAGTTCCTTCACGCCCCCCAGCTTCTGCGCCCGAAAATTGTGGGTGCCTACAATTAGTTGGGGAGGTTGTTCGCCCTCATCATCGTCCAAACATACTAGATCCTTCAACGATTCAAAGTTAACAACCCGCCGATTCGCATGGTTGAGCGTAATACCCTTTGCCTTCACGATATATTTCATTTCCTCCCCCACCCTGACCCGTACCCCATAAGTCTTAGGTCCTGTTGAGACAAAAGAGTCGGCGTAAGCGTTGTCCCCATACTCGTCCTTGATCTCATCAGTGAGCTCGCCGAGGAACTCCCCAATAGCGGGCATGTATTCACCCTCCCTCTCTGTGAATATCACGCTATCTGTATCGGCATACAATACTCTCCGCCCAAGAGAATGCAATAGACCCCAAAGTTTTATACGGGCGTAGGCTGTTGTGAAGCTGGCCACAGGTATGTTTGTAACCCTTGAGGTATCTGTGGCAAATTCAGTGTTGTTGTACTTTATTATGTAAGTATTACCTACATTCACGATCTCCATGACCTCTTTATCGGGAGCATTGGCATAATCCCAGACATCGCTATAACTTTGTGCCAAATGAATGCTCCCTCTGCCGGTATTCTGCGCAAATTTTCCCCATAGACTGTTTAGACACAACTTTGCACTAAAGCGCTTGCCAGGATTCTTTACAATTTGGACACGATCAAGTTGTATACCTTCGCGGTCGCGGTAACGTTGAATATAGGCAGACTTTTCATCTTCGGTATCAACTCCTCGCGGATACCCTGATGCCTCAACCTTATCCTTCAAAAAGGCGTTTATATATGGTGTGAAAAGGTTGGGTAGCTTCTGAAACCTCCACACCTCATGTATCTTCAGTATTCTATAACCATGGCGTACGGCTAGGGCCAGCTCAGGACTTGTATATACGCCTCTGATCTTACGCTGGTGGGGTATATGGTTACATCGCCGTTATCCTCTTCCGCGCACTTCACGCACAGGGGAAACATGAGCTTGTCGTCGATAACGACAGGTAAGATCGGCATCCATAAATTGCGTGGGGGGAGTACGTCTACGAAAGAGAGCCCAAAGTAACGATCATTCAAATTTTTTGAAAATTCATTGATGGAGGGTAGGCTAGGTCCCACCAGTTTCTCAGGAGCGCCCACGGGGTACGGATTGCTCTTCATCACGTATGGGTATAAAGAACAGAAATCGTAGTAATGGAGCTTCACGCCCTCCGTAGGTGGAAAGTATAGTCTGAAAGGATTTGTACGTCCTCCAAACAAGCTATCACCACATTTGAGAGGATCCAGCACCATTGAACGCTTGATCGTGTTTATTTCCTCACGGTACACCTCGTCTGTCTCCATCCGTGCATCATATTCATGCTCCCACAAGACTTTGTGAGTGAACTGTGATCCTATAAGTTGATCGCGGGTGCGGGTCGATGCAAGACAGTCGGCAGGAGACCTACCGTGGATATCTCCGGTGATTCCGCACTCAGGACGGGGGCATCCATGCCACCAGCAACCGTTAAAGGAGTACACAGTCTTCACACCAGTGACACGGTTTTCACTTAACCCATCAACCCAAAAAACACGTCCATTAATCTTAATGGGTACTTCACCCGTGTTGCGGGCGTGCTTTATGTATACACCTGTCTGTTGCTGTAGGTGTATGAGCCAGTAAATAGCCTTGTGCCCGTAACTGCGGGGGTTTTTCGGTGAATAATGGCTAAGGTGTCTTTAGGCATGAAGTTATTCTTGAACACCGTAAAACATAATGATGCGATGGTGGTTGCGACTTGCAGTGGATCGCATTTGAAACGGGCTATGTACATCCTTCTAAAGGCCTGGAAACATACTCTAAGCACGCGCACATCATTCACGCAATAACGCTCACATTCATCAGCTATATTATAAGGGTTACTTTCATTAAAACTGTCGTAGTATCGATCAAAGTCTTCACGTTCATCCATACAGTCAAAATAATGTTTGGGGGGTGGTGGGCCTACGTAGTTTAAAGTCTCGCTGGTGAGGAAAGTGTAAGGGAAGTATCCTTTGGAAACTTCAGCTGCTACTCCCATCACCTTGGGTAGCTTTGCTAATTTACAAGGTGTGAATAATAAAGTATCTTTAAATTGTACATTGCCTCTTATCTGCATCTGTATTAATTTGTTGCCTCTTTTCAATGGATCACCTGTAAATATCTCAGAGGATTCGTGTTCAAGCAACTCCTTATAAAGGAACTGCGTGTCAAACTTTGCCCCGTTATGGGCGAGAATATACACAGTCATTTTTTTGAACTTGTCGGCTAACTTGACAATATAGGACACAAATAGTTTCACAGGACTATCGCGGACATTCGTTTTAAAAACGTTTGTCCGTTTACCACATTTGGGGCACTCGTCACATTCGATACCCATACACTCATCACAGATGGTCTGGCTCACAAGTAAATGTGGAATTACCTCTTTGGTTTCAGCGTTCGTATATGTTTCTATATCGTAGTATACAGTTATACAAGGGTTATTTTTAGGCTTAGCATCTTTCATATAACATACATGCTTTACTCCATCCGCCTTATATTCCTCCTGGCATGTAGGACAGTGAATTACGTCACACTTGTGCTTAAATTTCCCCAATTATCCATTGTGTGAAACATACCACATTCACAGATTCTCATTTTCCTGCACGTGCCAATTGATTTATGGAAATCAAAACAGCTATTATTGAAAAATGTGCGTCTACACACATCACAGTCTCTCTTCTCAGCTTCAACTACACGGCTTTCACATTTGGTGCTTTTACACTGCTCACATACCATGTGACATTCTTTACAATGTCTCACTATATCATCCGCAAACTCGAGGCACCCCTTACACAAATCATGATGTCTCCCATATTTTCGACTTTTGTCATAACTCGCGTAAAGCCACCTTATATTACGGATGGGGAGATACGTTGTCCCTGACAATCCTAAAATAAGTAGGGGTCTTGTACGATCTCTCACACAGCTTTTAAAAACATACACAGTCCTACGACGATCATCCAACCCAAACACAACTATGCGGACATTCATTTCCTGTTCTACCCTTCTCAGCTCTTCAGGACCCATATTACAGTCAAATTCAAGTTCACAGTCTACAGCTAGTTTACGGGCACGCTCCACGACCGTAGGCAACCAAATTTTTTGAGTCCGTGTATTTTGTACAGTAAACATACGTGCTAAGAGTACTGCTATAAAGCCGCAACCACGATCGACGTTTATATGCTTTCGGTAAATAGTCGGAGAATTGAAGTTAAGAGTATACGGTATGGCACTATGACCCGCAACACGGAATACACGGTCAATATTTACCGTGAAGTTGTCCATATTGAAGGCTATACTACTTTGGGCGGCTTGCATTATACGTCCTAATATATATTCTACATCTTCAGCCGCCAAACGTCTAAATGGCACTATCACCCAATAATCGTCTACATCACCGTCATCTGACCCGAATCCAAAGGACAGACTCGTCCTGACTTCACGCTCGTCGCGATTCTGAAGAGCAAACTCTATAATATGCTGTACAACCCGGCGTAGCCCGCGCTCAATTCCATTGCTATACATGGCTCTAGGGTCGACCCTGACTCTATACCGATTTCTAGTCAAGGCTGGGGTGGGGGCTGCGGATCGCACCAATTCGAGCGTTATATCCTCAACAGAACGGGGGGCGGCGGATGAATTAGGGGATATATTAGCGGAAGGTGCTGCTGGGGGCCTGTTGCGTAGGAGGTTGAGGGTTGGGGATCTATTATTGTAGACTTAACAGAACGGGGGGCGGCGGATGAATAAGGGGATATATTAGCGGGAGGTGCTGCTGGGGGGCTTGTTGCGTAAGAGGTTGAGGGTTGGGGATCTATTACCGCTGCAACAGGCGCGTATTTCGGGCGCTTTATACCTGACGTGGGGTTCTCATACCTCCGCTTTGGACGTGCTACCGGTATCGCTGGTGAGGGTTCGTTGGCAGGGGAGGAGATCACAACTACACTGTCGTCGAGGTCATCCGTAATGTCAATGATGGGTGCTCTACCTCATCGTCATTCACGGTTCTGTGGGAGAAGAAAGCAAAATATAAGGAACAGCACTCAAAATTTGTAATATTTTGTAAATGACCCACTTAGGAGTGTGACGTGTTAGAAATGGACTCTGTAGAAAAATTCAGATTCACGAGCCCATCCACATGTATTATATCTGGACCTACAGGATGTGGTAAAACTGTGTTTATGCTTAAAATCATTAAAGAAAAGGGAGAGATGTTCTCGAAATTTGTGCATAAAGTTATATGGTGCTATTCGACGTATCAATCAGTGTTCAACGAGTACCAAGATGATATTTGTTCCACAAAGGCGTATATGACGTTAATTCGTTAAAGGGAAATGAACATACAATCATTGTAATTGACGATCTCATGTTGGAGATGGATAAAACGTTTGCCGAGACATTTACAGTATTCTCCCACCATCTTAACATAAGCTTCTTCATCAATCAGAATCTATTTTTCAAAAATAGATACATGCGCGATGTGTCGTTAAATACGCAATATCTAGTCTTATTCGCGCAACGTAGAGATGTATCACAAATTGGGGTATTAGCCAATCAAATGTTCCCGAATCAGCGTAAGGAGTTTTTGGAAGTTTATAAAGAAGCTACAAGCACGCGTTACGGATATTTGCTTTGCGACCTTCATCCGCGAAACACGTTTAGAGTGCTTCTGCGAACGAATATATTTCCAAACGAGCCTGAAACGGTGTATATTCCAGAATGACAAAGAGACTAAAGAAATACCGTGAATTAATAAAAATCTATCATCGACTGCCCCGGGCAATGCAGCAGATGTTTATTAAAAATATCGACGCCGACTTTTTAAAATGCATCTGTGAAATCTGTCTTAACGTTATAAATTGCAATGTATCAATGAAAACCCATCAGAAGGCTCGCCTACGCCGCTACAAGAACATAATACGTGCACTCGCTCGTAAAAGTCAAACTGTAGCGAAGAAAAAAACGAATTATTGTACAAACAGGAGGGTCATTTCTCCCCATCTTATTTTCAGTTTTGGGTCCTTTACTGACTAGATTAATATAATGAAGAAAGTGGTAGTGATTCCCCACGAGGTGTACGCTTCACTGCAAAGGAATCCAGACACGGTATCTAGATCCCCGTAAAAGCAGACTTAAAAGAATGGAAAGCGAATTGCTAGCCCTATTAAACAGTGAAAAAACACCTGATGAGAAAAGAATCTTATACCAAGAAGCTCTGCAGAAATTTCTTCACGAGTACGAAAATTATAAGAGCCCTACAGAGATTCCTGTGGTTATTAGGCACAGCACGGGGGACGATGGACATGGCGACATAGGATCTGAGCCCGACGATACAGCTGACCAACCAAAAAGATTAGCCACACAACATATCGAACATGTATTAAAAAATACCCTCCCATTACATTGAGGAGTAAAGGCTTAAGTCTTTATAATCTATTGAATGAGGATCCCGCCATACAATGGACCGATACAGGGAGATCATTGTGGAAGGATCAAAGGTACAGGGATCGAATATCGTAGACATTGTCCATGATCTGGTGAGAAAGTGGGATAGGCCATCACCATCAGGATGGAAGCATATTAAAGCAAGACTACAACAAATAAATGTCCCTAAAACGTTGATAGGAAATCTGAACAGGTTAAAAGACTTGGAACATGCAACGCATGTGACACAATTGAAGGCGCCGTCACCCCCGGCGGTAACACCTTTGAAGAGGAGCAAGAAGAGGTTAAACCAACCCTACCCACGTGCCTCTAAAATACGCAAATGGCTAACGTATTAACTAAACGCTATTATGACATTTTCTACCCATCCTCTTACGGCGGCGTAGATAGACTGTACAGAAGTGTTTACGGAGTAGGAAAAAAAGATGTTGAAAGATTTTTGAGGGAGCAGGACGCTTATACGCTTCATAAGCCTGTGAGAAAAAGGTTTAAAACAGCCAAGACAACGGCTTCCTCGATTGATTCTATTTGGCAAGCAGATTTAACAGACATGCAAAGATATTCTGTGTATAACGATGGTTACCGCTACATTCTATTCATAATAGACGTATTCTCTAGATATCTGTGGCTAGTTCCTCTGAAAAATAATCACCTGAAACAGTTGCTAAAGCCACCAAAACGCTAATGTTAAAAGAAAACAGGGTTCCTGGCTATTTTTGTACGGATATGGGGAAGGAATTTATAGGCCGTGCTTTTCAGAACATGTTGACAGAGTTTAATATCAGCTATTACACAACCAATTCTATACATAAGGCTTCTTTAGCTGAAAGAGTTCAGCGCACCATAAAGGAACGCATGCACCGTTATTTTACACATAAAAACACATACAGATTTCTAGACATTCTGGAATCATTGGCATCATCCTACAACCGCTCACCATCGCACGATTGGGACAACACCTAACGAAGTTTTAGAAAGAGGTACGCTCCCGAGAAGATGGATCACCACCACCACCACCACACTCTGCGCGCTTCAAAATCAATGATTATGTAAGGCTGTCGCGTTCGGGGAATAAATTCGCAAAGGGTTTTGAGCAAGGATGGACACGCGAGATTTTTAAAGTTAGGGCTGTGAGACCTAAAGGTGAGATAATGATGTATTACATTGAAGATTTGAATGGGAAGAAATCTCAGGAGGTTTTTACCGCGAGGATTGCAGAAAGTTGCGTTTAATTTAGAAAAAAATGTGTTTAAAATTGAGAAAATTTTAGGAAGCAAAGGTTCAGGAAAGAGAAAAATGTACCTGGTGAAATGGCTAGGGTACCCAGAAAGCTTCAACACCTATATAAAAGCTGATGCAATAATGAAGCTTAAATAGTATGCAACATGGCTCCTAACCATTTCTACGTCACACTCCCGTCCTCCTCGTCCCTGTCTGTACACCCTAACAACACACTAGCCAACTTTGTAACAGAGCTCCACGGGCACATTGAATTGGGTCGTGATTCGTATGAGGTGGGGATATGCGAAATTCAGCTGGACACCATCTTTTTAAATATTGAACATAAAGAAACCGTTTTTACGATTCTTAGAGACATTGACGAGTGTGAAAAAGCTGGGGTAGCTATGGATGAACTATGCGTATCGCTCGGACTAAGGCTGCACGGTATTACAGTACAGAAGTAAGACTAGGACCGGGTCAATATGGTTCGGCCGAGGATGTTGTGAGAGGCTTAAACGTAAGTTTAAGAAACTCAAACCTTACGAATGATTTAGTATAAATCGTAAACAACCTGCACATACACTAATCCTAAAATCAAAGACTAACAGACGTCTTAAAGACATAGAAAGTTCAAATTCTAACCAACGGCCGATATAGCGCAGCCTTCCAAAGAGACACATTTCACGAGACACAGTATACTTGTCCAGATTAATGTATCAATTGAAGATGGAGAAATTGGCTGAAAGGTCCCCAGACATGTGCTATATTTACAGTAATATAGTGGAGCACCAGTTTGTTGGGGATACCCAGGCACGCCTGCTGCGCATTGCTCACATCCCCAACCATAGAGGAAGGAGTTTGAGTATTACATATGACAGACCCCATTATGTGAATGTCGCAACTAATTTAATAACCAATATCTCAATATATATAGAACGATTGAGGGTGAAAACTTCCCATTCGGTAACGGGAGCTTAACAGTGAAGCTACACTTTCGACGCACTGAGTTATAATGGATAGAAAGCCTTTCACCGTCTATCGAGGGGTGAGATACCAGCGCGGTAGTGGACTTGGGTCCATTTTTTCATCCATACTACGTACGGCTGTTCCTTTGCTGAAGAGGGGTGCCAGATACCTTGGAAGGAAAGCGCTACAATCAGGCCTTAACACTGCAGAAGACATATTGGCCGGGGCTAAACCTAAAGAGCTCTAAAAAAACATTTAAAGCGTACACGGGACGAAATCATCAAAGATGCAAAGAGAAAATGCGTGGTGGCGGGAAGAAGAAGAGGGCTCCCGGAAGAAGAAGGGGTCACGTGGTATTAAACGTAAAAGGCTATCAAAAAAGAAGTGCTGTAAGCGAATGAAACCTATGGTTGACCACTTTTTTGACTGATATAAGCTAAGGACATTGATCTCATGAATCATAGTTTGTTTACCACTTGTCGAGAGAGGAGTCACTATTTCGCCATGGCACGCTTCATCCACCCATGTAGTTCACAATGCTGTAAATCGGAGCTGTCCCTTTTTGAGCTACCTCCAACCCAAGTTTCTATTGAGCACAGTGACTTTATTACAATTAACCCTTTAAACACAATTAGTTCCCCGAGTGCACCTATAGAATTCGTGATACCCAGCTCAGGTCCTTACTTTTTTGATCCAAGCTGTGTGCACATGTACGCTAAGCTACGTATAGCCCATTCTGATGGAACGGTCTGCGATGACAAATATGCTGTATACCCTGAAACAAACTTTCTGCACTCCATATTCAACCAGTGTGACGTATATTTAAATCAGACCAACATATCGGCAGGCACGGGGTACTATCATCTACGAGCCTATCTGGAAAATGTCCTCAACTTTTCCAAAGAAGCGAAGGCTACCTTTTTAAGTGCGAGGGATATTATCAAACTAAAGATGAAAATAGTATAAAGGACAAATTTAAAAATTCTAAAAAGAAAATATACGAGTGTTTTGGACGGTTGCACACAGATTTCACTTTCCAGGAGAAGTTGCTTGTGAACGGGGTGGATATGAAATATAAGCTCACCCGCACGAGTCCTGAGATCTGCTTAAATCTGGATGCGGATCAAGAAGAGGGTGCAAAGCCCGTTGTGGTTCACATTATGGACACATACCTCCGCGTACGGCGAGTGAAATTAAGTTCACCAAAACAACTAGAAATTGAGAAAAATTTACTAAACGCTACAGTGAAATATCCTATTAACAGAGTGCAGATCAAACTATATACGGTTCCTGCAGGGTTGGCATCGAAGCAGATAGAAAACATTGCCCTGGGAAATCTTCCTAAAAGGATATTAATCGGCATGCAGGACCACGCTTCGGTGAATGGAAAATATAAAAAGAGTGCCTTTAAATTCGAGAATTTCGGACTTAAAAATATAACTCTATACGTTAATGGCACTGCTTTGGGTGGAACAATGGGTACGGACTATTCATCAGACGCTGTGTTACCTCTTTGTGCCAGAGCCTATAGTAATCTGACCCATATTGCAGGTGATTGTGATGAGCTTGGTAATGGGGTAACGCAGGAAGAATTCATTGATCAATTTAACCTTTATCCGTTTGACATTACACCTGACTTATCTGCTAGCGTAAATACCCATTTAACCCCACAGCAGAGCGGAAACATCTCAGTGCGGCTGGAATTCGCCAAGCCTATAGACGCTCCTATTAGTGTACTAGTATATCTCGAATCGCAAGCCCTAATAGAAGTAGATAGATTTAGGAGCGTTATCACTGACTTTTAAAATGGATGCTAATACACTTCAGAAAGTAATGGAGCGAGTCACACGTTCCAAATTTATCGGCGTGTTTGCGAAGAATGAAACATTGAGTTTGCCAAGTACGCGAGAATGCGGTAGTCTTATTGTGAACACAGACATCATCGGTAATGAAGGGATTCACTGGATCGCTGTCTATTTTAAAAATAGACAGCGCCTGTACTATTTTGATTCACTCGGTACTCAACCCTGGAGTGACCCTATTATTGTAAAATTTCTCGCTCAGTTACATATTCCCGAAGTTGTATGGAACCCATTTCGCATGCAAGGATATTTTACTAATGTTTGCGGAATGTACTGCGTCTCATTTCTCATGCATATGTCAAGTGATAAAGAATTTATAAATTTTTAAATTTATTTGACCCGTGTCACACTCGCCGAAACGATGAAATGGTATGCAGACAGATAAAAAACCGTTTTCCAATTGTACGTACTCGTTGTATATTATAATGTTTTTGTTCGTATATTTGTAACGATATATTCTGTAGTTGTTTATTGTACTGATTTCTTTCATTTAATAAATTTATGAAAATATATTGTCTTCTTATCCCAAAAAGATCGAAAAACACTTACATTATTTCGGTGTGACATTGTTGACTGATCAGTATATCCTCCCTATTCATGACACGAGATTCTTCAAAAGATTGTATAACACGTGTCAAATCCTCATCGGACCTTAAAGGAATAATGTTCATTCTTTTAAAACATATACAGAGTATACAGACAGATCCCCATTATGTGAAGATATCTTTGGTTCGAGGAATAACATTGATTGCCATAAAAAATTTCGATTTTAGCATAATGGGGATAAGAGGTAAAACCAAATAACATTGATTGCCATAAAAAATTTTGGCGAGTATCTATTTGACGAGATACTACAACTCTCCATATATATATAAAAACGAATTATAGACACTTACATTTCTATGGTAGTCCCCTGCGTCGGGTTGTAAGGAGCGTCACTGCAAATATCTTCAACGGTTTGCGTTGGAAATAATTCGCCACGGTCAATCGCATTGAAAAGACTAATTGCGGTTAATGCTGCAGTATCACTTTCTTCATACAATTCCGGGGAGACGTACAGGTCCATGGTGGAGGATGTGTGACATTGCTGACTGTTCAGTATATCCCCTATTCCGAGATTCTTCAAAAGATTGTATAACACGTGTCAAATCCTCATCGGACCTTAAAGGAATAATGTTCATTCTTTTAAAACATATACAGAGTATACAGACAGATCCCCATTATGTGAAGATATCTTTGGTTCGAGGAATAACATTGATTGCCATAAAAAAATTTCGATTTTAGCATAATGGGGATAAGAGGTAAAACCAAATAACATTGATTGACATAAAAATTTTTGGCTAGTATCTATTTGACGAGATACTACAACTCCATATATATAAATCGAATTATAGACACTTACATTTCTATGGTAGTCCCTTGCGTCGGATTGTAAGGAGCGTCACTGCAAATATCTTCTACGGTTTGCGTTGGGAATAATTCATCACGGTCAATCGCATTAAAAAGACTAATTGTCGTTAATGCTGCAGCGTCACTTTCTTCATACAAGTCTGGGGACGTACAGGTCCATGGTGGAGGGAATGATTATTCACTGACGCGAAAATAGCTACTGTTACTCCCAACTGAAAAATAGCCCCTTTTATATGCACAATCGCCAAGCTCCGCCCCAAAAGACCAGATGTTCGTAGTGATTGGCTGCCGGTGTAGCTGGGTGGAGCTATGACGTGTACCAATCCGCTATAACGGGACCGGACGAGTAACATATATATAAAATCGTGTTTCTTGTGAATAAATTATAGACACTTACATTTCTATGGTAGTCCCTTATATTATATTTTTACTTACAAGTTATTTCCAATTCGGCGAGAAATTACACTAGGGTACAACGAAAACTATTTGGTGTTTCTTATAGAACTTTTGATGCTGATTCAGGTTTCAGAATTTTCTATAGCCCATAGTTTTCGAGAAAGAATCATAATAATCGTGTATATTTGTCAACCCTTATATATATAAACACAGATGGAGTCGATGTAGACAATGCAGGTCCTAATTATCTCGAAGAAATAGTGAGCAATCGACGAGATGTAATTCTGAGTCCACGTTAAACTGTGGGTCTAAGGCGGGGTGAAAACCTTTCCAATTCGGCGAGAAATTACACTAGGGTACAACGAAAACTATTTGGTGTTTCTTATAGAACTTTTGATGCTGATTCAGGTTTCAGAATTTTCTATAGCCCATAGTTTTCGAGAAAGAATCATAATAATCGTGTATATTTGTCAACCCTTATATATATATAACACAGATGGAGTCGATGTAGACAATGCATGTCCTAATTATCTCGAAGAAATAGTGAGCAATCGACGAGATGTAATTCTGAGTCCACGTTAAACTGTGGGTCTAAGGCGGGGTGAAAACCTTTCCAATTCAGCGAGAAATTACACTAGGGTACAACGAAAACTATTTGGTGAATTTATGAAACAATTCATTTAAAAGACTGTATATATATAATTATAGTAAACTTAGGTCAAGATAAACTAGTTATCCATAAAAACCTAATTAGTTTTCTATAATTCTGTTTTCTATGGTTGACTGAATAGGCTAACTACGTTATTTGTTTCGTCGGATTGTGTTTTGGTTAATTTCAAGTTTAATGAAGTTCAAGTTAATGCTATATTTGCTTCTAATCGTTAAACACTATATACATCTATTGTAAAACACTATATACATCTATAGTGAAACACTATATATATCTATTTATCTATCTTAAAAAATTATAAAATATTTATCGTTTAATTTTGCTCATGTTGTTTGGAAAGTTTAAAACATTCAAACTTGTTTTAAATAAAGAAAAAATTATATATATAATATATATATATACATATACATATCACAAGATGTTTAAAAGACTGTATATATATAATTATAGTAAACTTAGGTCAAGATAAACTAGTTATCCATAAAAACCTAATTGGTTTTCTATAATTCTGTTTTCTATGGTTGGCTGAATAGGCTAACTACGTTATTTGTTTCGTCGGATTGTGTTTTGGCTAATTTCAAGTTTAATGAAGTTCAAGTTAATGCTATATTTGCTTCTAATCGTTAAGCACTATATACATCTATTGTAAAACACTATATACATCTATACATCTATAGTGAAACACTATATATATCTATTTATCTATCTTAAAAAATTATAAAATATTTATCGTTTAATTTTGCTCATGTTGTTTGGAAAGTTTAAAACATTCAAACTTGTTTTAAATAAATAAAAAATTAATATATATATATATATATATATATATATATATATATATATATATATATATACATATCACAAGATGTTTAAAAGACTATATATATAATTATAGTAAACTTAGGTCAAGATAAACTAGTTATCCATAAAAACCTAATTGGTTTTCTATAATTCTGTTTTCTGTGGTTGGCTGAATAGGCTAACTACGTTATTTGTTTCGTCGGATTGTGTTTTGGTTAATTTCAACTTTTAAATGAATTGTTTCATAAATTTTCGTTATTCGTGACTTAAATATTTATAATAAAAATTAAGTGTGTAAAATTATTTATTTAATAAACAGAATTTAATTGGATTAACTATCGGATTGTGTTTTGGTTAATTTCAACTTTTAAATGAATTGTTTCATAAATTTTCGTTATTCGTGACTTAAATATTTATAATAAAAATTAAGTGTGTAAAATTATTTATTTAATAAACAGAATTTAATTGGATTAACTACCGTCATATATATTGTGGTAGACTATTTAAATGGATGATTAATATATGGTTTTCTTGGACACATGGCGCTACCTGGCAACTGAATACATTGCGCTATCTGGCAACTCAGCCAGAATAGAGGTTTATAAAAGACCGAGAGACGACTGACGGAGTCATTCAAGCTCGGCTCCCAGCCGAGCAAGGACCTCTGGTCCTTCTCTTTCTGGCCCTTTGGGAAAACCCCTTAGAGGCCTCTTAGGTTAGGAAAACGAAAATAACTTGGGGGAGAACTCCGCCTCCAAGTTGCGTGCCTTGCAATCAAAGGCCACTACTCTTTTTCTCTCTCTCCTTCAGGTGTCTCTCTCTCTCCTTCAGGTGTCTCTCTCTCTCTCTCCTTCAGGTGTCTCTCTCTCCTTCAGGTGTACCCCTCCCCCCTTGGCTCAGCCAACTGGCTGATTAGGAGCCTATAAAACAACGCCTACTCGGCTGAAGTCTTAATATGCACTTGGCTCCTGCCAGGTGAACACCTCTCCTCCTTTCTCTCCTCTTTTTTCTCCTTTCTGGCCCTTTGGGGGGAATAGCTTGGGGGAGAACTCCGCCTCCAAGTTGCATGCCCCTTGCAACCTAGGTTGGCAACAAAGGCCAGTACTCTTTTTTTTTTTTTTTCTTAATTTTTTTGCACCCCACCCCCCTTTTGCAACAACCCCCACCCCCTTTGCAACAACCCCACCCCCTTTGCAACATTACATAATAACTTGCAACATTCTTTCACTCTCCCCTTTTGCGGCTATACTACTGACGGAGATGATCTTATGAGATTCAATTTACTCAATACTGTAATCCAGTCAAACTAAATAGCGAGTCTGAGTGCCGCGTGTCGAGATCGTGAAGCTTTGACGCGTTTTTGCGATTGTTGAGTGAATTTACATATTTGTGAGCAAAAGAAAAGGCTTCGAGTCTTCGTGAATTGAAGAATTTATTCAGAAAAATCAGTCTGTTGAATGCAGTTGTCCTTTCGAAGACTCTCCTCCCCCCCTCGTCCCCTTTGAAGTTAAAGGGTCTTAAAAGGAGTGTTTACACGTACGTATGAGATAATAACACGTGATACGAGTGCGGCAGTTGAAGTTTGGTAAGAAATCAACGCTTAAGAATATGATTTAATGCGCGGGTTGGTAGTTTATAGCCCTGAATTTAAGGGCGTGGTTTATTTTCTTTAAGAACATACTGTATACAATAGTTTATATTGGTATTATTTTACTCATTGCTATTACAATCTCATTCTTGACCCATCCACGAGTGAGAATCTCAAAGGAGACAATTCTCAAATTGATTTATTCCTATTTCAGGACATTCTCATTCTAATCCATGCTTTTTCCCACTTTGGTCCAAGTTAAGTTACGTTAGTAGAGTAGGTCGGGTTAATATGGCACCATTAGGCTATTATTTGGTTCGGTTAGGTTAAGTTCAGTTAGATTAGGAAATGCAAAAAACTTCACTTTTTTCTACGTGAAGGTCAAAATATGAAAATAAAAACCCACTCTAATAATAAATTTATAATTTCTGTAATAAATAATTATGCAATATTAAATGTAATAAAATGAATAATAAATTCAATAATTATGTAAGAAAAATATAATAGAATCTGTATGTTTAGAACAGGAAGATAGTTTTAAATTTGCGCGAATGTACTTAATGAAAATGCCCTTCCGGTGTCGGGAGAATGGGATCTAACCTAGGTGCGAATTTCTTAACGGTCGGTCCCTGGACTGTTTTTCCCTCTTGTTTTGGTTCATTCGTGTTTCTGTATCCACCCGAGGAGGAGGATGCCAGTGGGCGTCGAAACTGTCGTGGAAATAAACTCTGTCTATTAGAGTGGGTTTTTATTTTCATAGATTAGGAAATATTAGCCATTCTGATTTGGCGCCGTTTTACTGCGAATAGAAGTGACATTCTCTCTCTCAAATGAAGAAACGTTTGTCAAATGTGGATTCCTCACTTTGTATATTCTCGTTTACGGACAGGGAATGGGAAT
This sequence comes from Bathynomus jamesi, assembly GCA_023014485.1. Lineage (NCBI taxonomy): Eukaryota > Metazoa > Arthropoda > Malacostraca > Isopoda > Cirolanidae > Bathynomus > Bathynomus jamesi. The sequence continues at coordinate 519,602 of JAJOZX010002001.1, forward strand.
GGGAATAGGAATGATAGGAAATAATCGTTTATGTTAACCTGGACTCGAGTAATAAAGATGTGTTTAAAATACTAAAAAGTTGGTAAGGAAAATCAGTCAGTTACTGTGGTGTGTGTGTGTATATATATATATATATATTGCAACCTTACAGATATTCCGTGCGTCGGTCTCTCTTCACACTGAAGTCAAGCTGGTGGTCCTATCTCTACACCTAACTTGTGCAAGATACTGTAGAGTTGCTATCATGAATTCTCCATCTCACATTGCCAAGCACACCGGCTCATCCGGAGCCGTCCTGACTCATAACCCAGGCATCTTGGCCTCTTTTGAAGACTTCAGTTTTGACATCGGTGGTGTTCCTGATGTCTTTGCTGGTTAAATAGGCTTAGCTCTCTGAAAGCAAAGCCATTTTCTTTCAGAGTTGACGATGTCCCTTGTCTAGCCTTTAGTTTAGGAACACTACACATTCTACCATTCTACCATTCTACCATTTCTTCTTTCCAGTGAATATAGTTTAACGTACAAAGTCTTCTAATTTCTGTTTTTTATATGGGGACGTCAAGACTGAGCAGTATTCCAGTTTTGATATGATCACTGTTTTCAGCAAGGGAATCATTGCTTTCTTGTCCTTTCTTTTAAATGTTTTCAGTATCTGTTCCGTAATTTTTTTTGCTTTGTTTATCACTATCTGATTTTGTGTTTCAAATTCCGCATCGTCGGTCATTATAACTCCTCCTTATCTTTTGCTTTTGTGTTTCGCTGGAATTTCTGCTTATTTGGGGCATAATATTTTGTTTGTTTTAACTCCACATTTTATTCATATCTTAAGAGCCGATTTCTTTTGGTGTTAAATTTCATGTTGATTTCTTCAAACCATCTTTATATTTTGTTTGTGTCCGTCAGTAAGAGAGACAAACAAATTTTTCTGCTGATTTTTGTGTCGTCAGCAAAGGATGATATTATTTGTTACTTCGTTATCAATGTCTGCTAGCATGAAAATGAATAGGAGCGGGAATGTAGGGACGTAGCTTTCTTTCTTATAGGTTTTAATCATGGAGTCATCCCATTTGTCGGGAACTACATCTGAATATGATTTCATTTGTCTTATAGCTCGCGTTATATCTTCTTGGGTAAAATCAAAATCAGTTGTATTTTCTTCTTGTGATTCGTCTTCAAAGAAGGTATTTCTATCTGGTACCACTTCGGCACTTTTTGTGGTGCTGAAAACTGATTCATACTGGGCTCTCAGCATTTCAGATATTTCCTTTAAATCGTCGGTTAATTCATTATTTTCATTCCTTAAGGGCCCGATAGTGGAGCGAATTCCTGTTTTACTTTTCGCAAAGTGTATATATACATATATATACAGGGTGTCCCATAAGTCCGGCATCATAGGAGAAATTAATATTTTTCTATTTCTACAAACCATAATTCATATTTTTCTTATGCTCGGGATGCCAATTTCCCGTCCACCATTCTTTTCAGTGACGAGGCTGTGTTTTATGGAAATGGTGAGGTAAATCGACAGAACACCCGCTACTGGTCTCAAAACAACCCTCATTGGTATACCTCTTCAAAGGAACAAGGTACATCTCGGGTGATGGTATGGTGTGGCATTTGGAAGGATCGCATCATAGGCCCCTTCTTTTTCTATGAACATGTCACTGGAGGCACCTACCTACATATGCTCAAGGAAGAAGCATTTCCCAGTGTCTTGAACGAAGAAAGAAATTTCCCAACATGGTTCCAGCAAGACGGCGCTCCTGCACATTACAGCACCCAAGTAAGGGAATACCTGTACCAACAATTCCCTGGTCATTGGATAGGACGTCGAGGGCCTGTGGAATGGCCAGCTAGAAGCCCGGATCTCACGCCACTAGATTTTTATCTCTGGGGCCACTTGAAAGCGCTGGTATACGTCTGAATTTGTGTATTGAAAACAATGGTGGACATATTGAGCACGTTCTGTAAATAAAAGCTTTTGTTTTGCCTTTTTTTATTATTTTTCCTATGATGCCGGACTTATGGGACACCCTGTATATACACACAGTATATTAGGGTGGTTCTTAGCCATAGGAGTAAAAACAAATGTCTTGAAATGTAAATGTCCTACCCCCAAAATTGTTCTATTTGATGAAAGAATTATGTGTGCAAAATTTCCTCGAAATATATTAATATTTAGAGGTCGCTCATGACACTGAAATTTTAGGACTGCCGCCACCTGTATATCACATGGTAAGAGGTAGCATATATAAGGTGACCAGAGTCCCGATTTTGGGCGGGACAGTCCCGAATTTATGACGTGTCCCTCTTTTCAAAATGTCCCGAAAATGTCCCGCATTTGGAGCAAATTTTCATAAATGTCCCGCTTTATTAAAATTACTGTTACATTAGACATTAGATGTCCTTTATGAATTAATAGAATTATGCCACATTCCGAATTCCAAATCTAAATACTAACTTGCAACCTGAACTGGTACGATACATGTCGCCGTGCGGCAGTGCCGTGATTCCCGACTAGCGTCTCAGTGTTTCATTAGCGGCCTCTGTGTAAAGTTGTGTTGTAGTGTAACGCTTTTATGTTTTTATGTTTGCTTAATTAATAACCTTAATTAATTTTTATCCCTGCATCCATTTTTTTTCTTTTGCAGCTAGGTTAAACTTTTTCGTTTGAAGGATAAGGAAAGTTATTAATTGTATCGTACGTAAGGTCGTAGGCCTAGTTTGACCACACAAAATGTCTAAAACTAAAAGGAAGTGTACATTTAATGCACATCTGCAGTCTAAATATCCATTTATTACAAAAACAACAACAGAAAGTGATGTACGGTGTGAGAAATGTAGAAGTGACTTCAGCATTGGACATGGTGGGATTAATGATATTACTAAGCATCTTCGCTCAAAAAGACACAAATCGGTTGATATCGGTGCTTTATCTAGTAAGATAGTGAGCGATTATTTTAAAAGTGTGACGCCTGGTAATAAAGATTTAGAAGTAGCTGCTGCTGAGGGTTTGTGGGCTTACCATACAGTCAGGGAAAATCAAAGCTTCAGATCTACTGACTGTGCAACAAAAATTTTGAAAACATGCTTTGAACCAAAATTTTCATGTGCCAGAACAAAGTGCGAAGCGACTGTTTCAAATGTATTTGCACCATATGCTGAAACAGAATTAAAAAAACAATTAAAGGATGCTCATTGCATAACATTGCTAACTGATGCAAGCAACCATGAAAACATCAAGCTGTTTCCTGTTTTAATTCGCTTCTTTCAGCCATATGAAGGTGCTCAAGTGAAGCTTATTGACTTTAAATCTCAGCCTGGAGAAACCTCAGATATTGTGGTGAAATATTTAACTGATATTATTATTATTATTTAACTGATATTATTGGGCAGAAAATTAGTTGCTTTCTATGGTGATAACACTAACTGTAATTTTGGTGGTGGTGCAAGAAAAGGAGTGAATAGCATTTTCAGGAAGCTAAATGACTACATTGGTAGAGAACTAATTGGGATTAGTTGTTTTGCGCATATTGTACATAATGCTGTTCAGTCTGCCAGTGACTGTCTGCCAATTGATGTGGAAACAGTGGTTGTAAAAATATATTCATATTTCTACATCTATACTGTTCGAGTAGAAGAGCTGAAAGAGTTTTGTGATTTTGTGGACATTGAATATAAACAGTTACTGGGATATAGTAAAACAGGGTGGTTGGCATTAATGCCTGCAGTTGAAAGAATACTCAAGTTGTTTCCTGGTCTAAGATCATACTTTCTGAGCCAAAGCAAGTGTCCAGTGATACTGAAAAACTTTTTTGAAAACCCACAATCAGAGATCTAGCTCAACTTTGTGCACTGTCAAGCAGCCACCTTTCACCAAGTGGTTTTAAAGATTGAGGGTGAACATATATCAGTTGTGGAAGTGATGAGTGCAATTTCTGATCTGAAGGATAATTTGCAATCAAAGAAAGATAATGTGTTTGTGCCACTCTCAGTCAGGAGTCTTGTAAACAAACTTGAACAAGATGGGTTGATTGATTCTAATGATTCCTTATCTGGAAAGAAAATATTAGTTGAGTTTTATGTTATGACACATGTATTAAGTACTTGGATCAGTGGTCGGGTCACTTGCCAAACGTTGAGTGTATGCAGTGGGCTTTATTAAAACAAGTTCCAAAGTGGTCAGTTGTTGAGAAAACAATGGATTTTGCTGCTGAAAAACAATTATTTGACCCCAAATTTGACACTGAATTATTTGATGAGTTCACGTGTTTTGCAAACTACATTAGTGATGAGAAAGTAGCAGAGTAGAATGCATCTAAATTATCAACAGACCAGTGCTGGGTGGAAGTATTCACTCATTTCAAGGCCAGAGATGTCAATCATCAACGAATGTCAGCATTAGTTCAGTTCATACTCTGTCTTCCAGGAACTAATCCTTCGACTGAACGTGCTTTCTCTCAAATGAATAAGACGTGGACATCTGAGAAAGCACAACTGAAAGTCTCAACTCTAAAAGCTTTACTTTTAACTAAAATAAACTTCAATCAAACCTGTATGGAGTTCTACACTATGTTGAAGTCAACTCCGGAGTTACTTCAGAAGATTTCATCTACTGAAAAGTATGGGAATTGAAAAGCAAGTACGATAATATTGTATTGTCATAGATATAAACCATTCTCAGTTGAGTTAATTTTTTTCATAATTATATACTCAAGAGAAAAATACAAGCAGTAAAGTAATAATTATGTTCCATATATATAGGGTGAACCAAATGTAGGTGGACAGTAAATGATAACGTTTATTTTGAGAATACATATTTAATTTTTTGTATACTATAATACAAAATAAAATTTAAATAAATTTAGTTATAATATTTAATATATAACACAAACACCATAGTTATAATGAACACCATAGTTATAATATAATATAACACAAACCGTATTCAACCTACTGTCCACCTACTTTTGGTTCACCGTGTATATATATATATATATATATATATATATATATATATATATATATACACACACACACACACATATATATATATATATATATATATATTAATATATATATATATATATATATATATATATATATATATATATATGAGGTAGAGAGGTGTCCCGCTTTTGGCTCCTGAAAATATAGTCATTTTATTTTATAACTCAAAAAATAGAAAAATGTCCCGCTTTTTGCTCCTAAAAATATAGTCACTTTAAGCATATACGACGTTCTAGCAGTTGGGATTCCAATAAAATATAACCTTTTTAACCGAATTGCTGGAATCCAGGTCCCCCTCACCCAATGGAGAGTATTAGCCGTTCAATGACGGGGGTTTCTTGGGAGCCAGCTAGCATCCCACTCATTGTCGCCTGGTTAATGTCGACTTCCAGCCGTCGGGGAAATGCAGACGGTGTTCTGAGACGACCTGTAGAAGATACTGCAGCTGCTCTTCATCCTGAGTCAGATGCTGATTGAAGTCTTGAATGGTACTCTTCTTTGGTCTCTTAGACCTCTGGGGCATGCTCCAGAAATTCATCGGGTAATCTCAGTTTTCTGAATAGCTCTCTGGAGTTTTGGGCTACAGAATCTTCTAAGCCATAGCCGGCGATAGAATGAGACTTAAATCTTACTCCTTTTGGAAGAATTTTGTTCTCTCTTGTTCTTCAATGCATTTACCATCCGTTGTTTTGTTACTGCAGGAACTTTCGGATCGAAAAATGAGAGCGATACCATCTCCTCTGAGAGATACTAAAGATGGAGTGCGAACTTCGATGAGGTGGCCTTGGAAATGTTCTTGTTGGTGTAGCTATGTAGGTTCTTTAGAAGTTCAATGCTTTGGTGGGGAGCTGAGGCTGCCAACGGTGCAGTGAACCACGCTTTCATGTAGATGGTCACTGCAAAGTTGTTCACCTCTCGTAGGTTTTTCTCCTCACGAGCAGTAAGAGGGAACTCAGGTTGAAACATCCATACTTTCAGAGAGTAAATGACCTTAGACATCCACCGAGCATGGTGCATTGCCCCTGGTGCCATAAAGTGATCTCCCCAACCGAGGAGGAATGCCTCCGAGAAAGATCATGGAGAGCTGCAGAAACTCCCGGTAATCATCTCTTAATATCTGCTCCTTGGGCTGCTGCTCAGCAAATGCAAGGAGATCCGCAGTCATGGCCTCATTGCTAACTCCTGTTATGTAATTTGCTTGATTGATGTTGTTCCATCGTTGCTGGAACCGCTTGAAAAGAAGTATTTCGGGTCCAGATGTTCCACCATGGCAAGCAGTGAATGCTGCCCCAAAGAAGTTCAAGGATGTGATGGCGACAGGTGAAGTAAAGCAGGCTCTTCTTCAGTTTTTCTCCAGAAGGATGCATGCTCCTGAGTGACAACCGGTGTTACTAGCAGTGGCGTCAAACCCCATCCCAATAACTCGATCTTGTTAGCCTCACTTTTCTATTTCTCCAACAACTGCCTGATTTTCTCCAGTGCCACTCGGTATCTTGGTTTGCTCATTGTATCAGTTGCTCGGAGACACTAGCACCGGACCTCCAAGACACTAGCAAGACACCAAGACATTATCTTCGGAACCCCGAGAAGCTGTTGAACACCAATACCAGATATCAGCACGGAGAGGCGATCAACTTGATTTTTTCCTGTAATATCTGGCAAGAGTTTTCCGTTCCATTGTACGATGAGCGGCACATTGACAGTAAACTCCGCCTTCAGAGCCCTGGCGATGTTGCTGCGATGACGTTGCCGCTAGCGTCTGATTGAGGCACAGTTGATATTGTAATCTTCAATGTTGTGGCCAAGACCCTGTGCTGTCTCCTTGATCACAAAGGCTGCCTTTCTATCAGTTAGTTTTACACGATTCAATGCAGCAACGAGGGAGGGCAACACAATGTTTGTGTTCTATATGCAACTTTTTAAACTTTGACAGCGAATTGTCCTTCCGCCTTGCTGGAATTCGTGCTTGATTCCAAAATTCCTCCACCTCCTGAATCACGGATGTGCCAGCCTGATGAATAGGCTGCTTCTTGAACATGTGATAATGCAAGAAGAGGCTCAAAACTTGTTTATTGGATGGTAGTTTGGAGCCAGTCAATTCGGTAATTGGGTAACCCAACAAATATAACTTGTCTTTCGATCTAGTCGATGACATTTTTGAAATTGTAAAATGAAATACAATCCAAATCACTTTTCTCTAGTCAGAGCCGGTCTTAGGTAGGGCGAACCAGGACATTTGCCCGAACCCCGCGCTTAGTATTATATATATATATATATATATATATATATATATATATATATAAAATACTAATTTCAATTTTTCTCAAATTTTTGTTCAAGTTGACGTGAGTTCTGGTTAGGTGGCAGCAACGGATTTGTTACTCTGGAGTAGCTGGTACCGTATAGGTAATTGGAATAGTTTCTCTTATACTACTCTCCGATTTCTTCTTGTAGTGGATCGGAGGATTCTGTGGAGCTTACTAAATTCTCTGAAGGTTCCCCGATTCTTCTTGGAACGTAGTGGGAAATTATTTTTCTCTATTTAAGACTAAGTTCTCTGAAGAGAGCAAGGCTCGAAGGAGAAGACAAAGATATTCTCTTACTGTAGTTTACTGCTAAAATGTTACAGGTAATGCTCAGCCTCTAAGTTAGATCAGACAATCAGAATAATAATTTGAAAACTTGTTTGACTATTTATACTGAATTTTTGGCGACGTCATTATTATTTAATGTTGACCTGTTTTGTTTTTTTATTATCAATAGGCTGACTTATTTTGCAAAATATTTGAAGATAACGTAAATATTTTAGCTGTAGCAATGTCTAAACAGGTAAGCAAGATATTTGAAGATGAAGCCATATTTTTATTTTAAACAGCATATTGACAGATCTGATGTTATCATGATCTGCCGAGTTAACTAAAAGTGGAAATCGAAATATACATTTTAGTATGAATTACAATTAAACATGCATATGAGCAAAAATTAAATGCCTAAAATTTAAAATTAAGTGTTAAGCAAGACATGACTTCATCTTTTACAACGAAGAGAGAATGTATAAAGAAAATGAACATTGCAGAATTTAACAAGATTACATTATGAAGCTAAATCTAAAAAAATGATTAAGTAAATTAAAAAGAAATAATCCATCAATTATTCAGCAAAAATAAAATAGAAAGAAAATAAAAAAATTATCGAAACTCATGTCAGCGTTATGCGAATTTGGACTCTATATGTAAAAATGAATATAAGAATATAAATATATAGACTACAAATAAGTATTATATGAATATAAAGATTATATGAATATAAGAATTATATGAATATAAGAATCATATGAATATAAGAATTACAGCAATACCTCGAACATCGTCGCTAATGCGTTCCTGGAAAAGGCGACGATATTCAAAACAACGATGTTCAAGGACTGTAACCTATGGGAAATAGAGGTTCCGTTCTCAGATTTTTTTTTTGTCAAAATCAGGATTTTTGCATTACAAATACAGTTCAAATAAACTAATTTTAACGGCTCAATCACAGGAAAAACATCAATAAGAAACTGTTCAATTCAAACTTTTTATTAAACATGAAAATTTATAAGAAACGAAGACATGAAATTGGAAATTATTTTTAAGGAAAACATCTGTCTACTGTTCAATCTAAACCTTCTATTAAACATGAAAAGGGGGAAGGGTGGGGAAGGGTGATGCTGCCAGGCGTAAGACGACGAAATAGCAAAACCAAGACGATGATGTTGTAAATTTCAGTCGCAAGCATAGCAACGACGAAAGCGCAAAACGACGATAAGAATTATATGAACAAAAGAATATATGAATTATTCATTGTTCATTTTTACACACACACACACACACACACACACACACATATATGAAATAGGATCTCTCCTAAGGAGACGTAGTTTTATATTCAGGATGAAAACGAAGACGTAGAGCAAAAAAGTAATTATATTTGGCTGCAGCCGACGTTTCGGGCAACTCTACCCATTTTCAAGGCCTAATTAATAAAAAGCTAAAATTAATAAATGACAAAAGATATAAATGACGAGAGTTAAAACCTAATCTAGTGTACAAAATTAAAATTGTTAAAAAAAAAAAAAAAAAAAAAATACAAAGTAAAAACAGGCTAGGCCAAAATCAAATCAAAAGTAAAATATATAAATGACAAAAGATATACGAATGATAAATATAAAACCTAAAACTAAAGACATTCAAGAATAAAATTGTTAAAAGCATTTACACAAAAAAAAATATTAAACGGAATAAAAAGTCAAACGGAAAATCACAAGAATAAACCGACATATCTGTATTCACTTGACAGCCACAAGAAAATGAAGCAAAAAGGAGACAGGGTCGCAGGGAAAATTTAGTAGGTAGTTGTTCTAATTAATGTAAAGGGGGTAACAGCCAGAATCAATGTTTAGACTAGGGTTCAAAAACTTAATACATAAAGATTCATAAATATGAAGTGAGGACGAGCATTTTAATGATTCAAGAATTCTGAAATTTTCAATAGAAACGTCAACCTTACAAGTAATGGAGTGATTTCTGATAGCAGAATGTTCTTTTTTCAACAGAACCTTCCCTGTCCTGACTAATACCCATATGGGAGCAAAATCTCGCCTGCAAAGAACGAACTGTACTGCCAACGTAGTTCCCCTGGGAACACCCAGGGCAAGTAAACAAATAAACGACAGAACAGCTCATCGCAGTGGCGATTTTGTCCTTACATCGGAAAAAACAATCAAGGGTATTACTATTTACAATTTACAAAGACAATCTTAAAATCAGTGTGAAAATAAAATTTCCTCATAATACTCAACAATTGCTTCTTCACAAAAGAGTTAAAATGGTAGACATTAGGTAAGACAAGATATTTACAATTCTTAGGAACATGTTGACCTAGGGCAGGTAAGATTAAATTTCATTTGAAAGTATCTATAGTTGACCTGTGACGGAATGCTTATATTTAATCCGATATTCCTGAGGTCGCGATCAGTTTAGTACCTGCCACCTGGTGCTGAAAAGTTTCATACCAATACTCACGTCATTCTTGCTTGTAATCACAGACAGTGTGGGAATTTATATGTGGATAGCAGAGTTGTGCTACTCATCACAAGTACAAGGAGTGTTTTTTCCTCATCCCCGTTTTTTGATAATGGCTAGTACGAGTAGAGACAGAGACAAATACAGAAATAAGATAATAAGGAAGTAAGATAATAAGGAATAAGGAAAATAAGGAATAAGGATAATAAGGAAAAATGTACATTAATATATTCTAGATATTTTTGAAGGGGCCCCGCACCTCCCTAGGACCGGCCCTGTCTATAGTAGTCAAAAACGCTAACTTTTTCTACAATAATCTGTGAAAGGAAATAAAGTAGTGGTCAGAAGCACAATAAATATAACACAATAAAATGCTAATAATATAAACACAATATAGTGGTAAAAACACATTGCCCTAAATCTTTCTACATTAATCCCAAACACATGTCTCGCGGGCAGCACTAACCACAACCGGCTGACACGATAAACACATGTGAACTGGTCTAGACTTCCCCTACACGTTTATCTCTAAATTGGTCAGAAGAGTAAACTTCAAGGTCATTGAGTTGACCAGTAGTTGAGTTCTTTGCTGGGGCGGACCCAGGATTTGCTGGAGGGGGTTCGTACGAGCGCCGAAGGCTTCTAGGGGAGTTCTGAGGCATGCTCTCCCGGAAAATTTTGAAAATTAAGACTCTCAGAAACGCGTTTTTAAGCAATTGGGGGGGGGGGGTTCAAGTTTATTAGCTTTTACAACATCTAAGTTATGCACTGATTTGCAAAAAAATTATACATGGAAAGACAAAATTCGTGATAAGTCTTAAAGAAACACTGTTTACCAAAATTTCACAATATCAAAACCTAAATTTCTTTTGAAAATCATACTTTATCATTTTAGATTTGTTCATTAATATAATTGAAGTTATTATATTTCTTGACAAAGTTTTGTGTTGACTGAGATATCAGTTAATCTCCCGACTCTCAAAGACTGGATCGACGAGCGCCATTCGTCGGAATTGCTGTTCAGCGAACCGTTGAACTACAGCTTCGTAATCCACGGGCTTGTCGTAATGAATGCTCATCAACGCCAAGCCCGACAATCTCTCCGTGGAAATAGTAGTCCTAAGGTACCCCTTCAGAAGGTAATGCACTGTTTGCCACAAAGATGGACAATTTTTGTCACACTTTTAATAACTTCTCTGTTTCTGTGCATTGTGTAAGTACGTTGACTTTCAATTTGCACCTGGATACTTTTTTCAGGATTTCGACTTGTGGCGAGGAAATTGTCATAAGCGACCATAGCATCTACGTGGTAAAGGGCGTTCTCGTGTTGACCGCACACCATACTTACTTTTGTCCACCGTGTAAATTGTCTGTTCACGAGAGCACCAAGGTTTTTTCTTGTAGCAAACAGAATGCATGGGAGACAGAAACCACCATCGCATTCTTTGCTGTACACCAGCCAAAGATAGCGTTGCTGCCAAGAGCTTTGAAAAGACCGATTACAACTATTCATAAACACTTTGGGGAAAGAATAATCCTTTCCTGGTTGAAAATGGCTAGTTATGACATTGAACTTTTCAGCTTCTTGTAGAAATCTAACAGGAATTTTCCGACGCAACAGGGCACCAACGTCAATATCATGTACCGATGCATGGCAAGCAGGGTTACCTGCAATAAAAACAAAATGCGGAGCTATTATAATTATATTAAGAAAATGAAATAAGATTTAGCTTAGTTTAGTTTTTAGTCTTATCCGTAAAATATATCAAAACAAGAAAAATTGTTTTCTGTGAGTCAGCTTGTCGTACAACACGTGTTCCTAACTTCCTACTGGTATCACTGGCGCTACTGCGAATCCTCTTTGCAGTCGGGGTAGATTGTCCTTCTTCATCATTGTCAAAACGAGAGACAATGAATTTAATATGAGCAATCGATCAGTAACTGTAAGTAGTTTTTAAAGTCATTGTTTTAGTTTACAATACAGTTACTAACCTTGCCACTGACGTGGGATGGACCAAACTTGATGGACCAAAAAATCGGTCAATTCTTGATTGCTGTTTAACTCTTCTTGACATTGTAAACCGAAAATTCTATTGAATAAATACTTTGAATGAATATTGCTTTTTAGACTTTTGAGTATTAAAATAAGACACAGGGTCGACCAACGATCTGAAACAAATGAAACAAAAGGGTATATTACATGCTTTTAGTGTTGTTTGTAAAATAACTTGTATGTTCAGTCAGTTAGCTTTGGGAGCGGGGCTTTCTGATTTAGAATGGTTCTGGTTTAGGGGGGGTTCGATCGAAACCCCCGAACCCCCACCCTGGATCCGCCACAGCTTTGCAACCATCAATCTTGGCTGTGAAATGTCTCTGCGTTTCTTCTAGTTTATTAATTTTTTCTTTTTTATATGGAGACGTCAAAACTGAGCAGTATTCAAGTTTTGGGATGATCAGTGTTCTCAGCAGGGGAATCATTACTGTCTTGTCCCTCCTTTTGAACGTTCTTAGTACCTGTAACTTGTCCCGCGACTCTTTTTGCTTTGTTTATTGCTATCTGATTTTGTGTCTCGAATTTCGCATCATCGGTCATTATTACCCCCAAATCGACCGCTTTCGTGCTTCTCTGAATTTCCTGTCTATCTGGAGCATGATATCGGAATCCGTGCTGATTTTCGCTGAATCTTTCCAGTGTCTCCAAGAAGTCATATATTTTCTCTCTGACTATTCTTTCAAATATTTTGGTGAGGTGGGACGTCAATGACGCTGGTTTATAGTTCTTTGATTGAAATCTATCCCTCCTTTATATATAGGGACAATGTTCGCTCTTTTCAAGATGCTCGATATTTCCCGTGTCTAGGGATCTTCTCCATATCCAGGATAAGGATGTAGCTATTTCATTTTTACAGTTTTTAATTAGTAGTGCGTTCCATTTGTCCGGACCTGCAGCTGAATATGATTTCATTTGTCCTGTAGCTCTCGCTACATCTTCTGGGGTAAAATCAAAGTCTGTTATACATTCTATCATACTTGCAATTCCTCTTCGAAGAATGCATCTATGTCAGGTATTTTTCCTTTTTGCATAACTATAGAAGTATTTTGAATTTTCCTTTATTGCTTCTACCGCCTTTTCCTCTTCCCTCTCTGTATGGCCCTTAATAAGGGTTTGTATTTCCCTATCGATCTCTTCAGTTTTTCTTGTATTGCTTTCCTGGATTGTTGTCTCCGCAATTAGCTAACTTCGCCGCTGCTCTCTTTCTTTTGTGGAATATTCTTCTCTTTTGCCTCTTCAACCAGTTCCTCTTTCCTTCTGGCTGTGCTTTCGGAGCATATTTTTCTAAAATTTTCAGCGTCTTTTCTTCCAAGGTTGTTAGCATTTCTTCAGTTGTTTTATGGTCTTGGAGTTTAAGTTAAAAGCCCCAAATTTGCTTCTTCCTTATGTATGTTTGTCTTTTAATGTTATCGCCATATTTGTTGATAACTCGATAATGTTGTGGTCCGAGATAATAGTTGGGGTTATTTTTATATCAGCAATCAAATTCGTGTTATTCGTGAATACCAGATCTAGGCATTCTTGCTTGCTTCTGGTCCTCTCTTGTGCCCCTGCTTATCTTGCTGTATAAATATATTTCTACCCACCTTTTTGTATTTCATAAGTGGGAAATTAAAATCGCCGCAGAGTATTATATTAGGGGATGGAGAGTTTACGGACTTTACTAGGGTTCTGATATCATCAATGGTATCCAAAAATTTTTCTTCTGAAGAGTTTGGAGGTCTATAGATGACTATCAGTATCACGTTTAGCTTCTCTATTTTCACTGCAAGGGTTTCCACGAAGCTGTTGGATTTACTTATTACCGTGTCTGTTATATGCCTCTCATGTACGTAAATAGCACATCCACCTTTACGTCTCGCTGTTCTATCCGCTCTTAGTAAGTTGAATCCATCGATATGCAATTCTTTCTTATCAATACAGTGTTCGCAGTTATCGCAGTTTCTTTGGCAATCTTTAAGATGTGTTATATACAAGGTGTTTCACAACCGGTCTGCATAATTTGGGGGCGATTTGGAGGGTGATATCGAGTAAAAATGTCAATACAACATAGGTGCTATTTCCAACCTTTGCGGACCTACGGACGTTTTAAGATGCACAGAAAAAATAAACGAGAGTATTAATCTGGTGTATTTATTGGTCATGCTGGTCCAATATCGTGGCCGGCCCCCGAGATCTCCGGACCTAGCCCCGTTAAATTTTTTTATGGGGTCTTATGAAAGAGATGGTCTACAAGACCAAAGTACAAACGAGATAGGAACTCTTGCGTCGGATTATGGATGCCGCTGCTTACGTACATATGAGAACACCCAGAAATGAATGAATGGGCAATGGACTCTTGTTTGGAACGAGCAAAGCTGTGCATTGAAAACCGAGGCGGACATTTTGAACATTTATAAGGTGTATCTCATGAACTGTAGCAATAAATACATCAGATTAATACTCTCGTTTATTTTTTTCCGTGCACCTTAAAACGTGCGTAGCTCCGCAACGGTTGGAAATAGCACCTATGTTGTATGAACTTTTTTACTCGATATCACCCCCCCCCCCAAATCACCCCCGAAAGTATGGCAGACTGGTTGTGAAACACCCTGTATATGGAGGAAAGTATATATATATATATATATATATATATATATATGATACTGTACAACTCAGAATGGTCCCCTAAGATAACTTTTATAGAATACACAGACCAAATGTGTATGGAATAAGGTAGGTTGATTTTCCGCAGTTTTTTAGATATCGACTTTGGACTAGTCGAAATAGTCAGGGCTTAATATGATAATAACTGACAAAACATTTCAGATCCCTAGCTTTAACCGTGTTTTGAGGAAACCGTTTCAAAAATCGTCAAAAAATCGTACCGAAAAATACCGCATTTTCGCAATTTTCGGCCAAAAAAATCATGCTATTTTCATAAAAAAATCCTGAAAAAAGTTACAATTTTATTGAAAAAAAGTAAAAAAAACATGTAGAGTCAAATAGACACATTTATATCCCAAGATCATCATAATTTTCACTGTAAGAGCCCTTAGAAGCAAAGGAAGGCCTCATCTGGCGGCTTACGGCTTTGGCCAGAATGTGTTTGTGCTTTGATTCGAGTCCATAAACAGTATGGGAAGCTTCAGATGTCAGCTTCACGGCCCTTTCAACACTCTGAGAATGTGAAGGCAGATCAGGCAGCTCCAGCTTGGTGCCATTCAGCAATGCTTCTTAAAGCTCCTGGTCAGAAAAGTCTTCTGTGAGAGCAGGTTCACAGATGCCACTTTGAGAAAGGTTGATTAGTTCTGACCAGTGGGTAGCTTCAATGTTGATGGCTGTTATCTTCTTCAGCCTCTTCTTGGCTGGCTTTCCACTTCTGAAAGAATAATAATTAATTTATTTTTTATTCCAGTTTAAGATTTAATCCCTATTAGTCTCAGAATTGCTGATTTAAATTAAACTTAAATTAAAAAAAAAAACCCGAGTTCTATAAATCCCCATAATCAAATTTTTTTTCAGAAAGAAGGTAAGATTATTTCCATTATCAGAGGGGAGGGGGGGAATTGGGATAAGAAAATATGAAAAAAAATTCGATTATGGGGATTTATAGAACTCGGGCCTTTTTTTTATTAAATAAATCCCCATAATCAAATTTTTTTTTTACATTTTTTTAAATTAATAAATGCTTACCTGATGGACAGAATTTTCTTGAGAGCAGCTTCTCTCACTTCCAAGTCATCAGACTTCATTATAGAGTACAGCACATTCTCGGGCAGCAAGGCAAAAGCATTGTACTTCAGGTTCTTGAAAGCAACACCCTGGATTTCTTCAGACTGCTGCTTGATCCTCTGGATCATGTTAAAGATGTACAGCTGCTGATTGTGGAACTTGCTGTCCCTTTTGATCTCAAACCAACTGACTGCATACACTTCCACAATGAACTTGATGGCCTGGTAAAGCTTATCCTGTAGTTCTGGAGGGTAAGCACCTCTGGTCCACAGACACATCAATCTAATTGCCGAAGTCAACCATCTTGCATGGTTTAATGGTCCAATTTTCCAGGCAGCAAATCTTGGGTTGACTTTGCCCCTGGAAATTCCAAGCACATACTCCAGAAGAAGCCTCTGGTCGCTACTGAGATCATTCAGTGTCTCCTCAGCAAATTCCATGTCATCCAGGAGGCCACTGAGTTTGGTGAATTCCACTTGTGGCAGATCATGGTAGTCAATTTCACAGAGTTTTCCCAGCGGACCAGTGAAAGTAGTGGGACTTTTGGTACTGCCATCAAGATGCTTGAAAACAGCTCTGAAAGGAAGCTCATTCTGATGGAGTGAACAGCCAATGGTGTGCAATTTCCGCTCAATTTTATTTTCCAGAGCTGTTACAAGGCCTCCCTCCCAGTCAGTGTTTGTATTTGTGTTGTCAAGGAGGACAGCTTTCAGGGTATGAACACTGTTAAACTCCTCCAAGACACTAGCAACTTCTCCACCAAGAAGAACTCCAGTCGCACCTTTAATTGGGATGACTCTGTGAGTAAGATATGTTCCACTTTCAGTTCCCGGCTCCTTTGTGAAAGTCAAATGGTGCTCTTGTCCCTTTCCTTTCTTCAGCTTAGTCTCCCCATTTTCATCCTTAACTTCTCTGTACAGCAAAGTGTCCTTGTCAACTTTCCCATCAACCCCAATACAGATTAACTTTTCCAGACCCTCATTGTGCTTTTCATCACTTTTCACTTTCATTCTAGCTTTTTCCCTGTCCATTTTCGATTTATCAACTATTATCTGTTTCACATCAAGGCCAGGCTTAAGCAGGTCCATAGCTTGTAAGTCCAGGAGGAAGGCATTAGCAAGACTTGCCCCAAGATTGGAAGACACATCACCCCTGATCAGTTCCATGGCATATCTGGGGGTTTTCAAAAAGCTGTAACCTACACTTGGGTGCCTCCTTGGCTTGAACTCTTCAGTTTCACCATCAGATGGCTGAAATGAAAATAAAAAATAAATTACTAAAGCGAAAATGGGGAAAATAGGGGAAAAAGTAGGGAAAAATATGGTAAAAATCGACGAAAATGGGCGGAAATAAGAATAAATTACTTAAACGAAAATGGGGGATTATGTGCTGTGTTTGACAATTTTCTTTCTTGCACTTCACAGCATTGTCATCACAGGGACGAACAGGTAGCTTACAGATGCAAGCAGAAATGTCAAAACGTTTATCCAGCTTTTCCTCCAGATTCTGCTCCTGGACTGTAGAAAGAGATTTCCTGTTTATCTCTTTTGCTTTCTTGAAGCACACTTTATCCACCAATTTCACCACATAATATTCCTCATACAGGAGCAGCCGCGGGTTCACTGCCTGCCAGATCTCAATCACATCCTTTGCTATCATTTTAGCAATATCATAGTCTTTCAAGTCCGGGTGGCTGTTTTGGAGGAAATAACTGTACTGAATAACTTGGCGGAGGGTAGGAGGCTCTGTTTTATCCAAAGGGGAAGGCTGGCCACTGAATTTTTTGGCACTATCATTTCGAGTTAACACTGCAGACTTCCGTTTTTTACCCATTTTTATGAAATATTTGAAAATAAACAATTAAATGAACGCATCATAAAATAACTTAATTTAATACACATTTTATAGGTAAATATCATTAAAAAATACAAAATAATACACTAATAAACATCTATAATGCATTTACAATAAGTTTCAAGCATCGTTTTGTTAAAAAAGCGGAATTTTAATTGATTATTTTGATGAAATAGGGTCCGATATTTTATTTGTTTACATTGCGCGAATGCCGCGCGCGCGATTTTACGCGTAAAATTCGGCAATTTTACAACTTAAAAATAATTAACAATCCTCAAAAAATACAATCATTTTCACAAATATGAGTTGGTGCAACGTTTTTTATACATTAATACCTTTCTATCTAGACTAGTCCAAGATCACAGTTCCAAAATCAACCTACCTTAGTATGGAACAAGTAGCCCTTCTGGGATAATTAAATCCAATATAGTCTGAATAAGTAATGGTAAATAGCAAATACAAAAGTTTTTCTTTTTCATGTTGGAACCCTAACGTATATATATATATTATATATATAATATATATATATATATATATATATATATATATATATATATATATATAATATATATACTTTTAAAGTAGCGTTTCATGACAAGGCTTTTTGAACCGACTATACTGTACATATACCGACCCATTGGGATTGCAAAGTGTTAGAAGCTTAGTAAAAAAAAAATATATATATATATATATATATATATATATATATATATATGTGTGGTGTGTGTGTGTGTAAATCAGAGCTTTCCAAACTTTTCACGTTGGCGACACAATAATTAATTTTTGTTATCAAATATCAAATATCAGATAATTTTTCAGTAGGTGGTTTATCTTGTAGCCGATTTTGTTGATACAAAAATCAAAATTTTCAAAATACAAAAAAATTGAAAATAATTAACTAAATTTGGCGACACACCTAGGAGGTATTGGCAACACACTAATGTGTCGCGATACACAGTTTGGAAAGCTCTGGTGTAAATAAATAGAAGCGGTAGATATATGAAAATAGAAAATGTAAAAATTAAAATTTTAAATTGAAATATTTAAGTGGGAAACTTCAGCGTACTAACAAGATTCATGCTCTTTACAATCAATATATAAAATAGGTATGGTGTCAACCAAAGAATTAGTAATTTAACCAAACATTTTGATAGTTTATATGCTACTTAGTTCACTAAATTGACTATTATACAGTCTCATGGCACGAGTTTCTTTACGAACAACGAAGAGTTCAGTTAAGAAGTATTTCATAACTTGCTACAATATTTTTCTTAAAGTATTCGTTGACACATTTTATGGTATATTTCGTTTGCACGTTCTTATTCCATTTGTCCATTCTTGTTTCATTTGTATCCTACATTCTTATTTAGTTTGTACATTCTTATTCCATTAAAACACCCATTTTCTCAACAGTGACTCGGTGTTCTTAGAGTTATTAAACCTTTAAGAACCGTCAGTCCGGAATTTTAAGACAATGAATTTTTGTACGTACGCAAAGTAATTTTTCTTTGGAATTTTTTCAGAAAATGTTTTACTTGTACCATAAAAAGAATCTACTTTAGTCCAGCTGGAATTAATAATTCAAAATTTTCACGCTAAAAATATATTAAATTTGCCTTTTCAATCTCAAAAGTATTTTTTTAATACTAAAAAACTCTCTAATTTCTTTTACTTTTTAATTATACAAAACCCTGTAGAAATAAAATGAGCTCTAAAATGTAAATATACTTTTACTTTTAAAGTAGCGTTTCATGACAAGGCTTTTTGAACCGACTATACATATACCGACCCATTGGGGTTGCAAAGTGTTATAAGCTTAGGAAAAAATTAATAGAAAGTAACCCCCAAATCGTAAAACAGCTTTAAATTACAATCCTTAACCCTGTGTAATGTCCTTAACGTATATTATTACATTTCATTTTTGTTGCATAGTGCTATTACTTCTCCTGTTTCCAAATAATGACAAATATTGCTTTTTTTCATACTGGAATGCATCTACAATAAAATGGCTTGCGTTTGTTATACGCGAGATAAAAGTTCCGTCATAGTAAAGAAGAACAGATACTGAAATTCTGTTTGTCTGTTAACCCGTCAAGGGGGTCATAGGAAGACAAGTGATCGGAAAGGAGTCACACTGTCACAAAGTTTGAGAAACGCTGCAGTCTACAGTGGGACGGGAAATTTCATCAACATGCTGAAAAGATTTTCATCGAACAAATGCCCTCAATTGATAAGAATATTTTTAATCGAGGATTGATGAAATACCTTTCATCGAATTTATTCCTTGATGAAAATTATAATTTAACCCAATTGAGTGGTGCCATCTATTTGAGGAAATATCAATTAAATTTCTCTTAAGTTTATCTTTCTTAACCTAGTGTAATTACATTCCTAGACGGGATTCGAACCGCTGTCACTGCAGATTCGAATTTGGTAAGCAGCCATGTTACTCACTCGGCCGCCAGCCTATAAAGGGAGCGAAGGCACTGGGGTTAGGAGTATGAATCTTGATAATGTTGGTAATAATATTACAGGAGTTAGAACAATGGCTCACAGCAGTTGGCCCTCCTGACTCACTTGGCCATAAGATGTTAAGGTGTGAAAACCTAGTTTTGTGTGTATATATACTCTTCTTAGTATGTATACTTTAGTTTTAGTAGGTATACAGTACTTTAATACGTACACGATTTCTGTTTATATACTGTAGATTATAGAGGATACTGTAAAAAAGTCAGAGACCACCCAGCACTTTATCATACGATTAGCGATATAGATTCAGTAAATTAATTTTACAGATTATAAATCATTCTTTGTTGAAATAAGGTCCAAAATGTGTACGAGGCAGGAACGTCTCCACAAATAGAATGTAATTGCGCTTTAATGTATCCTTTAGATTCGATACATAGTTGGAAGGAGGTCTTGGTTTCCAAAAAATGGTAATAAAGAAACTACCAGACGTTCTAAACAGAATTCATAGCTGCGTTTCTCAGAATCCAGTCGGAACCCTGTTTTTCTCTTCCACTGAGTAGAGTATTGTAAGATATGACAGCTGAGGATGCACTGTCTTCTTGCAGCACATACGTATTAAACGAGTTTTTCTTGATGGAACAATGGAAGAAGATAGTTATCAAGGAGGAATATGTATTTCATGAAATTTAAATACTCCTCAACGAATATCAGGCCCGTTTTTCCAGTATATCACCCAACACCACTGTACTGCGGGTTGTAAACTGGACTCTTGTAAAATTGATTTGAGTCTCTTCACACCCATGTTCGTCCATTTCACTCGTATACTGATGAAACGGAGACTCGTTTGGAAAAGACAGAGGCTTGTGAATCATTTCCGTAAGTGACCTATGTATTCGAATCTACGTTTTATATTTGCTTTATGAACACTGAATCGAAGTTTATGGAAATGCTTTTGAGCTGCGTGGTGATAAAGTTGCACCATCGGCGATATCAGCAAGTCTCGCGCATGGATTAAGCCTCACCTGACGAACAAGAGCCCTTTTGTTTCGTTTTGTAACAGGTAACGGTGCTACTGTAGTATGCGGTCTACCGTTAAGTTTCTACTGTAGTATGCGGTCTACCGTTCAAAATATTTAAAAGGAATTGAAAATGAATTGAAAGGAATTATAATTTAATTTACACAATTAAGGAATTATTAAAGAAGTTAAACATACTACTACCGCATACTTAACGGTAGACCGCATACTACAGTACGCCCTTGATGATTGGTTAGGTTAAGTCGTGATATTTTCGTTAGTTTTAACGAAAATATCACGACTTAACCTAACCAATGTCAAGGGCGTACAATTAACCTAATAATAAAATAATAAGAAGATAAGAAGCTATAATTAAAAGGTAGACCGCCGAATCGTAGGTAGACCGCATACTACAGTAGCACCCAGGTAACGGTCTTCCTTGGCGCGAGAAGTTTGTTTTATGTTTACATTTTGCAATTATATCATAAAACATACCATGTGGAAATCCAAGATTTTGAGCAATCTGTCACCAACTGCGACGCAGTCTGACTGTCCAACCACTCTACCACGAGTAAAAGGTGATACACAGCGAACACCAACAATACAAGACATCTTTTCACCAATACATTAGCTTTTCTTGGCGTTCAGATAGAAACTATACTTTCCTTGGATGTAAGGTTTTGCTAGTATATTCCAGTATTTTTAAGTGTTTACTTTATTCCTGTGGAGATCTGTAATACCATAAAATCACATCTTATAAAAAAAATAGCCTGAATAATTCATCAGGAAATGCTTATCCTATAGTACGAAGTGTCTGTACTTTAAAATACAGGGTGATCCAAAAAATGTTCCCAGAATTAACTTGTTACATAAATATTTTTGGGAACACCTTTTTGGATCGCCCTACTGTGTGTATATATATATATCAAGTGAAATAGTTCAAAACCTTTGTTATAAAAAAAATAAATAAAGACAAAAGAAAAGAAAAAAAATAATATTTTAAAATGTGATTCTATTAATTTTTTAGACAAAATTAAGAAGAATTCAGGATTTGAGGATTGTTTAAATTTAATGAAATGTTTTTAACCTTCCTTAAATCTTAGGTCAAATATGAGAGATAATCCCTCTTTAACACAGCTTCCTTTATCTCTTTCTTATCTCTCTGATATATATATATATATATATATATATATATATATATATATACTGACAACAGGAAAAAGACTAACATAAAAAAAGGATATTTTTACAATTCTCTTTTATTTATATATATATATATATATATATACACAGTATATATATATATATTATATATATATATATATATATAATATATATATATATAATATATAATATATATATATATATATATATATATATATATGGGAATGAACTCAGAATGGTCCATATATATATATATATATATATATATATATGGGAATGAACTCAGAATGGTCCATATATATATATATATATATATATATATATATATATATATATATATATATATATACGCACACGGCTGAATTTGTGATATTCTTTTGTTGTTGATGGTCGTGAGAAATTGAAATTCATTAATAAAATTGGAAGTCTGGCTTTTTCCTGAAATTATTCGACTTCACTTCCGGTCTTGACCGGAACAAGGTATCCCAACTTTTGATTCCGGACAGCAAGTAAGAAAAATGACTGAGAAATTAATTAATTTTATTTCTTGATACAATTTTATACATTTTTTTTTATTAAATTATTTCTTATTATAGAGTTCATATACCTTCTATATTTACGGGTATATCGTGGGCATAAATGAATGAATAAATAAATGGTATTAAATTAATTTTGATGCTTCTTTTAAATCCAGACACTTTGGTCTTTGTGGTTTACAATCAAACATGATTTTAGTTTCCCGATATTATAAGAATCGCTGATATATATATATATATATATATATATATATATATATATATTATATATAGAGAGAGAGAGAGAGAGAGAGAGATGGATAGATAAAATGGATTTACATAATTGGGTCGAACTCCAAAAAGGTTGAATTCAATTTAATTCTAGTCGATCTAATTCGATCCTTTCCTAACTTGACCCTACTTAAGGATAACTTAACCTTACTTAACTATAATTTTGCCTAACTTAAACTAACTTAAACCAACTTGACTTTGAAGGCGTCTCTATCGTTACGACAATGGTAGCGACAGAGACGCCTTTAAATACTTTCGCGAGTTCCACTTTACAATAAACCCGCTGTTCCATCGACAGAACCACGACCAAGGTGACGTCACATCGCGAGAGTCACTCAACGTCACACCTCGACCTCGTTATAAGGGATTCTCGGGCACCATGCCTCGATCGCATCTCGACTTCTCTCTTCTAAAGAACTCCAGTGACACGTTAGATCTCATCATGTAAACAACGTTGTAGTAGGCCCCATTGGCCTGGTGTCATTCACCTAACTTTATATAAAGACTATCATTACCTCGCACGTTATATAATATTGAAGTCATTAATGACTTCATTAAGTGCGCATTTATTAACATTTCAATACAACTTTCATTCAAACAATTACAACCTTATTTGTTTCACTTAAATCTCATTTATTTTGTTTAATAAAAGAAGAAAACTCTATTAATTTCCTAAGTAATAACAGTATTTGATCTGAAAAGATCTGGTGACCCAAGCCTCAAACAATCATAATCAATTAACATTTAACAACTTAACCTCATTAGCCTAGTCATTAACACAATTAACAATTATTATAGTGCCAACGAGGTACTATAAACTTGACGTAACAGTATTTTCAGTCGACAGTAATAAATCCTGAGCAATGTTTGATTTTATTCACATGAACATTTTTATTCAGTTCAATTTTTAAAGATAAATTTTAGAAATGAGAATTCACTGTTTTAATACAAACTTTACACATTATTAACTATATTTTATGTCAGTATTATCGTAATGTCAGTATTATCGTAACTCCTTTTATCTTGCTCGCATCATTAACTGTATGTCAATGAGTCAAGCGAATAATCCTAAAGAGTTCAGTTGAATGTAAAACAAATATATCAATAACCATGACGTAATTCTACCAATGCAACTCAGTAAAATTTAAAAGAGTTACCCCATTAAAGGTAACGAATATATTATAATAAAGTCGAAAAGAAAACGGAGTGCGAAAACTAAAGATTTCATATATCCTCATTCTCTGGTGGCGTTTTATCATCTTAAATCACTCTTGTGCCCTGTAAAACAGTTGATGTTATTGATGCCCATTTGCCATCGTTGGCTAAAGGAAGAAAAACATCTCGTCTCGTTGTCTATTGATTAATAGTTTTATTGATGAAGGCCGCGATAAAGGAGAACTCGTCAGAAAATGCGATGAATTTGAAGCCTCAAGATTAGTCACCTTTTGATTTGAGTTGGAAGGGATTGTCTCGGGTGGAAGCATCGCCCAAAGACGGTGGTGATATATTACGCGCTTTCAAGGGCTTTGTGGGTATATTCTTGGGCCCGTTTCCTTACGATGCGTTTGTTGCAGTATGTATGTTGGTCGAGAGAGAGAGAGAGCGTAAATAACAGTACAAACTGATAGTTTAAAAAATAGCTATTAATAAAGTGTTATTAAAGTGGCATTACTAACTTTGTTTTGGCTACGCCAGACGATTTTATTCAGTCTCAGGAAAGACCTCCGCCCGGTAAAGGGTTAATGTAAAGATTATTCTTCAAATGTCTTACTAAAACTTACTTTAGTGTTGACTCAGGACCCTCATCAATCTTATTCTTAAGACGAATGTCTTTCAAACCAAACATTGAATTTTGCTCTATTTCTTTTTGTGAATATACATTATAGACATATAATATAAACTATAGATATATAGACTATAGAATAATATATACTATAGACATAATATAGACTATAGACATATAAATACATATATTACGCATAAAGTTACATACACAAAACTAAGCCTTCAAGCGTATACATATACACTAAACTTGGACGCTATACTGAAACCGACATTTATAAAAGGGTATTTTTTTGAATTTCAATTCTGAAGAGATTTTTCACGTAAACTATTTCTTAAAATCTTTTGAATTCTTCACTAAAAATCTTTTGGGGAAACTTTTCCTTAAATTTCGCCGTGCGGTATTTGAGGAAAATCCTTTTTCCTCGTACAAATGGTTGGCTACCGGACCCATTCACGGCAATGAAAACCAACAACGAACATCCGGTGCCCGTAATTCCCTTTGAAAGGGTCCTTTACAAGCAATAATAACGAATAGCAACAATTAACATTAGGGACAGAACAGGCGAATTTTGTCCTTGTAACGACTTACAATACGGACGAAAATCTTTCTATTTGAATTATCTCTATTTGGGATTTCTTTACAATTTGAAAAAGCGGGAAAGTTGACACCAGATTTGAGATATTCATTATTCACTCTATCTCATTGAAAAAAGTTGATGAATGACCAATGACCTTTTAACTCAAAGGTCAAGCTATGAAAAATTAAGTGCAAGAATACGCGTGATTTTAGGACTTTTTTTATTTTTTTTTAAAATAAAGGAAAGAGTTGGACAAGGAAAAATTTAGTTATCATATTTTCTATCTCTAAAAAAGGCAAAGATGTATGAGGCTTAGAGCCGAGTACGGAGCAGCGTGTCCACCACATTATTAAGGCAGTCCTTTAACACTTCTTACGCGTTGGATTATTGTAATTCATTTTAGGTTTCAACGCTTAAATATGCGAAGGGAGGATGAGAAAGCCCATGGGAACAGTTTGTAAGTATTTGTTTCGAAATTAAACTGTGACGTTAAAATATATGTAGATTTAAAAACAGGAATTCTCTCTCTCTCTCTCTCTCTCTCTCTCTCTCTCTCTCCTCTCTCTCTCTCTCTCTCTTTAAAGCAGAAAAAGGCTATGAGGAGAAAGAAAGAGAGGAAATCGCGAATAGCGAACAGAGAAAAATAGAAGAAACGAGGAAAGTAAAAGAGGAAACTATGATAAATGAACAAAGAAAAACGGAGGAAACAAGGAATAAGGAAGCAGAAACAAAGAAAGTACCAACACAAAAGGAGGGCGAGAATATGAAGGAGAATATAACTACAAATGCAACAGAGAGTAAAAATAAAACACAGGCACAAAACCTAAACCAAAAAGTTAAAACAAAAGACATTAGCACCAATAGGAAAAAACAAGTAGGAAATCGAGAAAATAGACTGAAACCGTCAAAAACAAAGAACCCGAGTAAAAATGGGGAAGAAATTATATGCAAATATTATGTGAAAGGAAATTGTAGATATAAGGGAGGACAATGTGTATGTATATGAACACTCTCCTTTTTGCAATTTCTTCTACAATAAGGGTCACTGTAAATTCGGTGACGACTGCAGATTCTACCATACTACCATACGGAAATTTGCAAGACTTACGCGATATATGGAACCTGCCAATACGGGAAAAACTGCTACCATCATCTCCTGACAATTTCAAAGGACAAGGTTCAAAAGACATCAGGAAAAATGTAAAGAAAAATATGTACACCAATAGCAAACAAAATTTTCAACATCGCAGAAATAATACGGTTGCTAAGTCTCATACAACACATGCAGTTAACACAGCTGAGAACCCCCGAGCCGGATCCCTTCCCGGGAAGAAGATACCAGAACAGGTAGGCAGAAACGGATCTCTCTCGGAGGACCGCAGAGTTACTAAACACGCGATACTGAGGAAAACGAACTGGAAATGCACAAGGGGCAACGCAAAACATAGAACAAAAATATTGTCCTGGCTAATATTCAAGGAATAAAACCGAACAACTCACTAAACAAAGTTTCGTACCTGAAAAGGATTTATGGACGAAACAAAGGCGGACATCGCATGCCTCACAGAAACGCAACTTAAAGTTTGCCAAGGAAACTGCGAAAACTGCGAATACTGTATTGATAAGAAAGAGTTGCATATTCATGGTTTCAACCAACTAGGAGCGGATAGAACAGCGAGACATAAAGGTGGATGTGCTATTTATGTAAATGAGATTCATATGACAGAGACGGTAATAAGTAAAGCAAACAGTTTCGTGGAACTCCTAGTAGTGAAAATAGAGAAACTAAACGTGGTACCGATTGTCATCTATAGACCTCCAAACACTTCAACTGAAAAATTCTCGGATACCATTAATAATATCAGAAACCTAATAAAGTTCGTAAACTCTCCATCCCCCGATATAATACTGTGTGGAGATTTTAATTTCCCACTTATAAAATACAAAAAGGTGGGTAGAAATATATATATACACACCAGGACAAGGGGGGCACGAGAGAAGACCAGAAGCATGCAAAAATGTTATGGCTCTAACAAACGAGTTTATGTTGACACAAGAGAAAACAGAAAATGCCAGAAAACGTAACTGCCTAGATCTGTATTCACAAATAACACGAACGTGATTGCTGATATAAAAATAACACCAACTATTATCTCAGACCACAACATAATCGAGATATCAACAAATATGGCAAAAAACATTAAAGATAATACCCATACTGAAGAAAGAAGCAAATTTGAGACTTTTAACTTAAACTCCAAGACTATAAATTGGGAAGCAATCAGATTACACATGGCCCAAATAGAATGGAAAAGAGTTTTCGAGAATAAAATAAACAATGCATTGCGAGCAACCTTAAAAGAAAAGACGCTGGAAGTTTTAGAAAAATATGCTCCGAAAGCACAGCCAAAAGGAAAGAGGAACTCGTTCGAGAGGCAAAAGCGAACAATTTTCCGCAAAAGAAAAAGAGTAGCAGAGAAGTCAGTTAATTGCAGCGGGAACAATACCAGGAAAGTAATATAAGAAAAACTGGAAAGTATCGATAGGGCCATACAAGCCCTGATTCAGGGCCATACAGAGAGGGAAGAGGAAAAGGCGGTAGAAGTAATAAAGGAAAATCCAAAATACTTCTATAGCTATACGAAAAGAAAAAAAAACGCGCCATATCAGGCCCTTAAGGAAAGGAAATAATGAAGTAACCGACGATCTAAAAGGAATATGTGAAACATTGAGAGACCAGTATGAATCAGTCTCCAGAGTAGTATAGCCGCAAAAGGGGAGAGTGCAGGAATGTTTTGCAAAGGGGGGTTGTTACAAAGGGGAGGGGGTTGTTGCAAAGGGGGGTTGTTGCAAAGGGGGAATGGGGTTGTTGCAAAGGGGGGTGGGGGGAAAGGGGCGTTATCCCCCAAGAGAAAGGAGGAGGAGGAGAGAAAGGAGGAGAGGTGTTCACCTGGCAGGAGCCAAGTGCACACTAAGACTTCCAGCCGGGCTGGCGTTGTTTATAGGCTCCTAATCAGCCAGTTGGCGTAAATGGCTTGAGTTGCCAGATACCGCGATACCATTGTATACATTATTATAGACTCCTATCAGCCAGTTGGCTGGTTTCAGATACCTCTTTTTAGCAGTATTATTGCATACATTATTATTATTATATACGCCTAATCAGCCAGTTGGCTGAGTTGCCAGATAGCGCCATGTATTCCATTGTATACACTATTATAGACTCCTAATCAGCCAGTTGGCTGGTTGTCAGATACCTCTTTTTAGCAGTATTATTGCATACATTATTATTATATACGCCTAATCAGCCAGTTGGCTGAGTTGCCAGATAGCTCCATGTATTCCGAAGACAGAGTTGCCAGATACCATTGTATACACTATTATAGACTCCTAATCAGCCAGTTGGCTTAGAAGGCTTAAAATTGCCAGATACCTGTTGTATACAGAATACCGGTAGTAGAAGGCATAACAATAAACAACATTGCATCATTCTTTTTATTATAAATATATAGAAAATAAATATACATTTGAGGAATATGTGTATAACAGAAATATATACACACAATTATGGATATATATATATATATATATATAAAATAAATATACATTTCATATACATTTGAGGAATATGCGTATAACAGAAATATATACACACAATTATGGATATATATATATAAAATAAAATATACATTTCATATACATTTCAATATGTACATAACAGAAATATATACACATAATTATATATAAAATAAATATACATTTCAAATAAATTTCATATACATTTCAATATGTACATAACAGAAATATACACACACACACACAATCATAATTATATATAAAATAAAATATACATTTCATATACACTTCAATATGTACATAACAGTACAGGAGAAATATCAAGCAAAATATATATATATATATATATATATATATATAAACACAAATCAATAGAAATAGGCGTATAATCAAAATATATATATACAATTCACTTTTTTTCAAAATACTAAAATCGGTCTTAATCGAGTTTACAATTACATCATTATTGCTCTGCATTACGCAGTCTATGCGGCTTAATAATATTTCACCGCTTAAAGTATAGGGAAACCTGTATTCGATATGAATGGCTTTCATATCGTTCAGTACTATTTTTGTCCCCACTTTACAACCGGTTGGCAAGTCATCTTTAAATACGTCTAGAATACAATCAAAAGCACGCACAAAGAGTTCATCGTTAGCTACATTATTAAACACAAGTTTATAAGAATGCTTTTCCAATCGAGGGTTTATTTCTACCGACTCGAGCTTTTCAATCGTGAACTCTTCACTCAACATAGCGGCAATTGAAATAATCTTCTAAATCGTTACGGCAACTGCGCGTTATATAAAGAAATAGTTCTTCAGGGTGAACGGTGTAGGTGAGCTCAGCCTTGTACCGATCAATTGCTTTGTACCAAAGTTCATGGTATTTCAAAGAGTCTAAACTTTTTAAATAAACATCCAGCACTAGACCATTCTCACCAGTCCTACACTCGGTAAACCCATCGAGCAGAGCAGTGTATGCGTATTCAAGAACTGTATCAAAATAAAGCATATCCGTAACACGCGCGTCTAATATAGGTTTCAGTTTACGGAATCGACGATTTCAAACATTCTGTCGAGGATGAAACGGTTTCGCGTAGGAATAAGAGCGTTATTATCAGAAGCATTCTTCCACAAAGCCTTATATCAATGCACGGCCGATCGTTATTTATACACAACGTACATACAACGGCGTATGAGGGCGCGTCACTAATCTGCTCTCTTCTTGTACCTACGTTAGCAGGTATTTTATAACGATCTTCACACCACTTATCAACTATCACAAAGATTCTATTCATCTCCTCGATACTTAAATAAACCCGTTTGTTTGTCGGTCTACATTCCGTTTCCAGTACATAGCTAATGGTACCGGAATTACGCCTGAACACGCGCAACGATTTCGTCACGGACACATCGTACGAGGCGTTGAGAATGCTGCTCAAAGGAAGTTCCATCGTATTCGAGGAGCGCACGTCTACTCGGTTCAAGCTCTGAGATAACTATGAGCCGTGTGAGGCACAGGCAGGAACGGTTCGACGGGCGGCTGACTCGATGATACGTGAATGGGCATGTTCGTACGACTCGAATTGTTGCACATATTTGTTTTTCCGTTTCGTCACTACCAGCCTACGCACTTTGGATAAGAACTAGGCGCTAATCATCTCCACACTCCGGCGCACTATTTGAGAGGAACATATGCTCATATTTTCCTTTCTACCCATCAAACGATACTCGTCTCTAAAATCTGTTAAAAACTCACGCATGGCACTAGCCACAACCTCACTATGAACCTCATCATGATATACGTTAATATAGTGATAAAAACACCTAAGATTGTCCATGATCACGAGATTCACATTTTCAGACGTAGGGTATGAGTAATCGACATGGTGTAGCATGACGTAATACCGCTTGTCACACCACCCATCCACAAGGCTCATTATCCATACCTGCTGCTTCTCTTCTGCACGCGTTGTTTCTTTTACTTCACGGTGTATGTGAGACTTTATAAAGTTTAGCCCTGCAGCATACTTCAGCACATCGTCTGTGCAACGAAAGCCTTCAACAGTCTCACCAGAACATCCGTAGAGTATTTGTACATCTTGGAACTTCGCACAATCCAATGTGGTTTTAAAAGAGGCATAGGAGGGGGGAATAGGAAGTTTTTCGGTATCCACCACATCCTCACACTTTACTGAATACCATTTCATAAACGTTGTGCAAGCAATATTAAAGGTAGCCATTTCAATATACGTCTGATCTGAATACACGTCTGATCTCTCGGGCTTACTGCGGTCGACTGACCACGCAGGGACTCCCAGATAGTAGCATGACTCACGCAGTGGGCGGAGCTTAGAACTTTCACACACACACACACACACACACACACACACAAAGGAGAAAGTGAAACGCTATTTGATTTATTGAGATATTCATATATTTACAAATACGATTCGAGATATTCAAGTATATATATATATATATTTACAAATAGATACGATTATATACAAGACGTGTGAGTTAGAAGCATCATTGGTATCCAAAGGGTACGGTATCATAGGTGCCAGGTAACTGGTAACGTTTCCTATAGGTGTTACGGCACACCATCGTACCCCTAAGTTCCTTCACGCCTCCCAGCTTCTGCGCCCGAAAATTGTGGGTGCCTACAATTAGTTGGTGAGGTTCCAAACATACTAGATCCTTCAACGACTCAAAGTTAACAACCTCCCGATTCGCATGGTTGAGCGTAATACCCTTTGCCTTCACGATATATTTCATTTCATCCCCTACCCTGACCCGTACCCCATAAGTCTTAGGTCCTGTTGAGATAAAAGAGTCGGCGTATGCCGTCCCCATACTCATCCTTGATCTCATCAGTGAGCTCGCCGAGGAACTCCCCAATAGCGGGCATGTAATCACCCTCCCTCTCTGTGAATATCACGCTATCTGTATCGGCATACAATACTCTCCGCCCAAGAGAATGCAATAGACCCCAAAGTTTTATACGGGCGTAGGCTGTTGTGAAGCTCGCCACAGGTATGTTTGTAACCCTTGAGGTATCTGTGGCAAATTCAGTGTTGTTGTACTTTATTACGTAAGTATTACCTACATTCACGATCTCCATGACCTCTTTATCGGGGGCATTGGCATAATCCCAGACATCGCTATAACTTTGTGCCAAATGAATGTTCCCTCTGCCGGTATTCTGCGCAAATTTTCCCCATAGACTGTTTAGACACAATTTTGCACTAAAGCGCTTGCCAGGATTCTTTACAATTTGGACACGATCAAGTTGTATACCTTCGCGGTCGCGGTAACGTTGAATATAGGCAGACTTTTCATCTTCGGTATCAACTCCTCGCGGATACCCTGATGCTTCAACCTTATCCTTCAAAAAGGCGTTTATATATGTGTGTGAAAAGGTTGGGGAGCTTCTGAAACCTCCACACCTCGTGTATCTTCAGTATTCTATAACCATGGCGT
This sequence comes from Bathynomus jamesi, assembly GCA_023014485.1. Lineage (NCBI taxonomy): Eukaryota > Metazoa > Arthropoda > Malacostraca > Isopoda > Cirolanidae > Bathynomus > Bathynomus jamesi. Next base: position 552,173 of record JAJOZX010002001.1, read on the forward strand.
ACGGCTAGGGCCAGCTCAGGACTTGTATATACGCCTCTGATCTTACGCTGGTGGGGTATATGGTTACATTCGCCGTTATCCTCTTCCGCGCACTTCACGCACAGGGGAAACATGAGCTTGTCGTCGATAACGACAGGTAAGATCGGCATCCATAAATTGCGTGGGGGGAGTACGTCTACGAAAGAGAGCCCAAAGTAATGATCATTCAAATTTTTTGAAAATTCATTGATGGATGGTAGGCTAGGCCCCACCAGTTTCTCAGGAGCGCCCACGGGGTACGGATTGCTCTTCATCACGTATGGGTATAAAGAACAGAAATCGTAGTAATGGAGCTTCACGCCCTCCGTAGGTGGGAAGTATAGTCTGAAAGGATTTGTACGTCCTCCAAACAAGCTATCACCACATTTGAGAGGATCCAGCACCATTGAACGCTTGATCGTTTTTATTTTCCTCACGGTATACATCGTCCTGTCTCCATCCGTGCATCATATTCATGCTCCCACAAGACTTTGTGAGTGAACTGTGATCCTATAAGTTGATCGCGGGTGCGGGTCGATGCAAGACAGTCGGAAGGAGACCTACCGTGGATATCTCCGGTGACTCCGCACTCAGGACGGGGGTATCCATGCCACCAGCAACCGTTAAAGGAGTACACAGTCTTCACACCAGTGACACGGTTTTCACTTAACCCATCAACCCAAAAAACACGTCCATTAATCTTAATGGGTACTTCACCCGTGTTGCGGGCGTGCTTTATGTATACACCTGTTGTTGCTGCAGGTGTATGAGCCAGTAAATAGCCTTGTGTCCGTAACTGCGGGGGTTGTTTCGGTGAATAATGGCTAAGGTGTCTTTAGGCATGAAGTTATTCTTGAACACCGTAAAACATAATGATGCGATGGTGGTTGCGACTTGCAGTGGATCGCATTTGAAACGGGCTATGTACATCCTTCTAAAGGCCTGGAAACATACTCTAAGCACGCGCACATCATTCACGCAATAACGCTCACATTCATCAGCTATATTATAAGGGTTACTTTCATTAAAACTGTCGTAGTATCGATCAAAGTCTTCACGTTCATCCATGCAGTCAAAATAATGTTTGGGGGGTGGTGGGCCTACGTAGTTTAAAGTCTCGCTGGTGAGGAAAGTGTATGGGAAGTATCCTTTGGAAACTTCAGCTGCTACTCCCATCACCTTGGGTAGCTTTGCTAATTTACAAGGTGTGAATAATAAAGTATCTTTAAATTGTACATTGCCTCTTATCTGCATCTGTATTAATTTGTTGCCTCTTTTCAATGGATCACCTGTAAATATCTCAGAGGATTCGTGTTCAAGCAACTCCTTATAAAGGAACTGCGTGTCAAACTTTGCCCCGTTATGGGCGAGAATATACACAGTCATTTTTTGAACTTGTCGGCTAACTTGACAATATAGGACACAAATAGTTTCACAGGCCTATCGCTGACATTCGTTTTAAAAACGTTTGTCCGTTTACCGCATTTGGGGCACTCGTCACATTCGATACCCATACACTCATCACAGATGGTCTGGCTCACAAGTAAATGTGGAATTACCTCTTTGGTTTCAGCGTTCGTATATGTTTCTATATCGTAGTACACAGTTATACAAGGGTTATTTTTAGGCTTAGCATCTTTCATATAACACACATGCTTTACACCATCCGCCTTATATTCCTCCTGGCATGTAGGACAGTGAATTACGTCGCACTTGTGCTTAAATTTTCCCCAATTATCCATTGTGTGAAACATACCACATTCACAGATTCTCATTTTCCTGCACGTACAATGTCTCACTATATCATCCGCAAACTCGAGGCACCCCTTACACAAATCATGATGTCTCCCATATTTTCGACTTTTGTCATAACTCGCGTAAAGCCCCCTTATATTACGGATGGGGAGATACGTTGTCCCTGACAATCCTAAAATAAGTAGGGGCCTTGTACGATCTCTCACACAGCTTTTAAAAACATACACAGTCCGGCGGCGATCATCCAAACCAAATATAACTATGCGCACACTCTTTTCCTGTTCTACCCTTCTCAGCTCTTCAGGACCCATATTACAGTCAAATTCAAGTTCACAGTCTAGAGCTAGTTTACGGGCACGCTCAACGATCGTAGGCAGCCAAATTTTTTGAGTCCGTGTATTTTGTACAGTAAACATACGTGCTAAGAGTACTGCTATAAAGCCGCAACCACGATCGACGTTTATATGCCTTCGGTAAATAGTTGGAGAATGAAGTTAAGAGTGTACGGTATGGCACTATGACCCGCAACACGGAATACACGGTCAATATTTACCGTGAAGTTGTCCATATTGAAGGCTATCTACTTTGGACGGCTTGCATTATACGCCCTAATATATATTCTACATCTTCAGCAGCCAAACGTCTGAACGGTACTATCACCCAATAATCGTCTACATCACCGTCATCTGACCCGAACCCAAAGGACAGACTCGTCCTGACCTCACGCTCGTCGCGATTCTGAAGAGCAAACTCTATAATACGCTGTACTACCCTGCGTATCCCGCGTTCAATACCATTGCTATACAGGGCTCTAGGGTCGACCCTAACTCTATACCGATTTCTAGTCAAGGCTGGGGTGGGGGCTGCGGATCGCACTAACTCGAACGTAATAACATCCTCAACAGAACGGGGGGCGGATGAATTAGTGGCTATATTAGGTGCTGCTGCTGGGGGCCCTGTTGCGTAGGAGGGTTGGGGATCTATTATTGTAGACTTAACAGAACGGAGGGCGGAATAAGGGGGTATTAGGTGCTGCTGCTGGGGAGGTTGTTGCGTAAGAGGTTGAGGGTTGGGGGTCTGCTGCAACAGGTACGTATTTCGGCCGCTTTATACCTGATGTGGGGTTCTCATACCTCCGCTTTGGACGTGCAACCTGTATCGCTGGTGAGGGTTCAGGGGAGGAGATCACAACTACACTGTCGTCGAGGTCATCCGTAATGATAGGGTGCTCTACCTCATCGTCGGTTCTGTGGGAGAAGAAATATAAGGATCAGCACTCAAAATTTGTAATATTTTGTAAATGACCCACTTAGGAGTGTGACGTGTTAGAAATGGACTCTGTAGAAAAATTCAGATTCACGAGCCCATCCACATGTATTATATCTGGACCTACAGGATGTGGTAAAACTGTTTTTGCTTAAAATCATTAAGAAAAGGGCGAGATGTTCTCGAGATTTGTGCATAAAGTTATATGGTGCTATTCGACGTATCAATCAGCGTTCAACGAGTACCAAGATGATATTTTGTTCCACAAAGGTGATATGACGTTAATTCGCTAAAGGGAACTGAACATACAATCATTGTAATTGACGATCTCATGTTGGAGATGGATAAAACGTTGCCGAGACATTTACAGTATACTCCCACCATCTTAACATAAGCGTGTTCTTCATCAATCAGAATCTATTTTTCAAAAAATAGATACATGCGCGATGTGTCGTTAAATACGCAATATCTAGTCTTATTCGCGCAACGTAGAGATGTATCACAAATTGGGGTATTAGCCAATCAAATGTTCCCGAATCAGCGTAAGGAGTTTTTGAAGTTTTAAAGAAGCTACAAGCACGCGTTCGGATATTTGCTTTGCGACCTTCATCCGCGAAACACGTTTAGAGTGCTTCTGCGAACGAATATATTTCCAAACGAGCCTGAAACGGTGTATATTCCAGAATGACAAAGAGACTAAAGAAATACCATGAATTAATAAAAATCTATCATCGACTGCCCCTCGCAATGCAGCAGATGTTTATTAAAAATATCGACGCCGACTTTTTAAAATGCATCTGTGAAATCTGTCTTAACGTTATAAATTGCAATGTATCAATGAAAACCCATCAGAAGGCTCGCCTACGCCGCTACAAGAACATAATACGTACACTCGCTCGTAAAAGTCAAACTGTAGCGAAGAAAAAACGAGTTATTGTGCAAACAGGAGGGTCATTTCTCCCCATCTTATTTTCAGTTTTGGGCCCTTTACTGACTAGATTAATATAATGAAGAAAGTGGTAGTGATTCCCCACGAGGTGTACGCTTCACTGCAAAGAGACACGGATCTAGATCCCCGTAAAAGCAGACTTAAAAGAATGGAAAGCGAATTGTTAGCCCTATTAAACAGTGAAAAAACACCTGATGAGAAAAGAATCTTATACCAAGAAGCTCTGCAGAAATTTCTTCACGAGTACGAAAATTATAAGATCCCTACGGAGATTCCTGTGGTTATTAGGCACAGCACGGGGGCCGATGGCGACATAGGACCTGTACCCGACGATACAGCTGATCAACCAAAAAGATTAGCCACACAACATATCGAACATGTATTAAAAAATACCCTCCCACTTACATTGAGGAGTAAAGGCTTAAGTCTTTATAATCTATTGAATGAGGATCCCGCCATACAATGGACCGATACAGGGGAGATCATTGTGGAAGGATCAAAGGTACAGGGATCGAATATCGTAGACATTGTCCATGATCTGGTGAGAAAGTGGGATAGGCCACCACCATCAGGATGGAAGCATATTAAAGCAGACTACAACAAATAAATGTCCCTAAAAACGTTGATAGGAAATCTGAACAGGTTAAAAAGACTTGGAACAACGCAACGTCTGTGGGCACATTGAAGGCGCCGTCACCCCTGCGGTAACACCTTTCAAGAGGAGAAAGAAGAGGTTAAACCAACCCTACCCACCTGCCTCTAAAATACGCAAATGGCTAACGTATTAACTAAACGTTATTATGACATTTCTACCCCATCCTCTTACGGCGGCGTAGATAGACTGCACGTTTACGGAGTAGGAAAAAAAGATGTTGAAAGATTTTTGAGGGAGCAGGACGCTTATACGCTTTCATAAGCCTGTGAGAAAAAGGTTTAAAACAGCCAAGACAACAGCTTCCTCGATGATTCTATTTGGCAAGCAGATTTAACAGACATGCAAAGATATTCTGTGTATAACGATGTTACCGCTACATTCTATTCATAATAGACGTATTCTCTAGATATCTGTGGCTAGTTCCTCTGAAAAATAAATCACCTGAAACAGTTGCTAAGCACCAAACGCTAATGTTAAAAGAAAACAGGGTTCCTGGCTATTTTTGTACGGATATGGGGAAGGAGTTTATAGGCCGTGCTTTTCAGATATGTTGACAGAGTTTAATATCAGCTATTACACAACCATTCTATAATAAAAGCTTCTTTAGCTGAAAGAGTTCAGCGCACCATAAAGGAACGCATGCACCGTTATTTACACATAAAAACACATACAGATTTCTAGACATTCTGGAACCATTGGCATCATCCTACAACCGCTCACACCATCGCACGATTGGGGCAACACCTAACGAAGTTTTAGAAAGAGGTACGCTCCCGAGAAGAGATGGACCACCACCACCACCACCACCACCACCACACTCTGTGCGCTTCAAAATCAATGATTATGTAATGCTGTCGCGTCGGGGAATAAATTCGCAAAGGGTTTTGAGCAAGGATGGACACGCGAGATTTTTAAAGTTAGGGCTGTGAGACCTAAAGGTGTGATAATGATGTATTACAGTGAAGATTTGAATGGGGAAGAAATCTCAGGAGGCTTTTACGCGAGGAATTGCAGAAAGTTGCGTTTAATTTAGAAAAAAAATGTGTTTAAAATGAGAAAATTTTAGGAAGCAAAGGTTCAGGAAGGAGAAAATGTACCTGGTGAAATGGCTAAGGTACCAGAAAGCTTCAACACCTATATAAAAGCTGATGCAATAATGAAGCTTAAATAGTATGCAACATGGCTCCTAACCATTTCTACGTCACACACTCCCGTCCTCCTCGTCCCTGTCTGTACACCCTAACAACACGCTAGCCAAACTTTGTAACAGAACTCCATGGGCACATTGAATTGGTCGTGATTCGTATGAGGTGGGAATATGTGAAATTCAGCTGGACACCGTCTTTTAAATATTGAACATGAAGAAACCGTTTTTACGATTCTTAGAGACATTGACGAGTGTGAAAAAGCTGGGGTAGCTATGGATGAAACTATGCGCATCGCTTGGACTAGATTGCACGGTATTACAGTACAGAAGTAAGACTAGGCCGGGTCAATATGGTTCGGCCGAGGATGTGTGAGAGGCTTAAACGTAAGTTTAAGAAACTCAAACCTTACGAATGATTTAGTATATGAAATCGTAACAACCCTGCAAATACACTAATCCTAAAATCAAAGACTAACAGATGTCTTAAAGAACATAGAAAGTTCAAAATTCTAACCAACGGCCGATATAGCGCAGCCTTCCAAAGAGACACATTTCACGAGACACAGTATAACTTGTCCAGATTAATGTATCAATTGAAGATGGAGAAATTGGCTGAAAGGTCCCCAGACATGTGCTATATTTACAGTAATATAGTGGAGCACCAGTTTGTTGGGGATACCCAGGCACGCCTGCTGCGCATTGCTCACATCCCCAACCATAGAGGAAGGAGTTTGAGTATTACATATGACAGACCCCATTATTGTGAATGTCGCAACTAATTTAATAACCATATCACAATATATTAAGAACGATTGAGGGCGAAAACTTCCCATTCGGTAACGGGAGCTTAACAGTGAAGCTACACTTTCGACGCACTGAGTTATAATGGATAGAAAGCCTTTCACCGTCTATCGAGGGATGCGATACCAGCGCGGTAGTGGACTTGGATCCATTTTTCATCCATACTACGTACGGCTGTTCCTTTGCTGAAGAGGGGTGCCAGATACCTTGGAAGGAAAGCGCTACAATCAGGCCTTAACACTGCAGAAGACATATTGGCCGGGGCTAAACCTAAAGAAGCCCTAAAAAAACATTTAAAGCGTACACGGAACGAAAATCATCAAAGATGCAAAGAGAAAAATGCGTGGTGGCGGGAAGAGGAGGGCCCCCCGGAAGAAGAAGAAGGGGTCACGTGGTATTAAACGTAAAAGGCTATCAAAAAGAAATGCTGTAAGCGAATGAAACCTATGGTTGACCACTTTTTGACTGATATAAGCTAAGGATATTGATCTCATGAATCATAGTTTGTTTACCACTTGTCGAGAGAGGAGTCACTATTTCGCCATGGCACGCTTCATCCACCCATGTAGTTCACAATGCTGTAAGTCGGAGCTGTCCTTTTTGAGCTCCGCACCCAAGTTTTCTATTGAGCACAGTGACTTTATTACAATTACCCTTTAAAACACAATTAGTTCCCCGAGTGCACCTATAGAATTCGTGATACCCAGCTCAGGTCCTTACTTTTTTGATCCAAGCTGTGTGCACATGTACGCTAAGCTACGTATAGCCCATTCTGATGGAACGGCCTGCGATGACAAATATGCTGGATACCCTGAAACAAACTTTCTGCACTCTATATTCAACCAGTGTGACGTATATTTAAATCAGACCAACATATCGGCAGGCACGGGGTACTATCATCTACGAGCCTATTTGGAAAATGTCCTCAACTTTTCCAAAGAAGCGAAGGCTACCTTTTTAAGTGCGGAGGATATTATCAAACTAAAGATGAAAATAGTATAAAGGACAAATTTAAAAATTCTAAAAAGAAAATATACGAGTGTTTTGGACGGTTGCACACAGATTTCACTTTCCAGGAGAAGTTGCTTGTGAACGGGGTGGATATGAAAATAAAGCTCACCCGCACGAGTCCTGAGATCTGCTTAAATCTGGATGCGAATCAAGAAGAGGGTGCAAAGTCCGTTGTGGTTCACATTATGGACACATACCTCCGCGTACGGCGAGTGAAATTAAGTTCACCAAAACAACTAGAAATTGAGAAAAATTTACTAAACGCTACAGTGAAATATCCTATTAACAGAGTGCAGATCAAACTATATACGGTTCCTGCAGGGTTGGCATCGAAGCAGATAGAAAACATTGCCCTGGGAAATCTTCCTAAAAGGATATTAATCGGCATGCAGGACCACGCTTCGGTGAATGGAAAATATAAAAAGAGTGCCTTTAAATTCGAGAATTTCGGACTTAAAAATATAACTCTATACGTTAATGGCACTGCTTTGGGTGGAACAATGGGTACGGACTATTCATCAGACGCTGTGTTACCTCTTTGTGCCAGAGCCTATAGTAATCTGACCCATATTGCAGGTGATTGTGATGAGCTTGGTAATGGGGTAACGCAGGAAGAATTCATTGATCAATTTAACCTTTATCCGTTTGACATTACACCTGACTTATCTGCTAGCGTAAATACCCATTTAACACCACAGCAGAGCGGTAACATCTCAGTGCGGCTGGAATTCGCCAAGCCTATAGACGCTCCTATTAGTGTACTAGTATATCTCGAATCGCAAGCCCTAATAGAAGTAGATAGATTTAGAAGCGTTATCACTGACTTTTAAAATGGATGCTAATACACTTCAGAAAGTAATGGAGCGAGTCACACGTTCCAAATTTATCGGCGTGTTTGCGAAGACATTGAGTTTGCCAAGTACGCGAGAATGCGGTAGTCTTATTGTGAACACAGACATCATCGGTAATGAAGGGATTCACTGGATCGCTGTCTATTTTAAAAATAGACAGCGCCTGTACTATTTTGATTCACTCGGTACTCAACCCTGGAGTGACCCTATTATTGTAAAATTTCTCGCTCAGTTACATATTCCCGAAGTTGTATGGAACCCATTTCGTATGCAGGGATATTTTACTAATGTTTGCGGAATGTACTGTGTCTCATTTCTCATGCATATGTCAAATGATAAAGAATTTATAAATTTTTTAAATTTATTTGACCCGTGTCACACTCACCGAAACGATGAAATGGTATGCAGACAGATAAAAAACCGTTTTCCAATTGTACGTACTCGTTGTATATTATAATGTTTTTGTTCGTATATTTGTATATTCGTTTATTGTACTGATTTCTTTCATTTAATAAATTTATGAAAATATATTCTTCTTATTATCCCAAAAAGATCGAAAAACACTTACATTATTTGACATTGTTGACTGATTAGTATATCATCCGTATTCCCTTCAAAAGATTGTATAACTCGTGTCAAATCCTCATCGGACCTTAAAGGAAAACATATACAGAGTATACAGACAGACAGATCCCCATTATGTGAAGATATCTTTGGTTCGAGGAGTGAACGCCATAAAAATTTCGATTTTAGCATAATGGGGAAATAACATTGATTGACATTTTTGGCGAGTATCTATTTGACGAAATACTACAACTCTCCGTATATATATAAAATCGAATTATGGACACTTACATTTCTATGGTAGTCCCTTGCGTCGGATTGTAAGGAGCGTCACTGCAAATATCTTCTACGGTTTGCGTCGAAAATAGTTCGCCACAATCAGCAGCATTGAAAAGACTAATTGTGGTTAATGCTGCAGTATCACGTTCTTCATACAAGTCTGGGGAGACGTACAGGTCCATGGTGGAGGATGTGTGACACTGCTGACTGATCAGTATATCATCCGTATTCCCTTCAAAAGATTGTATAACTCGTGTCAAATCCTCATCGGACCTTAAAGGAAAACATATACAGACAGAACAGACAGATCTCCATTATGTGAAGATATCTTTGGTTCGATTACCAATTTCGATTTTAGCATGATGGGGAAATAACATTGATTGACATTTTTGACTAGTATCTATTTGACGAAATACTACAACTCTCCGTATATATATAAAATTCTAATTATGGACACTTACATTTCTATGGTAGTCCCTTGCGTCGGATTGTAAGGAGCGTCACTGCAAATATCTTCTACGGTTTGCGTCGAAAATAGTTCGCCACAATCAGCAGCATTGAAAAGGCTAATTGTGGTTAATGCTGCAGTATCACGTTCTTCATACAAGTCTGGGGAGACGTACAGGTCCATGGTTGATTATTCACTGATGCGAAAATAGCTACTGTTACTCCCAACTGAAAATATCCCCTTTTATATGCACATTCGCCAAGCTCCGCCCAAAAGACCAGATGTTCGTAGTGATTGGCTGCCGATGTAGCTGGGTGGAGCTATGACGTGTACCAATCCGCTATAACGAGACCGGACGAGTAACATATATATAAAATCGAATTATAGGCACTTACATTTCTATGGTAGTCCCTTATATTATATTTTTTACTTACAAATTATTAGTATTGTTTGTTAACATAATTGTTAACTTATTTTATAATAAAGAAATTATATCCTAATTATATTTTAAAAAGAACATTCGGTTTCAACGTTAAGCTGTGGTCTAAGGCGGCGTGGCATGAATAAATACTAAAATAAAATTAAATGTTAAAAATCTTTATTCATACGTTATTAAAAGTTAAAAATCTTTATTAATAAAACAGGATAGAAGCATATGAAAGTCAAGGTAAACTATAGTTGAAATTATAGTTAGGTTATACGATGTTTTTCGGATATACTACTGCCTCGGGTAAAATGTCCTGTTATTTTAAATCACGTATTTGAAAGAGTTAATTATTATTGCTACATAGAAAAAATCGTGCATTACGATGTTTTTCGGATATACTACTGCCTCGGGTAAAATGGTCCTGTTATTTTAAATCACGTATTTGAAAGAGTTAATTATTATTGCTACATAGAAAAAATCGTGCATTACGATGTTTTTCGGATATACTACTGCCTCGGGTAAAATGGTCCTGTTATTTTAAATCACGTATTTGAAAGAGTTAATTATTATTGCTACATAGAAAAAATCGTGCATTACGATGTTTTTCGGATATACTACTGCCTCGGGTAAAATGGTCCTGTTATTTTAAATCACGTATTTGAAAGAGTTAATTATTATTGCTACATAGAAAAAATCGTGCATTACGATGTTTTTCGGATATATTCCCATCATTAGCCCAGCGTCTTGACCACTAGGCCTCCTAGGGTACCCATTTATCTACCAACCACTTTCTTTATTGTGTGATGAACAGCTGGGTTTTGCTGCGCGCCGGCTGCCGTCGGGTCTCGAACCCTGGGCCGATGGATTCGTAGTCCGCTACGCTAACCACTACACCACCGAGGCGGATATATATATATATATATATATATTGGGGGGGAGATCTCTCACCCGTTCTTCGGCCCGACCCCGTTTCATTGTAGAAATAATAATAATAATGATAATAAGAATTGATGTGCAAGGTGTTTGCAGTTAAGATGTAGTTTGTGTGTAAAAAGTTATTTATTAATAAGTAGAATTTAATTGGCTTCAAATTATATTTTAAAATACGCGTAAATATTTGTAGAAGTAATAAGAATGATAAAATTAATATCTGAAGTCAGTGGTGATTTCTGCTCGAATAGCTTGTAGAAGGATAATCCCTCGGCTCGAAAAAGGTCCTAGAGACCTTTTTCGTTCGAATCGTGTCCCTAGAGACACGATTCGAACTGATTTAGCTTCTGCCTTTCATCGTGTGTGTGTGTGTGTGTGTGTGTGTGTGTGTGCATGAGTTGTTTATTATATATATATATATATATATATATATATATATATATATATTGTGTGTACGTTTTTCCCACTATTATTCGTGACTTAAATATTTATAATAAAAATCAAGTGTCTAAAAAAGTTATTTAATAAGCAGAATTTAATTGGATTCATTGTAGAAGTAATTATAATGGCAATATTAATATTTGGAACATTGGGTTACTTATCGAGCTGTCTTTAAGAAAGGTCTCTCGCAAGCAGATTTTCTCCGAAACCAACCTCGCTATAGTGGACTGTGTTTTGGGAAAATCCAACTTTCTTCGTTTCTTTTAATTTCGTTTTTTCATTTTTTCTTCGCAGGGAATGAGGCTATATGTTTCATAAGTTTTCATCTCGTTTGGTGGAATTGTATCGTAAATTATCGTATTTCGAATTGTATCGTAAATGATCATTTCGTTTCGTTATTCGTGAGGGCTGAATTATGGATAACTATGTTATTTGTTTCGTTCATCTTCAAGTTTAATGAAGCTGGGTAACTTTGTTAATTCTATTATTGCGTAAATTTTTCTAATGTGTTACTGAATAACTATAAATATATATGTGGTATTTTATATATATATATATATATATATATATATATATATATATATATATATCAGAAGATTTAAAAGACTGATACAATTATAGTAAACTTATGTCGAAATAGTTTCCCATAAAATTAATTGTTTTCTATTATGGCGTTTTCGAAGGTAAACTATGTTATTTGTTTCTTTAAGTTCAATGGAGTTAATGTTAAATTTGCTTCTAAACTAAAATTAAATGTTATAAAATAAATAATATATATATATATATATATATAGCATAATAATATATCTAGCAATCCGATCATTGCAAAAAAAACTGGAAAGGTATGCAATTAATAAAGGTGTATTTAAACAGAATTTAATTGGAATAACTATCGTCATATATGTGTTACACGATTAATGGGACACATGGCGCTATCTGGAATACCTTGCGCTATCTGGCAACTCAGCCAGAATAGAGGATTATAAAAGATCGCGAAGCTGGTGGAGAACCATTCCCCCCTCGGCTCCGGCCGAGTAAGGAGCTCTGCTCCTTCTATTTCAGGCCCTTTGGTAAACCCCATAGTGGCCTCTTAGGTTAGGGAAACGAAAATAAATTGGGGGAGAACTCCACTCTGTCCTTCAGGTGTCTCTCTCCCTCCTTCAGCTCTCTCTCTCTCTCCTGCATGTATCTTCCTCCTTCAGGCGTCTCTCTCTCTCTCTCCTGCATGTTTGCCTCCAGCATGTGTACTCCTGCATGTGTACATCCAGCATGTGTACGTATGTGTGTACCTCCAGCATGTGTACCTCCAGCATGAGTACTCCAGCATGTGTACCTATCCTCTCTCCTTCAGGCGTCTCTCCCTCCTACAGGCATCTCTCTCTCTCTTCTTCAGGCGTCTCTCCCTCCTACAGGCATCTCTCTCTTCTTCAGCTCTCTCTCCTTCAGCTGTCTCTCTCTCTCCTTCAGGCGTCTCTCCCCCCTTGGCTCAGCCAACTGGCTGATTCTGGCTGATTAGGAGCCTATAAAACAACGCCAGCCCGGCTGGAAGTCTTAGTGTGCACTTGGCTCCTGCCAGGTGAACACCTCTCCTCCTTTCTCTCCTCCTCCTCCTCCTTTCTCTTGGGGATAACGCCGCCTCCAAGTTTTCCCCCACCCCCCTTTCCCCCACCCCCCTTTGCAACAACCCCCCTTTGCAACAACCCCCATTTGCACCAACCCCCTTCCCCCTTTGCAACAACCCCAACCCCCTTTGCAACAACCCCACCCCCTTTGCAACATTACATAATAACCTGCAACATTCCTGCACTCTCCCCTTTTGCGGCTATACTACTCTCCAGTACACAAAAAGTGACAAAGCGATACCGGACAGAGATACTTTCTTTGAAGAGAAATTGCAAGGAGATTGTATAACAGATTTTGATTTTATCCCAGAAGATATAGCGCGAGCTATATGACAAATGAACTCATACTCAGCTCCAGGTCCGGACAAATGGAACGCATTATTGATTAAAAACTGGAAAAGTGAAATAACCACACCCATATACTGGATATGGAGAAGATCCCTAGATTTGGGGAAATACCGAATATCTTGAAAAGAGCAGACATTGTCCCAATATGTAAAGGAGGGGATTGATCTCAAGCAAAAAACTATAGACCGGTGTCTTTGACTTCCCATCTTACCAAAGTATTTGGAAAGAATAGTTAGAGAGAAAGACTTCTTGGAAACACTGGAAAGACTCAACGAAAATTAGCACGGATTCCGATCAGGAAGATCATGCCTATCACAACTTATACAGCACTATAACTTAGTATAACAATATCCTAGATGCACTGGAAGGCAATGAAAACTATGAAGTCACATACACGAATTTTGCTAAAGCTTTCGACAAATCGGATCACGGTATACTGTAATAGCACATAAAATGACAAAGATGGGGAATGACAGGCAAAATTGGAAAATGGATTTACAATTTCCTCAGAGAACGTCTACAGGTCGTTACAATTCAAGGTATAAAATCATTAGAATCGGAAGTACGCAGATCAGTACCACAATGAACAGGATTAGACCCACTCCTTTTCATTATCTTGCTAAAAACAGACAGCATATTATGCCCCGGACAGACAGGAAATTCAGAGAAACACGAAAGCGATAGATTTGGGGGTTATAATGACCGATGATGCGAAATTCGAGACACAAAATCAGATAGCGATAAACAAAGCAAAAAGAGTCACGGGACAGGTACGAAGAACCTTTAAAGGGAGGGTAAGAACAGTAATCATTCCCCTGTTGAAAACTGATCATACCAAAACTTCATTACTGCTCAGTAGGGTGTGTCACTTTTGGACCTTTTTTGAAAAGTTATGGTGCTTACCTCTTATATTGTGACAATTGACCGAAAACCATGCATAAACCAAAAAAAGACAATCGGGTAATATTTAGGGTCCCCGCCCCCCATTTGAAAAATAAGCCCCCTATTCACGCAAAAAATGGTGATTTTTGGAGATATTTTTGGTCATAGTTTCCTTACTAATCATCGTATTTCAAAAATTTTGCTACCAAAATATAGAGAATAATAAATTCAGAGCTGGGCACTTCCGCAAACACTTCCGCAAACCGCAAATTCCGCAATTGCGGAAGTATGTTTTTCGTTTGCGGATTTGCGTTTGCGGCAAAGTCATCGCAAATTAGTGAATTTGCGTTGCGGAACTAAGACCGCAAACGCAAATCTTTCCGCAAATTTCCCACGTGGCTGGAGCAGAGCATGTTCCCCAAACTTCACCGCAACGCCTGGGTTCATGTTTTCCTCAAGTATAACACGGCCATCCCCAGCTCTGCGGCCGTGGAGAGACTGTTCTCCCATGGGTCAGATATAATGAAGCCCAAAAGGGCCAGCCTGACCTCTGACAACTTCCAACGTCTCGTGTTTATGAAGGGGAACATGGACTTATTAAAACTGGATTTGGCTCAGTTACTGGAGGAGGACGACTGAACTTGTTGACAAAGCCAGAGGCGTACACTTGTAGAGGCTAGAGGGGTTGAGTTGTACAGTGAGTTCAAGTTGTGTACAGTCACAGTGTTAACTTAATTTAACTTGTGTAATGTAATGTGTGTACAGTTACTACAGTTACAGTACAGTCTTCTCTAACGTGTCTAAGTCTCAAAATTTATGAAATTCAAATGATTAAATTTATTATTTAATTTATTTACTATTTACTTGCAGGAGGTGTTTTTGTTCAATATAATATATCAATATATGTAGTATTTTTATTTCTTCTACAATAGTGATTTATTGTAATAAATTATTTAGCCTTGTTTTTAATAAAAACAAGGCTAAAACATTAAACATTAAAAAGATAAAAAACTTTTTATACCTCTTTAATGTTTTGGATACTTTTTATAGTTAAAATTGCGATTGCGGAATTTGCGGTTTGCGGAAGTGTTTGCGGAAGTGCCCAGCACTGTAAAAATTGGAAATATGGTTTGCGTTTGCGGCACCAAAAATGGCAAGCAGTTTGCGGATTTGCGGTTGCGGAAGGTAAGGTTTGAGTTTGCGGATTTGCGATTGCGGAAGTGATTTTGAGTTTGCGGTGCCCAGCTCTGATAATAATGCGCTTCAATCTGAATAGTTTTTAATTAACCTTAGAGTTAAATTTATTAAATTTGTTATATCTCTTTGGTCATTTTGATGCAGTTTCTAAAATGCTGCTGTTTTATATCTTTGGAAGCTCTGAACTGCAATAAAATATTATCTTATATACTTTGGATGTCACCGCCATCCATAGAGCATCATCCCAATGCAGCTCTGCGGCGATGGGCTTTGAAAATATAAATAAAAAATGCAGATGGGCTTGAATGAGCAACACTTTTTTGGTTTAGAGATTCAAAGTGGGACTTTGCACGTTAGTAGATTAAAATTAGTAAATTTGCAAAAAAAAAAAAAAATGACAACTGTAAACTTAAATTTTTATTAATCTAAAAAAATATGCAAAGCCCCATCGGTTTTTTTTATTTTTTATTATGAAATACAAACACAAAACAATTTTAATCAAATAGAAACAAAGTGCTATTCTTGAAATTACAGTGAAAAATTGCAAATGAAATGAAATTAGAAATGAAAAGAAATTACAAATTCAAAGAGACCTTGTTTGGAAAACTTTGGGAAAATACGTCTGTTTTCCTCTACAACTTGAAGCAATGCCTGAAATTCACCTTCATCCCTACATGAGCCATGAAAATCCTGCGAAAGTTTGATACCCCTTTCTGCAGTGTCATTAACAACCTTAGTTGAAGAGAGTATTCTCTTCATCCGTTGAAAATCATTGTTGCTGTCCCACGTTACAGCTGGAGTCCTTATCCACTCTCCCGTTGAACCAAGGACTTTGAATACAAACCATGAGTTTGGACCAACTAATTGCTGAATTTTAATTCGTTCTTTTAGGATGGGAAATATCGGCTTATCCTGTTTGAATTCTGGTGGTTGTTTGAAAGAGGAAAGTTTTTTGGCCACCTTGTCCTTTTCACTATGAGGTAAATCTCCAAAGAGAGAAAGGGTTACAAATTCTTCAGATAGGTACCAATAATGACCTTTTAGAGTGTTGAGGGCAGCTTCCGCTAGTTCCATGTCAATCTTTTGTACTGAACTAATTCGTTGTATAGGAAGAGGTCATTTTCAGGAGCCTCAAGTGGGTTGGTGACTGATAGCCAGTACTTGGAGTAGATCAGCTATGTAAACAAGCATACTCTTTCCAGCTTTTTTATTGTAACATTATCATATCCGGCTTGATCTGAAAATGCTAACATCTTATTCGTATACATATGACAGCCATCCATCTGGCGTGATGGAGAACTCCTGGCTTGATCCAGTGTATTCCTCTGGCAGGAATTTCTCCTTAAACGAGCATAGTTGTTTCAGCTACCTCTTTGTAATCATCCCTGGGAAGGCTCTGGTTATCTTTGAGCAAATCTGTCATAAAATCTATGGCACATTTTTTAAGGTCCTTGAGATGTCTGTCATTGATAGATAGCTGTTTGAAGGGTTGCTTAGTATCTAGCTTCTCCCATATAACATCTCTGAAGGTCTTGAAAGATTCGTTTTCGGGTGAAGCAAATTTTCCAAATACCTTTAGATACACTGCTGACAAAACTCGTTCTACCATATGATGGCGACAAGCGAGCCATAATAATATTTTTCCAAAGAGGTCTTCCAGTACTTTACAAGCCCCTTTTATCCAGCCAGTATTGGATGAAGTAGTATCGAATACCATTCCGTAAACCTTATTCTGTAATTTCCATTCTTGGATTGTGCTAAAAACAGTACAAGCTTGTGTCGATCCAGTTGAGACACCGATATCGGATATCGAGAGAAGTTTCTTAACATTCTCTCCCGATATAAGTGTTGCCAATCGATCCTGCTTTCCTCCTGAAACATTCAATATCATTTTGCTGTCCCAGTGGACTACACAATATTGAGGTGGGTTGAACGACTCTTTAATAGTGTCAGCAGTAGCTTTCCTCGACTTCTTCGCAGCTCGCGCAGAAGTACTTTTCGATAATGACATCTCTTTTAAATGTAGCCCACATTCAGCTGCTACCACAGATGCAAATGTCGAGCGTTGTCCGAATGATAGTCCTAAACGATCAGCTGTATTAGATATTAATGTTGACCGTAGTAACTCGCCTTCAGATGATTCAAGTTTGTGTGTCTCTTCTTCTAATGCCTTTCGCTCTTTTTCTTTCAATTTTCTTCGTTCTTCACCTTCTATTCTAGCAGTCTTTTTGATCAGTTTGGCTACATAAGCTTTATCGATCGGACCCAGAGAATATATTCTAGCACTTCGCTGATCTTCCAAAAAGCGAAGATCCTCATTCTTCTGTTGTATAGTTCTCAATGTATCATTTTGGATCTCATTACATACATTTTCAGTTGATATATCAAATAAGTTATCTAAACGAGACAGAAAAGATGTTTTTGGGTTTCATAACATTTCTTCTTTATATTTTTACCCAACTTCTCATGCTCTTTTATCAAATCCCACATTGTTTTGGGTCATTTCTGCTTTCTAACGGATTTTGATGGTATGCCAGCCATAATCCACACCTTTTCTACCTTATCTAATACTCAAAATATTTTCTTCCTTTGACACTGTCGCTTTTCATTTGATCCCTTCTCAAGACGAAAAAGTGACAGAACTTCACTATTCGTTGGAAGCATGCTTCCTTCTCTTGCGCATATGTCTTCCACTAACTTTCCCAATAAAGAATCATATTTTCTTAGGTCTGTTCTTAATATTGGCTTACTGTTAGCCATGACTATTGACTAATTTTAATAAACTATGAAATTAAGCAAATCTATAATAGAATTCTGAAAGAAAAGCAAATTTATCATACATTTGGTTATATTTGCATACTTTTTGTAGATAAAACCTGGAAATACTGTAAATAAATGTTATAGAAATGAAAACAGAGGGAAAAATTTCATAAGGTCCACTCAAATATCAGCACCGTATACAACTAAAATAGTTTTAAAACGTTCACAATAAGAGGATCCGTTATTCTCTACATTTTGGTAGCAAAATTTTTGAAATACGATGATTAGTAAGGAAACTGACCAAAAATATCTCCAAAAATCACCATTTTTTGTGTGAATAGGGGGCTTATTTTTCAAATGGGGGACGGGGACCCTAAATATTACCCGATTATCTTTTTTTTTTGTTTATTAATGGTTTTTGGTCAATTTGTCACAATATAAGAGGCAAGCACCATAACTTTTCAAAAAAAGTCCAAAAGTGACACCCTACTGCTCAGTCTTGACGTCCCCATACAAGAAGGAAGAAATTAATAAACTAGAAGATATTCAAAGACATTTCACAGCTAAGATCGATGGCTGCACGAACTCAACTATTGGGAAAGACTACGTAAACTAAATTTGTACTCCCTGGAAAGAAGAAGAGAGAGGTGCACCATAATCTACATATTGAAAATGATCGAAAAACTGGTACCAAACCTCAAACTAAACCCAATTACTATCCAAACAACACTGGAAAATAGGAAAGGCAGAATGTGTTGTGTTCCCAAATTAAAGGCCCGACAAGGGACCTCCTCAACACTGAAGGAAAACAGCTTGGTTGTCAGGGGGCCAAGACTTTTTAACCAGCTTCCAAAAGACCTCAGAAACGTTACAGTGGTCAAAGTTGAATTCTTCAAAAGAAGACTAGATGCCTGGCTCAGGACGGTACCAGATGAACCGGGTGTACTTGGTCATGTGCGGGAGAGCGCAAGAGAGCAACTCGCTCCTCCACCAAACCAAGTCTAGAGGCGGGGCCATCAACTTGACCTTCGTGTGAAGAGAGACCAACACACGGAACTGGTATGAGGTTACGAGGTATATAGTGAATGGAAGAAGTGATGAAGGAGTTGATCCCATTTGCACTTCAAGTATATACAAGTGTATGGATTTGCAATGGGATTAGAAGCAAAGCTGGGCACTTGCGTTTTTTTTTGCGGTACTGCGGTACTGCGGTACTACCGTGTTTGTCGGTACCGCGGAAAGTACCGCGGGAAATTTGAATGCGGTAGCGGTACTGCTGTACTTTCAGCGATCCTTTGCGGTACTGCGTTATGCGGTACCGGTTTGGTAGTGCGGTAGTACCGCAGTACCGCAGTACCGCAAAAAAACGCAAGTGCCCAGCTTTGAATTTAGAAGAGCAGGAAAACTGGTTTAATCAATTTGAATTATGAATTAAAAAATGTCTTATTTGTGGCAATATTTACTGGCGAAGTCTACTTGCAATATTATATTCATTATTTGCAATATTATTATTCGTATGATATGCATAATGGAATTTAAAACCTTTATAACTGGATTATATTCAACGCTACTAACACATGAAAAACATACAATGGCGAACATTTGGAAAGCTGAACATTCTTGTGTAAGTTAATATAATATTGTCAAGGAATACTAATTTATTTCCGTAGAACATGTATAAACTTTTATATCTTTCTCTCTCGTTGCCATTAACAAATAAGTGCATGTAGTTTTTACGATTTAATTAACACGAATTCCGCATTATACAATTCACCTTGTGCGCACTCCCTCATAAACGTTATTTTATTATTTTATAATTATATGTATAATTTAGTCTATTATCGTAATAATCATCAACTGTAATCGGTAATGAGATTGTTGATAATCGTCAATGCATTGTTATCCAGTAATAAAGTAAACGACGAAGGTTAACACAAAAAATTAATAGTTACAAAATGCGTAACATCATCTCGATGAAATATTTATTCAGGGGAGCTTATTAACTATATTTATAACCAAATTGGGCGCTTTTGGACGGTCATTGCGATATGTATTTCATGAAGAAATCCGTTTCATGATAAATAGGCCTTTGTAAGTTGGGTAAATTAATAAAAAGGAGCCATTTAATATGAATGAATGGCGTTATACAAAGAAAGGAAGTCGAGGTTTAAGTTAGTGTAATGATACGATGCAAACATGTAACGGTACCAATGATAGTTTTATATTGAAGGATATCGATCTGGTTTCAGTTTCATATTTTATGCATCCTTATTTCACTCGCTCAGGTAATGCTACAGTCGTTGGCATGTCGTAAGATTATTAAGAGCGGGAAATAAATATGTAAATTATATATATATATATATATATATATACAGAGAGAGAGAGAGAGAGAGAGAGAGAGAGAGAGAGAGAGAGAGAGTTACAAAAAGTTACAAGGACAAGAGAAAACCTCAAAGAACTTTCATTCCTCTCGGGGAAGTTCCTGTTATTAAACGAGTGCATTTTTTAAGTATTCTAGCAGTAGTAGAAAATTGGATAGAAAAGCTAAGGCTCTCTCCCCACCCTCCGCAACGTCCACGCCAGAAGCGGTTACTGAAAAAGGTTGAAGAAAATACCTTCACCCTGAAAAAGCAGCCAAAGAGATTTCACCCATGTACACGCAAAGCCATCCGGCAGAAATAGAAGTAAGGCTCTTGTCCCTCCCATTCGCGTGGGCCGTTGCCGGCAAAGTTATGAAATGCTTCTACAGGAAAGGAATTGAAACAGGGGTTGAAAACGGAAATCAGATTTTCCACACCGTGCTCTCACCCGTCACGTGCACCCAATCACTCGTGAGAAAGAAGAGAAAAGAAAAAGAAATAATCTCTGCCATGCACTTTTTTTAGGTTTTTTGTTCATTTGGAAATTTCATATTTCTACAAATACTTGTCTACTCTATTCTTAGACATGTTAACAAGGCAGGCAAGTGTCTGAGCATGTTTTCTGTAATTTGTGTCTCTCTCGTGTACGGGTGTGCCAACTCTTTTTATGTCGCCGAGATTCAACTTGGGTCTCCAGCCGTGAAAAGTGTTTATTCGGCAAGTGATAGAGTGAGTCGTTCGTACTTCGCGGTGTTGTGCCACCACGAGAGTAGAGAAAATCTCTTTCTGGCAAGGCATATCAGTGGTAGGTCTCTGTATCTATCCCCGTGTACTTGTCCCTTATGAAAAATGGAAGTTTTCGTGGGTGACTCTGACCGGTAGTGTTGGTTGTGTTTGCTTCTGGAGAAAGAAACTAAATTGTGTTTGCAATGCAGTTTTCAAAATCAATGTAACTAGTTTACTTCTATCATATTTTTCCTCACACAGAAATTAAATACAGAAGTCGTATCCAATATTGTATTAAAATGCCTAGGTTACCAGGTAGTGGTCGCAAGCAAGCAAGTGAGTGGCTTGAAGTGTCCCGAATAGAAAACTCGAACAAAGTAAAGTGTAATCACTGTGGATTAGAGCTGACATCCAAGGTAGAACATATAAGAGCACATCTCGGCAACTGTGACAGTAGGAATCGTCACGAAGATGATGGATCAAAGGGAGGCTCAAGTCATGCATCAACATCACCTGACCAGAGTCGAGAGTCCACAGCTTCACCAGTAGATTCCCTACTTCTCTCACCAACGTCACCATCTATATCAAGCATCTTGTAGGCATCACAAGGAACATCTTCAAGATCAGAATTAGAGGTCATGTCTCCAACTCCAAAAAAAGTTAAACTGGGCCAAAATAAACTTTTTGGTTATGCCTGCAAGACCACAGAATCACAAAGGAAACATATTGACCTGCAAGTAGCGAAGTTCTTTTATGCTAACAGCATTGCTTTCAGAGCTGCTGAATCAAAGCAATATAAGGAAATGATGAACTCCTTGAGACCAGGTTATCACCCTCCATCAAGAAAGGGTGTCGAGAAGGCAGGAAAACTGGTAAAGGTGCACATATACCTGCAAAATGCACACAAAAGTCCATCTCTTGCAGAAGAGGTCCAAGAGGAGAGTACAGACTTTGAGTGGTAGAGCAGCCACCAGAATAGTAGATAAGGCATCATGGACATCCAGTTCCTAGTCATTTTCATAGCAATGCTTATGTAATTGTCTGAGGTTTTTCTTACTTGATATTAGAGTTTTCTTTTTTTGAATCTCATGAAAAATGATTTATTTTGTTTAGGCTAAGGCCTCAGTTTAAATGTTAAGGGTGGTACATTGTTATTTAGGGTTTTCAGTACCTATTTAGTATATCCAAGAGTAGCATATCAGTTACTATGAAAGTTAATTCATTACATTGATGAATTTAAAAAACTCGTTTTATTTTCATCTTTCCTCGTTATATTTTTATCCTTTATCAGATAGCATTATATTTTTGAAACTAATGGGCAGTAAGTTGCTGAAAATATTTATATCTTGATTTGAAAGTATTAAAAAAGGTTTCCAAGTATTAGAATTTGCAAAATATTGAAAAAACCCAAACTGTATAGGGTTTTTTCAGACTAGGCTTTTTCGAAAAAAACCATTAGACCCAATCTGATTGGGCCCAATCGTGCCAACCCTGGTTGCTTGATGGTTGGTCATGCTATGTGGGGCACAATACAATCAGAGACATCTCTCTAAAGTCGGGAGAAAAATAAATATAGGAGTAAATGTTGAAACAAACTCCTACACTGTCCTACAGGGTTATGTTATAAAACTATTTTCAAAATACTTGCCAAATCGATTCTTAAATTACGTGTTATATGTGAGGACAGTCTTAAACCCTGAGTGTATTCAGAATTTTTTCCAGACTATTTTTAAATATATTTACACTTTGGTTTGTAACAACTTCCTAAGGAAGTTGGTTTCAGATATTAACTATTTTATAAGAGAAGAAATTACCTCAGATTGAGGTAATAAATGTTTTTAGTTTCTTTGGTATTAAATGAGAATAATTTCCTGTAATCTACCCTGTCTATTCCATTTAACATCTTAAAAATTTGAATAAGCTGACTGCGCAACCTCCTGGTCTCCAATGTAAATACAGGGTGTCCCATAAGTCCGGCATCATAAGAGAAATTCATATTTTTCTATTTCTACAAACCATAATTCATATTTTTCTCTTTCTACAGGCCATAATGTCTGTGAGCAAGGAAGAACGAATCCAGATAATTCTACTCATAGGAAATCGGAGTCAAAAAGAGGCCGCTGCTGAATTTAACAGACTGCATCCAGACCGGGAGCCAATAACACAGAGTTGTGTTAGCAGACTTGTTGCAAAGTTTAAGGAAACAGGATCCATAGAAGATAAACCACGCAGTGGACCTTCAAGGAGGTCCACTGACGATGATACAGCGACTGCTATCCTGGCTCATTTTAACAGAAGTCCCAATAAGTCTCTTCGGCGATTGTCCGCTGAGACAGGAGTGTCGAAAAGTAGCATCCATCGCATTCTTCAGGCTCACAAATGGCATCCATATAAACTTCAGTCCTACAGAAATTAATTTTGTGAATGGGCTACGGAA
The DNA here is from genome assembly GCA_023014485.1 of Bathynomus jamesi. Taxonomy (NCBI): domain Eukaryota; kingdom Metazoa; phylum Arthropoda; class Malacostraca; order Isopoda; family Cirolanidae; genus Bathynomus; species Bathynomus jamesi. The sequence continues at coordinate 576,047 of JAJOZX010002001.1, forward strand.
CAATATGCTCAGGATGCCAATTTCCCATCCACCATTCTGTTCAGTGACGAGGCTGTTTTTTATGGAAATGGTGAGGTAAATCGACAGAACACCCGCTACTGGTCTCAAAACAACCCTCACTGGTACACCTCTTCAAAGGAACAAGGTGCATCTTGGGTGATGGTATGGTGTGGCATTTGGAAGGATCGCATCATAGGCCCCCTCTTTTTCAATGAACATGTCACTGGAGGCACCTACCTACGTATGCTCAAGGAAGAAGCATTTCCCAGTGTCTTGAACGAAGAAGGAAACTTCCCAACATGGTTCTAGCAAGACGGCGCTCCTGCACATTACAGCACCCAAGTAAGGGAATACCTGTACCAACAATTCCCTGGTCATTGGATAGGACGTCGAGGGCCTGTGGAATGGCCAGCTAGAAGCCCGGATCTCACGCCACTAGATTTTTATCTCTGGGGCCACTTGAAAGCGCTGGTATACGCAGAGAAAATTAGGAGCGTCGAACATTTGCGGCAGCGCATTATTGGGGCATGTAACACCATTACTCCTGACATCATTCACCGTGTGCTTGCTGACTGGGTATCACGTCTGAATTTGTGTATTGAAAACAATGGTGGACATATTGAGCACGTTCTGTAAATAAAAGCTTTTGTTTTGCCTTTTTTTATTATTTTTCCTATGATGCCGGACTTATGGGACACCCTGTAGATTTAAGCGCCCTCATTTATATTGGTAGTTTTGAAGTCTCATTCAAGGGATCAATTTTGTGGCCCTTGCTTGTACTCTTTCCAACCTTTTTATATCCTTCCTAAGAGACGGAGACCAAAACTGCACACAGTACTCGAGTTGGGTCTAACTAGTGAATTGTAAAGAGACATTGTATCTCCTTGTTTCCAAATTGGAACTGTCTTTTAATGTAACGATGTATTTTTAAGGCCCTTTTTTCGACTTCTGCACAGTGCTTTGACGGTTTGAAATCATTACTGATGTAAACTCCTAAGTCTTTCTCTAGATCAGTTTCAGTGAAGTTTCTCCCCAACAGAGGGTAGTCGGTGTTCGGATTCTTTTAACCTATGTGCATTACCTTACATTTGCCCAATTTGAATGGTATTTGCCAAGTAGCAGACCATTCATTCAACCTATCAAGATCATTTTGAAGCGTTCTTATGCCTTTCTGATTATTTTCTAACTTGGTATCGTCTGCAAATTTAGTAATTGTACTAAGGAGCCCAACGTCTATATCGTTAATATAATGTTGGGATTGCAAAAATGAGAGGTTTATTGATGATATGAAATATAGTAAAATTCAGATATAAGTGAACAACATAAGAACAAATAAGCCATTATTTGTTGACAATTGTAACGTACCCTCGCACCAGGTCGATTTTCGAACAAAAACAGCGCGCAAGATTATACATACAAGATTAGAACGAAAGTGCGCATACGTTATTGCCTATCAAACTACCCGAGTTTTTCCACCAATGATGGTTGAGGGAACTGATCAGGCGATATAACCCATATTTTCATCCAATCGCACACTTGTAAACATTGACGCTAAACAAAAATAATCATGACAATTAATTAACATACGTTACAGTAATTTTATCTTTTCAATGGCTGTATTATAATATTAGCTTGATTTAACCATAGAAATAACATAAAACAGTTATGATATTTAAAACCTTGTTAAATAATGGATTTAAAATGTATTCTAGATCGGGATAGACGGCGAGCGAGTCAAAGCAGTGAGTGAATGAGATCAGACCGGAGAGAAGATGAGGATACTCTACCAGAGAGAGAGAGCATGTGATAGCAAGTCAGACGAGAAGATTTTATTTGTGCTCCCTTATCATTTTTATTTTAATATCTTGACCCAGGTCGTGGGTAAATATTACCTATTTTCAATTTGAACTTCAAGGCCTGGGCCTATTTCCTTTGATCCGTTCTAGACATCATCCATTTCCTTTAAACCTACTCCATTCCTGATTAAGGCCTACTTAATTATAATTATATAACATGAGTTTAATTAATTAATTCTGTGAAACTTAAGATTAAAAAAGTTAAACATTTTTGTCTTTCATAAAAACAGTTAAAGGTGTATTTAAAATTATATGATATTGTTACTTAAATGGAGTGAATTATTATACGACGAAAAAATAAGAGTTATAATTGTCCGCAATACCATATATGTATTAAATTGTTTGTAATCTTTGTGTGGGTGACAATATTCTCTGTGTAACATTCCGAATTTCTGGAAAACATTATAGGCCTAGCCTAATACCCATCATAACAATGTTCATGTTTGTTCATGATGATATTCAATTTCTCAAATTACGTTGTCACCCACTTACGAATGGAACAGTCACCACCGACCAATCAACACTCGGGGTCACCGGGGAAAGGGACGTCACCCCAGGAGAAACCCCGCACCCAACAATAGATGATAAAAAGTAAAGGACCCAGAACGGAATCCCGTGGACAGGGTGACAGGGGCCCACTCCGAAGTCACTCCATTTATTACCACACTCTGCTCTCTATCTCTTAACCAATCTTCAATCCAGTTGGAAACAAGCTCAGTAGTTCCTAGTCCTCTAACTTTAGTTAGCAATCTCGGGTGAGGGACTTTGTCAAAGGCTTTTTGAAAGTCAAGATACACTATATCTGTTGTTTTAGTTGCGTCGTATAAAGTATACATATTATGGAAAAATTCTAGCAGGTTTGTTAGACTAACTACTGGTGGAGTAAGTTAACAGTGAAACAGGATGAATTACTGGTTGGAGAAACCTAACTTAAAAAGATTATACAAGTTAATGTTAAGAAGATTGTCGTATTTCTTCTTACCCCTTTGGTTAAAATGAATCCCATCTGAGCCAAATATTCCCTGTTATTGAAAAATGTAGGCCAAAAATCAACAATCTTTACTCTCACAAAATGCGTTTTACTCTATTGTTTATGCTAATAGCTTTACTGTACTTAAGGTACGACCATGAGCATGCATGCTTGGGAGAATTCCTACAACCATTTTCATGTTAGTTTTTTTTTAAGTCTTATCAGTTAGGCTTTTAAACTCTTTTACAACGTCCTCAGTCTGCCCTGCTGTCCCTCTCTGAAAAATGTCATTGCTACCAACATGTACATTGTACAATGATGGGGCATCTTTTACTCTTGACGTTAATGTTGTTCAATTTCTTATTTATTGTCTGACCTGGAAAACATCTAAATTTTCTTTTGGTCACGTGTTTCGTTCTGAAAACGTTCACTTGATTTCTACCTAGAGAATCTCCAATTAAAATGGATTCTCCTTCTTCGTCAGCAAGTAAGTCAAACCTGTTTGACTTACTTGGGTTCAGAATCCTTCTATTTTGGTTTTGAGTGTCTTTTATTTTCGATTACCTTCATCATTTGTCCTTTTTGTACTATTCACTGTGGTTTCCAAACGGGCCATGCTTTGTTCTAAACGTTTATATTTGATGTTGAGTTTTTCTCTGGACTAATCCACTAGTTTGGATTTCCAGTGCTACAATCCGTGCTTCAAGATTTTTTACAATTTCCCTTAGTTCCTTAACTACTTTTTCATATTTATCCTTAAATCTACAAAACAAACATACACTCAAAGTTGTATGTCGATGAAATTATCTTCCTGAAAGTCAACACATTGAACTTTATATTTGACGCACTCGGCTTTCAATTTACCTGGCCCTGTCAATGTCATATTCTATTTTTATTGTAGTTAATAATACTTAAGTAAAAAGAAAGCAAATGTGAAGAATGCAAAAAACTTCACTTTTTACGTGAAGGTCAAAATATGAGAATAAAACCCACTCTAATAGACAGAGTTTATTTCCACGACAGTTTCGACGCCCACTGGCATCCTCCTCCTTGTGTTTCTGTATCCACCCGAGGAGGATGCCAGTGGGCGTCGAAACTGTCGTGGAAAAAACTCTGTCTATTAGAGTGGGTTTTTATCTCATAATGTGAAGAACTTATCTATTTTTGAAAAGGTGACCGTTTTCCCACACCGTATGTCCTACCTGCCTCGAATACAATCTTCAAGGCTAAGGGAAAACAAGAAAACAAGTCTTAAGGAGCCATGTTGTACTTTGACTGTTTTAACGCTATGTGCTTAGGCACCTCAGAAAAGATTAGCACCTCGAAGATATTTCTCAGACACAGCAAAAAAAGCTTTATGGCATCACGTTGGTTACCTTAACTATAACATCCTTTAATAAATAAAGGAGTTTAACTAAGACAAGGTGAATTAGAAAAGTTAAACTAAATATGGGGCCACCGAACACTATTGTACATATATCACTTTACTGGCGAGTTAATTTTACTGGAAAACAAGGTTTCACGACCACTGGACAACGATCAAATGCGTTTAATCACGTGGAGCAATAGGTGAAGAGAGAGAGAGAAAGAGTCCTGAAATTAATTTAACTTCAAAAGAATTACTGCCATTATTGTCAAATAAGGTGTTTAGTAAAGATATATAGTTATAAAAACTAAAGAAAATAGTCTTACACCTTTTAATTAAGTAAAGTTAAAAACAGATATACCCCCAATATGTTTTACAATATACACGGGAAACCAAGTTTAAGTTGACCTATCTGCTTCTCAATGCACCATAAATATTTAACTATCTCTTTTACGTGAATGCTCCAACGATGTACATTTCAAAGAAGAAAATTCGTCTTCTGTGAAAATAAAGGTGTTCGTGTGTAGTAATGCTTTACTTCCCTTACAAATTTTAGCGCATAAAAGAATCGGTTAATTCTTACTTTCTGTTTGAATTTAATTTTTTACATAAAAATACGAAACGAAAGTAATGAATTCATCATTTGCCGTTGACTCTTCACCTGTTTCCACAGGTGGTGCTGCCGTGGTGCAAGGCACCAGTGAACAGCAGCAACTGCTAACATGGTTAAGGAATGATAACTGCAAGCTCTTTGAGCTCCTCAAGAGTTCTTAATGAAGGAGTCCATGGGATTAAGCGGACGCTCACGGAACAAGTTGGATCCCTCAGCCAAAAAGTTGAACTCCTGCAGAAAAAATCCGCTGAGCATAAGGAAAGAGCTGAAAAAAAACAACAGAGGAACTGGAAGAGAGAATAGAACACCTCCAACAGCCCAATATAAGAATGTTATAGTAAAATAACCCCAACCATTATCTCAGACCACAACTTAATCGAGATATCAACAAATATGATGGCAGCATTAGAAGACAATACACATATTGTGGAAAGAAGTAAATTCGGGGCCTTTAACTTAAACTCGAAGACTATAAATTGGGAAGCAATCAGATCGCACATGGCCCAAATAGAATGGAGAACAATTTTCGAGAATAAAACAACGGAAGAAATGCTAACAACTTTGGAGGAAAAAACGCTGAGAATTTTAGAAAAATATGTTCCGAAATCACAGCCAAAAGGAAAGAGGAGCTGTCTAGAAAGGCAAAAGAGAAGACTATTCCGCAAAAGAAAGAGAGTGGAGGCGAAGTTAGGAAACTGCGGAGATAATGGCAGGAAAATAATAAAAGAAAAACTGGAGGGTATCGATAGGGAAATACAAGCCCTGATTAAGGACCATACAGAGAGGGAAGAGGAAAAGGCGGTAGAAGCAATAAAGGAAAATCCAAAATACTTCTATAGCTATGCAAAAAGGAAAACAAAAACGCGCGCCGCTATTGGGCCCTTAAGGACGGGAAATAATGAACTAACCGACGATCCAAAAGAAATATCTGATACATTGAGAGCTCAATATGAATCAGTTTTCAGTACCCCAAAAAGTGACAAAGCGATACCTGACATAAATGCATTCTTTGAAGAGGAATTGCAAGGAGAGTATATAATAGACTTTGAGTTTACACCAGAAGATGTAGCGAGAGCTATAGAACAAATGAAACTACATTCAGCTGCAGGTCCGGACAATTGGAACGCATTATTGATTAAAAACTGTAAAAATGAAATAGCTACACCTTTATACTGGATATGGAGAAGATCCCTAGACACTGGGGAAATACCGAGCATCTTGAAAAGAGCAAACATTGTCCCTATATATAAAGGATGGGACAGATCTCAAGCAAAAAACTATAGACCAGTGCATTGACGTCCCACCCATGGGCGCCCGCAGGTAGGGGCAAGGGGGGGCGCTTGCCCCCCCTGGAAATGCCAAGAAAATATATTAAATATTTTCTAAGAAAATATTTATATCCTAAACTTGCTGAAAAGTATCCAACTGCCTCCTAAAGGGTGAAAATTTTTATTTGTGTGCATGATAAAAGGTTGCTACCTTTTTATTTGTTCAGAAGTCCCCCCTTAAAATTATCCCGCCAAGTTGGCAGCGCCAACTCAAGCACCTGGCTGCATGCAGTGCGTGGCAGCCATTGTTTTTGATCAGTTTTTTTCCGACACTGAGAGAGTGAGGATGCGGATTTGTGGTCTGTGTCCCTACCTATTAATACATTAAATTTTGCCCCCCCTTGGAAAAAATCCTGCGGGCGCCCATGGTCCCACCTCACCAAAGTATTTGAAAGAATAGTTAGACAGAAAATTTATGATTTCCTGGAGACACGGGAAAGATTCAACGAAAATCAGCATGGATTCCGATCAGGTAGATCATGCCTATCACAACTAATAGAGCACTACAACAATATCATAGATGCATTGGAAGGCAATGACAACTACGATGTTATATACACAGATTTTGCTAAAGCTTTCGATAAATGTGACCATGGTATAATAGGACATAAAATTAAAGACATGGGAATAACAGGCAAAGTGGGAAAATGGATCTACAACTTCCTTAGTGATCGTCTGCAGGTCGTCAAAATTCAAGGAATATCATCATCAGAATCGGAAGTACGCAGCTCAGTACCACAAGGGACAGTACTGGCCCCTCTCCTGTTCATTATCATGCTAACAGACATAGACAGCGGAGTAAACAGCAATAGTATAGTAACATCCTTTGCAGACGATACAAAGATCAGCAGAAAAATCAGCGATGTACATGACGTGGAGGCCTTGCAGAGGGACACGAACAAAATATACAAATGGTCAGAAGACAACAACATGTCATTCAACGCCGAGAAATTTCAACTCTTGAGATATGGTAGAAAAGAAGAACTTAAACAGACTGCATATTATGATCCAGATAGACAGGAAATTCAGAGAAGCATGAAAGCGATTGATCTCGGGATAATAATGACAGATGATGCGAAATTCGAAACACAAAATCAGATAGCGATAAATAAAGCAAAAAGAGTCGCCGGACAGGTTCTAAGAACGTTCAAGAGAAGGGACAGGACAGTAATGATTCCCCTGCTAAAAACACTGATTATACCAAAACTTGAATACTGCTCAGTTTTGACGTCCCCATATAAAAAGGAAGAAACTAATAAACTAGAAGAAACGCAAAGGCATTTCACAGCCAAGATTGATGGCTGCAAAGAACTCAACTACTGGGAAAGACTACGTAAACTAAATCTGTACTCACTGGAAAGAAGAAGAGAGAGGTACATCATAATCTACAGGGTGGGGCACGGGAATCAAGTGTTTTTTGAATAGCTAGTAATCGGCCATTAGGAATGGGAGGGGCGTGCGGTAGGTAGCATTCCATTCCTGGGTTCATAGCATTTAACTGTAACTAACACTCACCTTTATCTTTCAGGTGCCATCATGGAGCAGTGGACGTTAGAACACCGCATGTTCGCGTATGATCATTTTGTTAGGAGTGGCGAGTCAGTGACAGCAGTTCAGCGTGCGTTTCGCCGCAGATTCAACATTCATCGAAATGACTCTGTTCCCGCTCGTGACACAATCTTACGTTGGGTTAACAATCTTCGAACAGGAGGCTCAATAATGAAAACAAAACCGAAGGGGCCGCAACGCACTGTGCGTACTCCAGAGAACGTTGAAAGGGTCAGACAAGCGATGTTGCAAAGCCCAGGCCGCTCTGCTCGGAGACATTCAGCTGCACTCGGAATCAGCAATCGTACTGTTAGACGGATTTTGCATGAAGAATTACATTTTCACCCATACAAGTTAGCGATGGTGCAGGAATTGAATGTAAACGATTGCCCCCAACGACTGAATTTTGCACAGGAAATGCTTGCACTTTATGAGCAGAATGAAAACATGATGGTGGTAATGAGTGATGAAGCCCATTTCCACCTTAATGGGGCCGTCAACAATCAAAACTGTCGGTATTGGGCTGCTGAAAATCCGCGACAACTCCATGAAAAACCGCTGCATAGCCCTAAGGTTACAGTTTGGTGCGCGGTGGGAAAGTTTGGCGTCATCGGTCCCTATTTCTTCGAACAAAATGGGGTTACCGTTACCATAACATCTGGGCGTTACATTGAGATGGTGAACACCTTTTTCATCCCTGAGTTACGAAGAAGGCGTATTGCTCGTCGACATTTGTGGTTTCAGCAAGATGGGGCCACGCCACACACCGCCAGAGCGTCAATGGCTGTTCTTCGCCCCCTGTTTCCCAACCATCTCATTTCGAGATTTGGTGACATTGCATGGCCCCCTCGGTCCCCTGACTTGTCCACATGTGACTTCTTTCTATGGGGGTACCTCAAGTCACGTGTCTACGAGGACAAGCCCCGTACATTAGATGCATTGAAGGAAGCGATCCGTCAACAAATCATCCAAATCAACAGAGACCTGCTGGGAAGAGTGGAGGCCAATTTTCGTAAACGCCTTCAACAATGCGTCGACGGCCAAGGACATCATATGCCAGATATAATTTTCGGTACATGATTATTATGACATGAAATGCTATGTTCTTACGAATGTTGTTCTACCAATATATTTTCTTTACAAAAATAAATATCATTTTCCTGATTATTCCAAAAACACTTGGTCCCCGTGCCCAACCCTGTACATATGGAAATTGATCGAAAAACTGGTACCAAATCTAAAACTAAACCCAATTACCATTCAAACAACACTGGAAAATAGGAAAGGCAGAATGTGTAGTGTTCCCAAATTAAAAGCACGACAAGGGACCTCCTCAACCCTGAAGGAAAATAGCTTGGTTGTCAGGGGGCCAAGACTTTTCAACCAGCTTCCTAAGGACCTCAGAAACGTAACGGGGGTCAAAGTTGAAGTCTTCAAGAAAAGACTGGATGCCTGGCTCAGGACAGTACCAGATGAGCCGGGCGTGCCTGGCTATGTACGGTGGAGAGCGCAAGAAAGTAACTCGCTCCTCCACCAGGCCAGACCTAGAGGCGGGGCCACCAGCTTGACCTCCGTGTGAAGAGAGACCAACACACGAAACAACATAAGGTTCATAAGGTTCATAAGGTAATTAGTGGGCCAGAGACACCTGTTGAAAGCGAAAATGAAAACCTGAAGCATAAAACAATCGAAGCTTTGCGAAAAAATCTTCGAATAAATATTAAATCAACAGACATCATAAAAACCTCTAGACTCGGCCGATCCAAGGAGAACATCGCTACACGACCTATCAGGATTGTCATCCTGAATGAAGACGTGAGAAGGGAATTCGTAGGTTCGTGCGTCCAGGTGAGACCAAGAATTTCCGTTAACGAGTATCTGACCAGCTATAAGAGAAACCTCTTCCAAAGGATAAGATTTCAGGAAGGACTTTCCAGGTGAGATCTCGAAGTGTTTCGCTCGCAACGGGACAATATATATATATATATAAACAGATCACCGACCGGTGTAAAAGTTCCAACGAAATCTGCTAATGACTTTAATAATTTTCTAATGCAAGTGAATTTTGATCCAAATAACTTCATAGTCCCCGTCCCAATTCAAACGCTCACCTACAGGGTCAGAGCAATAGATCTCCCAGTAATAATAAGTAATGATAATCATACGAATGTATTCTAGTGTTTATTACTATATGCTTCAAAGTAAGGACACCTTAGCATTTACTATTGTCATTATTTGGTCCATTGTTGCTATGGTTGGTGTATCTATAAAAATTAATTGGAAAAAAATTTGATGATAAGAACACGAGTATATTGTATTATTAATTCGTTAATATTGATTGATTAATGATATTAATTAATTTTTGATAAATATTTTTTTTAAGCAGGAAGAAGAGGCCAAGGGCAAAAGCGCCCCTCCCATAGAAGAATAAGAGAGCCAAAATGAAGGTCCGGGGTTTTCGAGATGCCTAGACACTCTGCGTTTGAAAGATGGAAGGTCATAGATAGGAGGAAAGATGGATTAAAGAAGATTGTTCCAGAATTGACCGGTTGAGTAGATGAAAGACTGAAAATACCGATTAACCCTTGCATTACATAGTTGGACAGAAAATGAATGAGAAAGTATAGAAAGTCTGGTACTGCGTGCTCTCCTTAAAGGAGGAGGTATGCAGTTAGAGAGGTCAGAAGAGCAATGTCCGTTATGATAGCGCTAGTAACGAAAGAGTGAGGCAACATTGCGGCGAAGAGAGAGAGACATTGAAGACAATCAGTAAGAGGCGGGGAATTGATGAGACGAAAAGCCTTTGATTCCACCCGGTCAAGTACGGCTGTTTGGGTTGAACCACCCGACACGTGAGAAGCATACTCCATACAGGAGCGAACAAGACCCCTGTACAGAGACAGCAACTGAGTGGGGGTGAAGAAATTGCGGAGACGATACAGCACACCTAACCTCTTAGAAGCTGTTTTAGAAAGAGAGTATACAGTATATGATCTTTCCAGGAAAGATCACGAGAAAAGGAAACGCCAAGAATGTTAAGAGAAGAGGAAGGATTGAGTTATGTGTTGTTGAAGATAAGGGAATAGTCGTGTGGAAGATTGTGACGAGTAGTTAGATGGAGGAACTGAGTTTTTGAGGCATTGAAAGGCACAATGTTTTCTCTGCCTCAATCAGAGATAGCAGAAAGATCAGAGGTCAGGTGATCCATAGCCGTACTACGCGAATCATGGAGTGACTGTTGGGAGGGACGCTTTGGGAAGTGGGTGGAGAAGTGAAGAGCGGAATCATCGGCATAGGAGTGAATAGGACAGGAAGTGCGAATTAAAAGATCATTAATAAATAAAATGAAAACAGTGGGTAACAGGACAGAAACCTGAGGAACACCACTGTTAATAGCTTTAGGAGAAGAACAGTGGCCATCTACAAAAGCAGCTATAGATCGGCCAGAAAGGAAATTAGAGATGAAGGCACAGATAGAAGGATATAAACCGAAGGAGGGCAGTTTGGAAATTAAAGATTTGTGCCAGACTCTATCAAAAGCTTTTGATATGTCTAGCGCAATAGCAAAAATTTCATCGAAATTCCGAAAGGAGGATGACCAAGATCGCCAGTGGAGCATCCATTACGGAATCCATACTGACACTCTGAAAGGAGATTGTGAGAAGAAAGGTGTTTAAGGATCTTTCTATTAAGGATGCATTCAAAAACTTTAGAAAGGCAAGAAATCAAAGCAATTGGACGATAGTTGAAGGGTTGAGAGCGGTCACCCTTCTTTGGGACAGGCTGAATGAAAGCGAACTTCCAGAAGGAAGGAAAACTACGAGATGTGAGACAAAGACGAAAGAGTTTGCCTAGGCAGGGTGTCAGCACAGAAGCACAGTTCTTAAGAACAACAGGAGGAACACCATCAGGACCATACGCCTTCCTAGAGTTGAGCCCAGATAGGGCAGATAAAACACCTTTAGAAGAGGTTCTAATTTCAGACATAATAAAGTCAGAGGAGCGGAAGAGATGGAGAAACAGCACCAAAATCGTCCAGGGTTGAATTGTAAGCGAAAGTTTGAGCGAAGAGTTCAGCTTTGTCAGGAGAAGAGACGGCAACTGTGCCGTCGGAATAGAAACAAGGAGGGAAAGAAGAGGAAGTAAAGTTGTTGAAGAGGTTCTTAGCGAGATGCCAGAAAGAGCGAGAAGAATTAGAAATGGATAGATTTTCACATTTTTTGTCGGATGAAGGAATTTTTGTCGAGTCGAAGAAGAACAGACTTTGCACGATTCCTGGCAGAAATATAAGCTGAGTGAAAGTCAGGATGGCGACGGTACCTTCTGAAAGCCTCCTCTCTGTTGCGGATAGCATTAGAACAAGTAAAGTTAAGCCAAGGTTTTTTTGCATCGTCGTAGTAGGAATAGAATATGGAATGTACGCCTCCATGCCCGAGAGAATCACATCTGTGATGCGCTCAGCAGACCCAGAAGGGCCACGGCCACGGAAGCAGTAATCATTCCATGGGAAATCAGAGAAGTACTGCCTAAGGGCCTCCCAATCAGCCGAATTGGAGCGATAGGACAGGAAAGAGATATAAGATTGTGATCGGAGGAGCCCAACGGAGAGAAAAGTTTCACAGAGTAAGAAGAAGGATGAGAGGTAAGAAATAAATCCAGAATGTTGGATCTATTATTTGATGATAATAATACGAGTATACAGTATTGTATTACCTTTATTTCTGATTGTGGCTATGATTATTATATTTATTGCTATTATCATTACTTTGCTGATGTTCTACTTACTGAAATTTTAGAGTTGGCTCACTATAAACTGTAAATGAACTTGCCTGATGAGCTTCTAAATGTTTATTTTTCTATCTCATCAAAATCACTGCCATCCTAGTGAACACTGTCAATTTGGCTGCTTACCGTCATTATTACTTGTCAATTTTTATCATTTACTATCATTATTACTTTTTATCTTACTATTTTTATTTATTATTTTATTATTATTATGACCATCTATCAGTTCTTATTAGTTATTACTATCTATTATAACCCTTTAAGGCTTCTTTCTACGATGTGAAAGTAATGCCACCTTTGCATTCAGCGTACATGATCTCGGCTGTACGATATTTCAACGAGTTCTTGACTAAGGGAGTAGAGACTTTACCACTGAATCGATACATAGAGCGGCTAGAACTCGAGCACAACGAAACTGGACGTCACAGAACCTGGGACGCCGTCAACATAGGAATCACCTCGTTGATCTTCTTGGTGGTCATAACAGAATGCTGCTACTCTAGATGCCGAAGGAATTCCGTCGAGTTATCGACAATCGCTCGATCCTTCAGCAGACCATTGTTCCCTTTGCAGCGTGTGTACCTCAACAACCTCAGTCACGAGTGGGGTTCCTCTCAGAGCCTGAAACGGGAGGAAGCGCTCGAATGGGTGATTCTGGACGCAGCGAGGAAACTGACGACAACGTCTCGTATATGCCTATGACTACCATTTACGACGAACCTCTGAGTGACGAAGCGTAGATAACCACCATAAGGAACTATATGTAAAGAAGTCGAGTGCAAGAAGTATATACAATTCTGAGTGTTATGTGTATTTTTCTGAAATTTGCTCAATGCTTTTACCATCAGACTATGTTCTTGGCAGTGATTAGTATACTCTTATGCTTTCGATGTTAGAATTACCTTATCGAAATAATCTATTGATTCAGTACTCTTATCCTGTGCATTTAGTTTCTGATCCTGTTTCTATCCTTTTGAATTTATCTATTTCTGTCTTTCCCTTCGAATCTACTCTTCCTTGTATACTTAACGGTATTTTCGTTTTCGTCTATCTTAAGACAATTATCTTAAACTTTTATTTATTTAAACGTTTATCTTAAATTTAAAACAACTATATGAATTATAGTTTCCCCTGTTGCAGGCCAAATTATGTTGCTGCTCTTGTCTCGGAACATGGGAAAGGATATTCGATTCTATGACTGCACATTTCTATTTCCTGCTATAACTTTCCACGCTAGAAGGATCTTCTCTCTATGTATTACCCTTCCAACGTTTCCTTTTGGTTCAGTTAAAGTTTATATTCTGCTTAAAGTTGCATAAGTAATTTTATTCAAAAGGAGCACTGCAATGGTTATGTACAATTTCATGGTTTATGTTGCTATGTCTTTATTTTTTGACTCTTTACTCTCTTGTTGACATAATTGTAATTGTCTTCTACTATGGCTTTCATTTCTCGTCTACTTTATCTTTCCTGTGGAAATTTTATTTTGGTACTCCGTATGGAAACCGGTTTGTGGTGATTACTTCCACCTCTAAGGTGTTTGCTGTTTTCGTTTATCATCCCGATTAGTTGAATTTAAAATGTTAATTTAGTAGTTATCACTCAGTAGCTATCACTGGCTTACTATGCTCTGGTTGTTAATTTTTGTCGCTTATGGGTACTGAATTTTCGCATGAGGAATTTACTTCTTTTTCTGTTTTTTGTTTTTTTGAAAATGGAGGTATTTATTATAAAATGGTCCTCCTTATTACGTCACGAGTAGCTGAACACAGGGCTCCTTATATGGACCTGTTATTGGCGCTCTCATGTCGGAATCTCCAATGCTCATGCTCGAGACTCGGGTCCCTCTATAAAAGAGAGAGTCGAGCCACACCCGACACGATTTTGTTACTTGAAGTACTCCAGTGTGCAGTGTGCACAGACCCTTTGCCGCTAGGCAAAGCTCATCACTTCATCAATGATTTGTAATAAATAATGTAAGCTTTCGATTCATCCATTATTCACCCAATCGGAGCTTACCAACCGACAGCATCGTCAACACTTCGATGCCCGAGAGTACTTAGGGTTAACGCTGTAATTCCCCAGCCAAAGACATGAACCCACAGCGCCGATATAAACCACCGAGCCAAGGATCACACCATTTACGAGGAACCTCACATTATATAGCTTTGGTGCCAGAAGTGGCCAACTAGTTCTCCAACCGATATATCGCTTTATAATATTACTATTATTGTTATTACTTAAAGTATTATTGTTATTACTTAGACTATTATTATTTTTATGATACTATCATTTCATTTGCTCATGCTATTGTAGGAAGAACCCAATCATATATTCCCAAACAGAAAAGTGTTTTATTGTATTTTCACTTGTAACATCCTGCCCAAATTTTCCTTTCCTTCAGCTTCCCTAAAGATTTATTGCTTTCTCTTTCTAGTTGAATTCCTAATTATATCATATACTTCTCTGAAAGACCTTCCAAGCCTCTTAGAACTGTTGCGAGAGTGTTTATAACTTTATTACGATATAATGACATAGGTTCCGGCCATCTAAATTTCAATAAGTTTATGATACTAACTCGGAACATGAGATACATACCTGCTAATTTTGAAGAGCTACAAAATTTATTATAATTAATCGGAGCACAATTCTCTATCATAGTCCTCTCCAAAACATACATAAAAGAAACGACTAAAGACTTATACCCTTTGGATGGGTATAAATGTTTTCAGACATATCGTGATGACAGAAAAGAAAGAGGAGAAGGGATTCAATCTACATACATAAATCCATTCCATGTACATAAATCACTGATCTTACATTAATGTCCGACTCTGTTGAAACATGTGCCGTAAATATAACCCTGGAAAATATTAATTTAAATACAGGGTGTTTCAGGTCGACCTTAGAAATATGGAAATTGGCGGAATTTGTAGTTTGTATTTGGTATTTGGTATTTTCCATATTTCTAGGGTCGACCTGAAACACCCTGTATAATTAGTAAATTAGTGTCTCCTGGCCTTCAAATGGAGGATTTATCCATTTCCTGCAGAATAGTGACTTTATTTCAAATCATAATATAAAACAGCATAAAGCAATCTTCCTGGGCGACTTCAATTCTGACCTCTTAAAATATAATAAACGCAGAGACCCTAAAAAACTCAAAAACAGAATGGTAACATATGGCTTCTTCCCAGCCATTACGCAAGCTACACGCGTTACGCCTCCTATAGAGCACTCAACCTTAAAAGACCATATATGGTGTAAAGATCAATTGAACTGTACAGCCGGTATACTTCTACTGGAGATCTCTGACCATTTCGACTGTTTTAGCGTTAAATGAGGGTCATAAAGTCCCGGACACAGATCGTGTAAAAATAAAAGTCAGAAAAATAAATAAAAATTTAGAAGGGTTGAAACAGAAATTAAACTCAGTAGATTGTAGGTCCGAAGTCCTCGAAGGGGCTGACAACATAAATGAAAAAATTTTTAAGTTCTCAGACATACTATACAATTCATTCAACGAGCTTTCTCCTATGACTATTATAAACACAACCCATAAAAAGCAAACTAAACCATGGTTACATAAACCTCTCCTAAAAGCTATACGGCAAAAACATTTAATATATAAACACGTAAAAAAAGGGCACAATGACTCAAGAAATTTACCCCAATTAGAGATACAAACTAAATACCCTAATCAAAAAAGTAAAATCAGAATACTACATCAATAAAGTTAAGGAATACAAAGGTGATTCTAAGAAACAATGGAAACTTATCAATGAAACTGTACATAGGAAGAAAAACAACGTTGTTTTCCCACAAATACAACAACAAATAATACCACTTATAACGAACCATTAAATATAGCCAATCATCTAAATAAGTACTTTGCTACCGTAGGAAAAAATACAGCTGATCTCATAGCGCCCTCGATACGCAGCTACGAAGAATATCATAGTAATCCCCCAGCCGGCGCGCAGCAAAACTCAGCTGTTCATCCTTCTACACAATAAAGAAAGTAGTTGGTAGATAAATGGGTACCCTACGTGGCCTAGTGGTTAAGACGCTGGGCTGCTGATGGGGCTGCTGATGGGGCGTGGTTCGGATTCCACGTTAAACTGTAGGTCTAAGATGGAGTGAAAAGCTTAACCTTCGTCAGAATGAACAATTCGGGCGGAAGCTAACCAAAGGTTAACCAACCAAAAGTTATCTCTCCCAGAGATGTCAAAACGACTATTTCCTCGCTTAAAAACAAATCGTGTCACGTCGATTCTATTCCAAACGCAGTCTTTAAATGCTGCTCAGATACCTTATCTCTCCCTTTATCAATATTATTCAACTCATCTCTCCGCCATGGTGTTTTCCTTAACGCACTTAAAAAGTCACGAGTTTGTCCAATATTCAAATCAGGAGGCAAATCATACCTTCGAATTATGGACCTATTTCCATCTTATCTACATTAGGAAAAATATTTGAAAAACTTGTGTACACGCATATCTCTCAAAATATTTCAAGGAAAATAGCCTCATATCATAAATTAATACCAGACTTCAATATTATTGTCGACTTGCACTTGATATCGCGTGTCACTAAAAGGAAATTATCAGGAGTTGTACTTGATGATAAACTATCCTTTCGTCAACATATTGAAAATCGAGATCATAAATTATCGAAATTCTCGTTTATACTAACAAAACTACATTTCCTTCCCACAAATACTGTACACTTACAGTAAAACGCTATACTTCACTCTAGTTTATCCACATCTCGCATACAATAATACTGCTTATGAAAGCGCATGTGATTACATCATCAACGTCTTTAATCATAAACCAGAAGAGAATTATTAGGAAAATAAACAAGAGTGATTATTGTGCTCATACATGAGGAATCTTTACGTAACTGCGCATATTAAAATTAAAAACAAATTTGAAATACAGATGCGCTCCCTAATGTTCAGAGTTACAAAACAATCTGCTCGACCATAATAATCGAGAATATAATGAACAATCAGATACGTCACGAACATTAAACAAGGTATATGGAGAGTAAACATATCTCAAAAGCAAACTATACTCTTCACTGCTCATTCCATCCTAATAAATAGGTTAATTCTTATCACGTGCTTCACAAACCAGTTTTGTAATGGAAAAATATAAATATGTAAAATTGCAATTTTCTCTTTATTTGGCTTCTATTCATCAAAATATCAAAGTATATTGAAAGTTTGCTTGGTAGATCTTCCATGGGATCTAATGGATTAAATTAGGAATAAATTTCGTTGCCTTCTACTTTGCTCACCTTCAAACATAGCATTTTATATGTCTTATTCCTAGCCTCAAAGCACTGCTTAGACAACCTCAGATCACTACTAACTAGAATGGCTTCATATCTTTTCTAACTGTTATCTTTTGACCACGCAGTTCCCCTTGCATCTCCAAACTAAAGTTTCCATTATTTCTGCCCATATGGTAATTACTCCATCAGTATCTCTTTGCAATTTATAAGAATCGTTCATACTGCCGACTGCGGCAAATACTGCTGTATCATTTCCAGCTTAAGATATCTGCTATCACCTCATATTTCTACATTATTAAAGCACCAAATAAGAAGTAATGGATCTGATGGACTCTTGACTTTCTGCCACCCTGATTCATGACCATTTAAAATTGCTCCCTGTTTTCTGTCTAGTAGCTACTCTTTTACCCAGTTTATGCCTGGCCCTAATATTTCATGAGCCTTTAATTTATATAGAAGTACCTTATGTGGAACCTCGTCAAATACCTTTGTAAAATCCAAATAAATAACATCTACATCATGTCCATTATCTACCTGATTAGTTACAAACTCTAAAATGTCCAAGAGATTATACAAACAAGACATTCCTGATCTAAATCCATGGTGAGAGCTTGAAATAAAATTAAAACTATCCAAGTGTTCTTGAATACTATTCTGTATAATTTTTTCTAGTAGTTTCCCTTCCCTACCAACGATGTTATTCCCCTACTTCCTTTTCACTACGTTCTTGTACATGGGCACTACATTTGCTTTTTTCAATCATCAGGTATCTCTGCATAATTAAGAGACCAAACAACCGAACTACTTAGTGCCTCAGCTAAGCTATTCTTCCCCTTCTTGACAATCCTAGCATAAATATTATCAGGACCTGCAATTTTATTATTTCACTTATAAAAACTTAAAAGTTTCTTTGGAGTCTTATTACTATTTCAAGATAAATTTATTTTAGTTTGCTTTTTGCTTTTCCCAATCAAATTACTCATTTCTTGAGTGCCTGTGATTATCTAAACTAAAGCTTCCTGAATATTACTAATTACTAATAAACTCCCTAAATACTTTTTCCTGTGTTTTATCCTTCTAGATATTTCCTTATTCCACCACAAAGGGTGTGGCTTGATGTAAGTTGTAATTTAAACCCAAAATGTCCCATAAATAATCCCCAGTGATTAGCAAAAAGGGCAAACTGTGGAAATTAAGATTGAAGAAAACGTAATCCCTGTAGACAGTTCACGACTCTGTATTTCAAATTCCAAGAAGTCCGAGTACCACAAAAACCGTTCTTCCTTCTTCGCCCACCTGCTTCCTTCAACTTCTAATTAATGGTTGTATTACTGTTATTCATCTATTATTCTGTCGGTAATGTTTAGTTTCGATATAAGTCAAAACTACTTAGTTTGTCATTATTATTATTATTATTATTATTATTATTATTATTATTATTATTATTTGAATAAATACGAGTGAAGAATTGAATAATTTTTTATTATAAAATAAATACCATTTTACAATTTTACAATTTTTGTTGTTAAAATAATTTTAACAAAATAAATAATTGTAAAATTGGAATATTTATTTTATTTCATTTGGCTCTTAAGTTTTAGGCTTTACTGGGCTCTTAATGAAAGATTAAATATTATTTTCCGCAAGTTTTATTGAGTTAAATATTCAAAGTAAAATAATTAACAATGTATAAATAAGCTATGCAATACTCAGTATACAGTGACTAGAGTCTATGGTATATAATAGCCTCTATGATACATACGAGGTGCGATCCAAAAGTTCCCGGACTGGCAGCGTGGAGCGCTAACAGGCCGTAGTACGGACTTCGGCCGCTAGATAGCGCTAAACAGCTTTATCGTGAAGCAGTGTGCCGAGTGACACGGTGATACACGTACCCGTTTTTCTTTCACGAGCGTTTTTGTTCGTTAGTGTTAGTGGTTTTATGCGATTTCTGCGAGAAGAGAAATGGCAGACTTGAAGGAGCAGCGCGTGTGCAGCAAGTTTTGCTTCAAATTCGACAAAACCGCGTCGGAGACCCACGAAATACTTAAACAAGCATTTGGTGATGACGCCATGGGCAGAAGCCTGACTTTTGAGTGGTTCTCGCTCTTCAAACGTGGGCAAACGTTGGTTGAGGATTCCGAACGTTCTGGTTGGCCTTCAACCAGCAGAACCGACGAAAATGTTGAAAAAGTTCATCAGGCCATCCACGAGGACCGTCGGCGAACGATTAACGACATCTGCAGTATCGTTGGCCTATCGCTTGGTTCATGCCAACGCATTCTCACGGAGGAACTCAACATGAGGCGGATCGCTGCCAAATTCGCTCTGTCTGTGCAGCAGTTTTTGGCCAAAAACAACATGGCAGTGGTTCCCCACCCTCCCTACTGTCCTGACCTAGCCCTCTGTGACTTCTTCCTGTTCCCCAAGATGAAGATCCGGCTGAAGGGGCGACGATTTGACTACATCGAGGAGATTCAGGCGGAATCGCACGAGGTGCTAAACAACATCCCCAAAATGGAGTTCCAGAGGTGCTTCCAGCATGGGGAAAATTGCTGGGCCCGCTGTATCAACTCCCAAGGGGACTACTTCGAAGGGGACAGCAGTAATTAGAACCTAAGGTAAGCCTACATTTTTTTGTCGGTACAGTCCGGGAACTTTTGGATCGCACCTCGTAAACATTATTAGATGAATTTTGCAATAAAGTCTGTTTCGTACTCAAACTGCTTTATTTATTTACGACATTGTATGTACAAATTTATTTACACGATAATAATAATAACAATAATAATAATAATAATAATAATAATAATAATATATATATATATATATACACACACAAACTCAGAATGGTCCCCTGAGAAACTTATATGTTAAACACAGACCGTGCATGGAACAAAGAACTCTTCTGGGAAAATTAAATCCACTATAGTCCGAATAAGTAATGATAAATGACAAATACCATAGTTTTTCTTTTTCATGATGCTAGCCCGACGTGGGCAACGGGTCTCTCGCACAGAGGTCCCATAAATATAGCTTCCCTCACCAGCTATCTGCAAAGCAGACAGGATCCAGCTTTGGGACATGGATCTAGGGTTTAAAGCAAGCCTAGTCTCACTACATTCAGAACCTCTATATAAGTAAAAGACTCGTTGCATTCACGTCGGATTGAATAAATCAAAGAAAAAGGGGGTAACTATTGTATTTTTAGCCAAAAAAACAAAACTTAAACCTCAACCGGGACATTGAGCGTCCACTTTTCAAGGCACGTAACACGTCCGTTTAATATACACAAACTCAGAATGGTCCCCTGAGAAACTTATATGTTAAACACAGACCGTGCATGGAACAAAGAACTCTTCTGGGAAAATTGCCCACGTCGGGCTAGCATCATGAAAAAGAAAAACTATGGTATTTGTCATTTACCATTACTTATTCGGACTATAGTGGATTTAATTTTCCCAGAAGAGTTCTTTGTTCCATGCACGGTCTGTGTTTAAATATATATATATATAATATATATATATATATATATATATATATATATATATATATATATATATTGCCGGTGTGACGGTTACACGTGTTTCGATCGAAGTCCGAATAAAAGCGGTATTACAGTAAAAATCTTGCAGTTAATCAGTTTTAAACGGTGCCGATATTGTGAGTTAACCGATAGTGCATAGTGGTATTTCTCTTTAAAAAGTAAAAATCACGGCATATATAAAAAAGTGAATAAAAACGAAGCGAATTATTCTATACAGCATTTTTCCGAGTGTTTCTTTGTAAAGAAAATTAGCTGCCTATTGAAATTCCTACCCACGGCCACAGTCGCGAGCACCAATCAGTGAGAAGTATACAGCGTGCTACATCCCCCATCCCCCGGTGTAACGGAGAATACTTTCCTTCACTCAGCTTGAGTCAACCCCCACCCAATACTTCCCATAATACCCTTTTTGAGTCAATTTTGAGTCAATTTTGTGCACCAGCGGCTACCCTCTATCAGTAACATGGAAATGGTAAATAAATTCCTGCAACTCTGGAGTATCTGCAATGATGCAACAAATGAGACAAAGGCGATGAGTGCGATCTCTGTCAGCTGCTTTTTGATTTTAGATGCCTAGAATGGGAAGATGAAAAAATCTTCCTTATAATGAACACGAAGCAACTTAATGGGATAAAAATTTTCTGCGAAAACTGCATGACTGAAATAAACTCTTTTACGGTATTTAAAGCAGAAGGAGACTACGAGAAGAAAATGAAAGAAGAAAGTGGGAATAAAGAACAGAGGAAAACAGAAAAAACGAAGAAAGGCGAAGTAGAAAAAAATCAAATACTGTCACACAACGAGGCCGAAACCATGTAGGCGAAAAGGAGTATAAAGACAACAGATAGTATAAGGGCAACGAAGGACATTAACACAAATAGCACAAATAGGAAAAAAAGAAGAGAACAATCAAGAAAACGGAGTGAAACTGTCCCCCAATAAGGAGCAAAAAACAAAGGACCCGAGTAAATATGGGGGAGGAATTATATGCACATATTATATAAAAGATAATTGCAGATTTAAAACGGGACAATGTATATATGAACATCCCCCAATATGCAATTTCTTCTATAATAATGGTCATTGTAAATTTGGAGACAGATGTAAATTCTACCACCCGGACAACTGCAGGACTTACGCAAAATATGGAACCTGCAAATACGGAAAAAATGCTACTATCAACATCTCCCGACGAACCCAAAGGACAAAGGACAAAGTTTAAATGGCAATAGGAATAACAATAGGAATAACAATAGGAACACAATAAGCGAACAAAAATTTTTTTTCAACATCGCAGACACGATACGGCTGCTAAATGTCATCCAACGTATGCAGTTGACACAGCTGGAGACCCCCGAGCCAAACCGCTTCTGGGCAAGAAGCTACCAGAACAGGTAGGCGGAAACGGATCTCCCTCGGAAGACCATAGGGCAACAAATTAAGCGAGACCGAAGGAAATCGAACTTGAAATGCACAAGGGGCAACGAAAAACAAAGAACAAAGATACTGTCCTGGCTAATATTCAAGGAATAAAACCAAACAACTCACTAAACAAAGTTTCGTACCTGAAAGGATTTATGGACGAAACAAAGGCAGACATCGCATACCTCACAGAAACTCATCTTAAGGATTGCCAAGGAAATTGTGAAAACTGCGAACATTGTATTGATAAGAAAGAGATAAATATAGAGGGCTTCAACTTCTAAGAGCGGATAGAACAACGAGACGTAAAGGTGGCTGTGCTATATATGTACATGAAGGTCATATGACAGAGGTGATAATAAGTAAATCAAACAGCTTTGTGGAACTCCTAGCAGTGAAAACATAAAAACTAAACGTGATATTGATAGTCATCTTAGACGTCCAAACACCCCAACCGAAAAATTCTCGGAGGCCATTGATGATATCAGAAAGCTAATAAAGGCCATAAACCCTCCATCTCCCAATATAATGATCTGCGGAGACTTTAACTTCCCATTTATAAAATACAAAAAGGTGGATAGGAATATATACATACACCAGGACAAGGGGGGCACAAGAGAACACCAGGAGCAAGCAAAAATGTTGATGGCTCTCACAAATGAGTTGATGCTGACACAGGAAATAACAGAAAATACCAGAAAAAATAACTGCCTAGCTCTGGTATTCACGAATACCACGAACTTGATTGCTGATAAAAAAATAACCCCAACCATTATCTCAGCCCACAACTTAATCAAGATATCAACAAATATAACAACAACATTAAAAGACAATACACATATTGAGGAAAGAGGCAAATTTAGGGCCTTTAACTTAAACTCCAAGACTATAAATTGGGAAGCAATCAGATCGCACATGGCTCAGATAGCGTGGAGAACAATTTTAGAGAATAAAACAACTGAAGAAATGCTAACAACCTTGGAAGAAAAAACGCTGAGAATTTTAGAAAAATATTCTCCGAAATCACAGCCAAAAAGAAAGAGGAGCTGGCTAGAGAGGCAAAAGAGAAGAATATTCCGCAAAAGAACGAGAGTGGAGGCGAAGTTAGCCAACTGCAAAGATAATGCCAAGAAAGTAATACAAGAAAAACTGGGGGGTATCGATACGGAAATACAAGCCTTTATTAAGGACCATACAGAGAGGGAAGAGGAAAAGGCGGTAGAAGCAATAAAGGAAAATCCAAAATACTTCTATAGCTATGCGAAAAGGAAGACAAAAACACGCGCCGCTATTGGGCCCTTAAGGAAGAGAAATAATGAACTAACCGACGATCCAAAAGAAATATCTGAAACATTGAGAGCCCAGTATGAATCAGTTTTTAGTACCCCAAAAAGTGACAAAGCGATACCTGACATAGATGCATTCTTTGAAGTGAAATTGCAAGGAGAGTGTATACAGACTTTGATTTTACCCCAGAAGATGTAGCGAGAGCTATAGGACAAACGAAACCACATTCAACTGCAGGTCCGGACAATTGGAACGCATTATTGATTAAAAATTGTAAAAATGAAATAGCTACACCTTTATACTAGATAGAGAGAAGATCCCTAGACACTGAGGAAATACCGAGTATCTTTAAAAGAGCAAACATTGTCCCTATATATATAAAGGAGGGGACAGATCTCAATCAAAGTACTATAGACCAGTGTCATTGACGTCCCACCTCACCAAAATATTTGAAAGGATAGTCAGATGCCTTCCTAGATGCACTGGAAGGCAATGACAACTACGATGTCATATACACGGATTTTGCTAAAGCTTTCGACAGATGTGATCACGGTATAATAGCACATAAATGAAATATATGGGAAATAACAGGCAAAGTGGGAAATGGATCTACAACTTCCTCAGAGAACGTCTACAGGCCATCAAAATTCAAGGTGTATATATCATCATCAGAATCGGAAGTACGCAACTCAGTACCACAAGGTACAATACTGGCCCCACTCCTGTTCATTATCATGCTAGCAGACATAGGCAGCAGAGTAAACAGCAACAGTATAGTACACCCTTTGCAGACGATACAAAGATGAGCAGAAAACTTAGCGATTGTAAATGAAGTGGAGGCCTTGCAGAGGGACACGAACAAAATACCAGGTGTCCCATTCGAAATGAAACAACTTTGAAACTCTGTATGTGAGAATGTTGAAACTTTGCCAGTTACTACATCATATGCATAAGTTTTTGTCATAATGTTTTTTGTTTGTTTCGGATTGAATTATGCTTACCCCACAAGAAAAAGCGAAATGTGTGTTATGGATGGCTGAGTTGAAGTCTCCTACTCTGGTGCAACGGCGATTCCGTACAACTTTTCACAAGGAACCACCCACTAGAAGAGACCTATATGCATGGACCAAGAAATTTGAGGAGACTGGCAGTGTTCTAAAGGAACACTCTGGAGGGCGAACAAGATCGGAAGATGATGTTGAACGAACACGCGGCGCCTTTAGTAGTAGCCCGAGAAGGTCCATCCGTCGTGCCAGTGTCGAACTGCAGATTCCTCGTTCAACTGTGCATAGAGTCGTGCGCAAGCGGCTGCAGCTCTATCCATATAAGCTTCAAATTGTTCAGCATATAACATGTGAAGATCTTAACAAAAGGAAACATTATGCTCTGCACAATGTATCTAATGTATCTAATGTATCTAAATGTTATAATTCACATATATCATATGAAACTTTATGACATTGACTATTTACTGTATGAATATTATATTGTTTGCACCATTCAATAAAAAATTATAAGGTTTCAAAGTTGTTTCATTTCGAATGGGACACCCGGTATACAAATGGTCAGAAGACAACAACATGACATTTAACACCGAGAAATTTCAGCTCTTGAGATATGGTAGAAAAGCGGAAATTAAACAGTCTGCATATTATGCTCCAGATAAACAGGAAATTCAGAGAAGCACGAAAGCGATCGATCTGGGGGTAATAATGACCAGGGCCGGCCCTAGCAAATGCGAGGTCCAGTTCGAGATTATTAAAGTGGGGCCCTAAGGTTAAAGTTACCTACCCATAGTGGGTGCATGCTTACTGAAAGAAAAGAACAATGATTCAACAACACATATCATTTATTTTGGATGTGATCCCAAGGAAATCTTTCTGGCTTTCATAGTGGCAAATTCGGCAATGAGGTCTGCATAGTTACAGTTTCTCGCAATGTCGTTTTCAATGGAGAGGATCGCCAGATTACCGAGTCAATCCTGCAGCATCGTCGACCGTAAATACGTTTTTATTAATTTCAACTTTGAGAAACTTCTTTCCCCAGATGCAACAGTAACTGGAATAGTCAGTGGTATTCGCAATAAAGTCGTGAAATTCTGGAAATCCACAGAACGATTGCAAAACAACTTCACTTTTTTCTATGTGAAAGTCACAATATGATAATAAAAACCCACTCTAATAGATAGAGTTTATTTCCACAACTGTTTCGATGCCCACTGGCATCCTCTTCGGGTGGATACAGAAAAGCGAATGAACCAAAAACAAGAGGGAAAACAGTCCAGAGCGTTTAAGAAATTCGCACATAGATTAGGTCCCTTTATCCCGACAGTGGAAGGGCATTTTATTAAAGGGACCCGCTTTTTAAACACATTCGCATAAATTTAAAAACTATCTTCTTGTTGTATACATATAGCTTCTATTATTTTACATAATTATTACATTTATTATTAAATATGTTACATTTAATATTGTATTATTATTTATTACAGAAATTATAAATTTATTATTACATTGATTATTACATTGTTGTTTATTATACGAAAATTACAAACCGAAAAACAAATGAAAAAAGGGGGGGTCGAGGAAGGAACCTTCAAGCGACCGCTACGAATAAATTAGGTCCCGTTCTTCCGACACAGGAAGGGCATTTTTATTAAAGGGACCCGCACATGGCTCAGATAGCGTGGAGAACAGTTTTAGAGAATAAAACAACTGAAGAAATGCTAACAACCTTGGGAGAAAAAACGCTGAGAATTTAAAAAAAATATTCTCCGAAATCACAGCCAAAAAAAAAGAGGAGCTGGCTAGAGAGGCAAAAGAGAAGAATATTTTGGCTAGCGTGATGAAAAATATCATTATTGGTGTTACAACTTCTGAAGGCATAGGAGGTATAGAACAAGCAGATAATTTTAATTTGTACGAGGGTACCTATAAGTTAGACCCTTTAATGAGATTCTTGGTCAAAAAATCCCTTACGGAGTCGGGTGAACGGGTTCTAACATAAGTGTAATTAGTGTAAAGGTGATAATAATAAATGTTAAAAAAAAAATATGTAAGTGCAATAATCAATGCAGTAACTATGTCAAAATAATAGAATCTGTATGTATGAACAGGAAGATAGTTTTAATTTGAGCGTATGTACTTATAAGCGGGACCCTGTAATAAAATGCCCTTCCGGTTTCGGTTTACAATTTCTGCATAATAAATAACATAACAATAATAATCAATAAATAATCAATGTAATAATAAATTTATAATTTCTGTAATAAATAACAATGCAATATTAAATGTAATAAATTGAATAATAAATGTATAATAAATGTATAGAACAGGTATATAGTTTAAATTCATGCGAATGTACCTATAAGCGGGTCCCTTTAATAAAAATGCCCTTCCACTGTCGGGATAACGGGACCTAATTTATTCGTAGCGATCGCTTGAAGGTTCCTTCCTCGCCCCCCCTTTTTTCATTTGTTTTTCGGTTTATAATTTTCGTATAATAAACAACAATGTAATAATCAATGTAATAATAAATTTATAATTTCTGTAATAAATAATAATACAATATTAAATGTAACATATTTAATAACAAATGTAATAATTATGTAAAATAATAGAAGCTATATGTATACAACAAGAAGATAGTTTTTAAATTTATGCGAATGTGTTTAAAAAGCGGGTTCCTTTAATAAAATGCCCTTCCACTGTCGGGATAACGGGACCTAATCTATGTGCGAATTTCTTAAACGCTCTGGACTGTTTTCCCTCTTGTTTTTGGTTCATTCGTTTTTCCGTATCCACCCGAAGAGGATGCCAGTGGGCATCGTAACTGTTGTGGAAATAAACTCTGTCTATTAGAGTGGGTTTTTTATTATCACAGAACGATTGTTCAAAGTGATGAAGCCCAATATCTTCAGTGGATCACTTTGTATGTCTTCTGGAAGAATTGGTTTCAAGGCTTCCATTTCCTCAGCAAGCATCAATCCATCAATGTCGCGGTCTTCTCCATCAGTTAGTTCAAGTCAAGTTCGAGATCTTTGCTGTGCTTACGTAGGTCTGTCTTGGACATCTTTGTGAACATGTATCGTACATGAAGCCAAACTTTGAGTGATGTTCTCTCAGTTGTTCGAATCGTCGTTCCAGGGAGGATATGGCAGTGTCTAAAATTGCGTTAAACACAGAAATTTTAAATTTTTCTTCAGCATCTTCAATTGCCTGTTCTTGACCTTCATAGGAAAACATCATCTTCTTTTGTCTGACCTGTGTTGTCTTGAATTCTGGCTCGATTTCAAGCTGCTCTGCAATCTCTTTGGCATCTGTTACAGCACTCTGAAATCCACTCTTCCGATATTCTTTCATCCACTTACATGTTCTTTCCAAACTCTCGATGGCACTTGCCAGATGCTTTGAAGTACTCTGAAGATCTTTACTCACGTAGTTGACTTGAAAGAGGAGGTCATACCAGAATATGACAGCAACAATGAATTTAAAATTCTTCATCTCTTTGCAAAGTGATTCTGCTTCGCTTCTTCCTTGAGGATCTTTTGCTTTTTCAGCAATTTCGACAAGTGCATGATAGATCTCGACAGCTTGATATCGTACAGCTTTGACACTTTGCACACGGCATTCCCATCTTGTCTCGCCCAAGGGCTTCACTGAGAACTTTTTCGCATACTTGCAGAAGACTGACCATCGATGGGTTGAGGCTGAGAAGAAGACATACAGGCGTTGAATAACCCCGAAAAATGAGATAGCTTGAACACATGTTGCCATGTCCCCAAGTAGCAAATTGTAGTTGTGGCATGCGCATGGAGTGAAGAATGCTCTTGAATTCATTTCCAGAAGTCGCGCTTGAACGCCTGATGAGTTTCTTTCATGTTCGCACCATTATCGTATCCTTGTCCACGAATATCACTCATTTTCAGTCCAAGTTCGTGAAGTTCTCTCATCAATATCTCTAGTAGGTTTTCTCCTGTGGTCTCCTTCACCTCAATGAACTTGATGAAGCGTTCGAAAATTCCACTTTCAATACCTGATGATCCATTAGAGACATATCGCAAAATAAGGGACATCTGCTCTTTGTGACTAATGTCGGGTGTGCAATCAAGGATCACAGAGAAATACTTTGCCATTTTAATTCTGTGTACAATGGTTGCTCGAACTTTGTTGCCCATGAGCGAAATGAGTTCATTCTGGATTCGTTTTCCCAGGTAATGATCATGAATTTCGTTAATGACTATTCTTCTAAGATGGTCTTGCATGACGGGATCAAATCTTGAGATAAGCTCAATCAGTCCAAGGAAGTTGCCATTATTCCGTCTGAAGATTGTATCTACTGATCCTCGGAATGCCATGTTGTGTTCAGCGAGGTACTGTAAAATGGCGAGGAGGCGCTCAAACACATTTTTCCACCTAAGCTTCTCCGTATTGATTCGTTCCTGACTGAGTTGATCTACAGTGTAACTTTTGATCAAACGTTGTTCGAGTTCCATCCATTGGAGAGTCGCCTTCAGACGGCCCTGTGATCTTTCGTGCTCAGACAGTCTGGAACTATCATAATATTCACCCAGTCACAGAATCCTCCATACCCCAAGGCATTGTTGGAGTTTCCAAATAACTTGCAACAGAAACAAAATATCCGATTCTTAGAGATTGAATAAATCAGCCATTTCCGTATACCAACTTCTCCATTTTCCATCCGTCTCTTGTAATGACTTTTTGAAAACTTGCGGCCATTGTCATTTCCGGGAAAGTTATAGTCTTCCTCACACTGTGGTGGGCCTTTACTCACTAGTAAATCTCTGACTTTTGTGCTGACAGTTTCAGGCCATTGACCTGGATCTTTGAGTGCATCCAGAGGCTGATTTTGCAGAATTGGAGTCTGATCCATGGGTTCTTCTTCCCTCTGGATATTACTTTCATCTATCAAAGCTGATGATGATGCATGTGACGGCGCAGGCACATCTTGTTCAGTTTCAGCCTGTGGATCGCGTTTCTCTAGAAATTTTTCAAATGACCCATACATACGCTTAAGTTCTGAGTTTCGCTTCGCTTCACGCTCTCTTCTGGTGACCGCTGAAATATTTCCGAGCAGTATCTCGCAATCTCTTTGGAGGCATCACTGTCAGTCGATATCTGAAATATAACAAAATATATAATTAATGCGGAATATTATTGTATATGAATACTACTGTATATGAAGAGTTATTATGACAAACCGTATTTAATTTACCACTCAAAACCAAAATATTTTTTTATACTGTACTAATATATTTGCGGGGCCCCTAATAGCGCGGGGCCCAAAGCAGCCGCTTTGCTTGCTTTGCCCAAAGGCCGGCAGTGATAATGACCGATGATGCGTAATTCGAAACACAAAATCAGATAGCGATAAATAAAGCAAAAAGAGTCGCGGGACAGGTATAAGAACGTTCAGAAGAAGCGACAGGACAGTAATGATTCCCCTGCTAAAAACACTGATTATACAAAACTTGAATACTGCCCAGTTTTGACGTCACCATATAAAAAGGAAGAAACTAATAAACTAGAAGAAACGCAGAGAAATTTCACAGCAAAGATTGATGGCTACAAGGAACTCAACTACTGGGAAAGACTACGTAAACTAAATCTGTACTCCCTGGAAAGAAGAAGAAAGAGGTACACCATAATCTACATATAGAAAATTATCGAAGAACTGGTACCAAACCTCAAACTAAACCCAATTACCATTCAAACAACACTGGAAAATAGGAAACGCAGGATGTGTAATGTTCCCAAATTAAAGGCCCGACAAGGGACCTCCTCAACACTGAAGGAAAGTAGCTTGGTTGTCAGGGGGCCAAGACTTTTTAACCAGCTTCCAAAGGACCTCAGAAACGTTACAGGGGTCAAAGTTGAAGTCTTCAAGAGAAGACTAGATGCCTGGCTCAGGACGGTGCCAGATGAGCCGGGTGTACCTGGCTATGTACGGTAGAGAGCGCAAGAACAACTCGCTCCTCCACCAATCCAGACCTAGAGGCGGGGCCACCAGCTTGACCTTCATGTGAAGAGAGACCAACGCACGGAACAGCAACGAGGTTAACTAGGTTAATAATGATAACTTAATAATAACTAGGATTGCCAGACGTCCCGTATTTTACGGGACAGTCCCGCATTTGATCCAAAAATCCCGCGTCAAAATCCCGCGTCAAAATCTCGCGTTCAAAATGTCCCGCAAAAAATATTTTTTAAGCAGATTTTTTAGGGATGAATTGATTTAGAATTTCACTATTATGTATAATAATTTCAATTTATTCACAATGTTTAATTGTTAAATATTATTGTAATAAAATTTTTCTAATTTTGTTTGTTGTAACCGTTGAAGAAATCTAGTTTCAATTTGAAAAAAAAATTTGGTCTTAAAAAAAACCTCAGAATTTTTTTTGGCCCGCATGGGCATTTGAAAAATCTGGCAACCCTAAATTAATAACTGTATAATAACTTATACAGCTATATACGTTAATTGTTATTGGCCAAATTTTATGTAATGGATAATCTTACCAAATCTCTTAACCTTCATTATGGTGAATATGTATAATAATGATAGTGATAATGATAAGCTTTATAGGTAGGATATAAATCCCATAACATATGTATATAAGACTATATTATACTTACTTTATATGCCCTGATTTACTTGCCGGAATTTCAATGCTAAAAATTAACATTTTTAGGTTTGTTACTATAATTAACTGTAACAAATTTCATTGTATCCTGTTTAATGTAACCTTTGTAATTATATTTGTAAGGGGTGGAGCAAAAAAGTCTGGTATTTTTAAAAAAAAATTTATCCAGAAAAGAAAACTGGAACATCCTGTTTGTTATTTGCAACGTCACATTCATATTTTTATCATTACGTCATATTATCGTTGCTTCGAGAGTTTTTATGGTGTTTAAAGAAGTCAAAATTCGTATCGTAAGTGTTGCCTTCGGTGTGCGTCGTGTTTGTTTGCTGATATCAAACGTCAAACGTCATCTTAATAACCTTGGTTTAACCTTGGTTTTGCTTCCGCCTGAATTGTTCATTCTGACGAAGGTCAAGCTTTTCACGCCACCTTAGACCTACAGTTTAACGTGGAATCCGAACCACGCCCCACCAGCAGCCCAGCGTCTTAACCACTAGGCTACCCAGGGTACCCATTTATCTACCAACCAATTTCTTTATTTTTATTTTGTGGAAGGATGAACAGCTGTGTTTTGCTGCGCGCCGCCTGCCGTCACCGGGTCTCGATCCCGTGGCCGATGAATTCGTAGTCAGCGACGCTAACCACTACACCACCGAAACCAATGTCAGTGGTCTATACCAGGGCTTCTCAAACTTTTTTCACTTGCGACCCCTTTGGATCAGACAAATTTTTTCGCGACCCTTCACTCAATGTCATAAAAGCAATAGGTACAAACACTATATTTATGAAAAAAATAATATTTTCAAATGTTTCTGCGACCCCCAATAATATTTACGCGACCTCCTGAGGGGTCGCGACCCCTAGTTTGAGAAGCGTGGGTCTATACAATTCCATTAACCTGAAATGGATACGCGAAACTTTGCAAATTTCTGTGAACACGACTCAAGCAAAGGTGGTCTGCCAAAAATCCTGAAATCCTGAAAAAAAAAAAAAAACACGGCTTTTGTAACACCCCTTCTTATATGCTTTATATAATTACGTTACCCGTCCTATTATTTCGGGCTGACCGCATTTCATTGATATTTTACCAGCAAATTAGGTTATCATAGGTTAGGTTAGGTTCAATTAATTATTATTAGTGTTACTGAACTCTTCAGTCAACCAAATGTGTATAGGTCCCATTACTTTTCGGACTTCCATTGGTCAATAGAGATGCGACCCGATTTTAATAATTTTTAAGAAGTTTGAACGTGCATTATTTTTAGCAGTTTTATTTTGCTTAGTAAATTACATCAGACGATAACTGTACTTTTCGGCGTAGCAATATTTCCGTCCACTGATTTTATTCCTTGAAATTTTGGCCAAACAGATTTTAATGTATAGATTTACACGCCATTACGTGATGCCTTCTAAAAGTGTTTATATACGTTGATAAATAATGTTACTTCAATTTTGTTGAAGTGGTAAATATAATGAAGGGACTGAGTTATTTAAAATCTGGTATGTTAATTCAACACTTGCACACAAATTGTGATCGAAAATTTAATCATTCAAAGATGTTTGGTTAAAATTTAAAATTAATTTTGAACTTTAATTAATAGAGTACAAGAACTACTTAAATATTAGCACAACAGATCCTGTGTAACTCAATGGAAGTGTGTAATTTGAAGGTCTTTCGCCAAAGAACGTCTTTCGTATGCGGCAAAATATTAAAGACGTACGTTTATAATATGTATGAAATTTCACTTTACTATAGAAAGGCATATTATATGACAGAATCTGAAGGTTTTCTTGTACTGTAATCCCTTTTCACTGAATTTTTTGATCCGCTGCAACAGGAATGAAAATATTTAGAGATTCCAACCTCTAATATAATTCTTGTGGGAGACTTCAATTTTCCTTTTATAAGATATAAAAAGTACAGGAAAAGCATTTACATGAACCTAATAAAGGAGGTGGAGTGGGAACGGGGAATAAGAATGCTGAGAAAGCAAATTTGTTTTATCTCTGAAAAGCGTAAACACAAGAAAAGTCAAATGTTGAGACCTCATTTCCACAATTACAGCAGCTTAATAAATAGCGCTATAGCGCCTTTACTTCCTTACTTCTTAATAAGATGTGTATACATAAGGGCTTTCACTACATTACTGACTGTGATTTTAGGCTAATGTTCACGTTTATTCTACAGGGTGTCCCGTAAGTCTGGAACCATAGGTCAAAATGATAAAAACGGCAATAAAAACGCCGAAGAGACTTTTGGGGACTGTTTGTGAAATGAGCGAGGATGGTAGCGGCTGTGTCATCGTCGATGGATGTCCTCGGAGGTCCACTGCGTGGTTTATCTCCTATGGATCCCGTTTCCCTGAACTTTGCTACAAGTTTGCCGACACAGCTGTGTGTTATCGGCGCGCAGTCCGGATGCAATCTGTTAAATTCCTCAGCGACCTCCCTCTGACTCCGATTTCCTACGAGCAGAATTACCTGGATGCGTTCTTCCTTACTCAAAGACATCATGGGCACTTGCATAAACGGAAAAACATGAATTACTTATTTTACCCTATGGTTCCAGACTTATGGGTCACCCTGTATAATATTATTTTTACCCTGATATTCTTATTGTAATTGTCTTATAAATATGCTAGTTGTTTGTTGTTTCAAGGGGTTGTTTAACCTCCTTCGCAACATCTAAGGTCATATGACGAAGGGGCCCTACAGCTTTACGTGGGGTCGAACCACGGGTCGCTACATAATCTGGAGTCAAAGGACGGCCACCCACCCAACTACTACCCAGACCCAATGTCTCTTTGTTGAACGACTGGAAGTGGTGTTACGATAGTCACGACAACGTACAGTAGCTCAATCTCTTAGTCATATCTGTGAATTATTACTTGCACTGTCTTGTAGTTTTATAGACTTTTGTATGCATATTCCGCCCATTAATTCTGTAGAATCCTGTAGAAAGGTACACACACATACGTAATTTATAATTATTTGTGTTTATCAGATCGTTATAGATAAAAGGCTTAATTATAAACATAGTTATTGAATAATTCAATATTTAGAATTATATTTCGTTCATACAGTCACGAATTCTGGAACGAAATTTAGAGAAATTGGAATGATGGGCTGGATCGACTGGGGCCACTCGCGGGTCTCTGACCAAAATTAAGAGTGTGTGAATTTGATTCACTTCGGTTTACCCGTTCTGCTTTTATTCTGTACATATTGAATAAATTTAGAAATTCAGTGAGGGTACCCTACTGATAGGTTTAACTTTTCGTTTTCTACTTTGATTGGTCGCTTGTTAAATGCCTCTTTACCAAGTAAAAATCAGTGTCCGTAGCACAGTGGGCTACACCGTTTCCTTATAAGCGAAGTGAAAAGGCTGAGGCCAGGGATTCGAACCCCGATAATGCTGGTAACGATAATCGAGGAGTTAGAGCAATGGGTCGCATTAGTTGGCCTGAGGGCTGTACCAGTTTCTGGTCCTCCTGACTGATAATTATTATTATTGTTAAAAACCCAAGTATAATTTAAAAGAATTGATACAGTATCTTCTATCCCTCTTTGGATAAAAGCCATCCAAACGAATAGTAAACCATATTTTTGATTGTTGTAACCAAGTTCGTTTGGGTGCGTGGCAGGAAGTGTTCGTTTTCGCAGTTAACGATCAAGGTAATCACAAATGTATTCAATAGAACTCGTTCATGTGAAAGTTGTAAGTGTCAAAGAGAGAATATAAACTTCCTTTTCTCTCGTCAATTGATTGGGTTTTTTTTTGGAGGGGGTCGGGATTATGGCATTTAGCATAATCCTCTATCAGTACCTGTGCATTTAGATGCGGAAACACCCCTACTGAAGCAAAGGGAGGAAATGATTCTCAAAAATAAATGTAATTTGTAGAAGTGTAACGTCGTCCTCCGATGAAGAACAGATAAGTGTCCTCAGCATCCTAAACCACTGCCCTTACCACTGCACTGTAAACACCGTGTTAAACTGTGAGGCAGTAAAATCCATTTGCGTCCATTTAACGTGAACTGATTAAACCAAGACTCGTCCTAGAAAAGAATAAACCTAAAAAAGTGCTATAGGTCTGTGTATCATCGTCTAAGGCATCTTTCACTCTCTTAAAAAGTCTTTCGACGCCGAAATGTTCAGTTTATAACGTAAACATGGGTCGTGTATGCAAAAACGACTGTTTCCAAAAATTCTCATTTTGCTTATTTTATGTTGTCAGGGATCTCTCTCTCTCTCTCTCTCCTCTCATATATATATATATATATATATAATATATATATATATATATATATATATATATATATATATAGCTTTTGCGCTCTCTCTCTCTCTCTCTCTCTCATACTACTCTGCCAAACAAAGAAATCTCATATGAACATCACAAGAGATTTTCAATTTCAGCCATTTTGTAAAATCTGCAATCCATCAAGGAATAAAGCAAAGGCTATATAAACGTTGGATTTCTGTCACCAACTTCCAGACTAAACATGCGTAGAAGAAGTAGATAACGAAAAAGTATGTCTTACACAAACTGTAAAGATTTTGAACGGAATAAAATTCTCCCGTATGGGTTCCGAAAAAATGGTGAATTCCTTTGAAATGTACCATTCCGAAGGAGGGGTGAAGAAAGATGAAAGGGCATCAGCAAGAGAGATGGTTAAGGAAGTTGAAACGACATTAGCGGAAAGGAACACGGAAATGGGTACAAAGAACTAATTAAACAAGAATCAATTATAGCAGATAGTGAAAGAGAAGATAAACACCAAAGATAAACAAAGGGAGATCTACAAACGGTAAAATAAGATACTGACAAAGAAGAGAAAAACGCTTGGAAAACGGGCGAAGTGTACTAGTGACACTGAGGAGGTTGTGCGCAGACATTATGCAAAAGATTTTCAAGTACGAGAAGGGACAGTGGAATTGCGTGCAACCTGAACTGTGTTAGTTTCATTATCTTTTTTTTTTTTTTTTTGTAGATTTGGAGACAGGTGTAAGTACCACCATCCTACAAAAAACGCTTCTAACAGAATTAAACCAACACCTGAGTTAACCTGCAGGAGGGAATTGATCCGTAGTAGAGAAACCGTAAAGAAGAACAGCATTTTACCGACTAGTGGAAACACCAAAACTAATAAAAATCATTCAAAGCATACAACGAGACAGTCATACCGAGAACTCGCACGCACAGACAGAAATGAATCGCAAAGCAGGTCGTTCAGAAACTATCAAAACGGGTCCTACCGAGACAACTACAGTAGCAAGACCCTTAATTAACTGAGGACTACAGGGTAAAGAAACATTTATTAAAGGAAAGCAAGTTGACACTTCCACGAAACAAAAGGTAAAGAAAAGGATGCTATACGAAGACTGAAGTAAAATCAGTCAATCAAATTTATTGTTATTGTAATTTTCTTTGATCAAAATGTTATTTGTAAACATTCAAAATTTGTGCCGAAGAAGTCTTCACGTCCAAAGTAACATCCAAGAAGCTCATTTCCCCACGACCTGACCCAAAGCAAAGACAGAGTAAGAGGCCAATTCAATTCCCCCCGTTGCCAGCGGCCGGGAGCGAACTAGCGGCACACCGCGTGAAGTCTGCCACCGTAACAACTGAGCTACCGAGTGCCCAGAACCCTTTACACGAGGTTATACAGTATATCTAAAAGAAGCCATAAAAGAAATGAATGCGGACCTGGTATACTCAACGGGAACACACTTTAAAGATAACAAAGACAAATGTGAAATTGCGAGTCCTGTATTAGTAACAGAAATACAGTTAGAAAACTGTAATATATTAATATCTGACAGAATATGAAGACACTGTGGTGAATGCAGTGTATATATTCATAATAAAAGCATATCGCAGAAATAATATTGAGCGAATCAGATAGTTTTGTTGAAATTTTAGCAGTAGAAATGAAAATTAAATCTGGAATTATTAATACTCCGAGAAAAGTTCGATGGAAAAGTTCACTGAAAGTACAAATGGAACTAGAAACTTGTTAAAAAGCTTATAAAACCCAACCTCAAATATAATATCATCAGAAGACTTCTATTTTTATTTCATAAGATATGAAAGGCATGGAAGAAGCGTTTACTCGAAGTGAATGCAAGCCAATTTGTTACAGTCTCCAACAGAGGGATTGCGTTAACATAGATCACCGAACACATAAACAAAGATGTGTTTACAATTAACAGTGGCTTAATCGTACAATAATAATAATCTCCATACGGCAATATTTGCCAAATTAGTTGAGATAACACAAACATTACGAATACACATTCACAAGAGCATACTGTAAAAAATGTCTCAGTAATGTCCCAACAAGGCAGTGTGACATCTCTGTCAAGGTCATTGTTATGGCATTCCTCGGGACTTCATGTCGCTTCCATATAATTTAATTTGCTAAGAACTTTTCTATAGAATGGCAACTGCGTTATTGACAATGAATCTTGAGTCATTTGTACGAGCAATGAACAAGTATTACGGATTTCATTTTTGCATGAGTTAAAGATGAATAATTTCTTAGAAATGTCCTTATAGAAACCTCTTGATGCTAGGCAAAATCTAACCGAATTTAGTACCCTCTCTCTCTCCCTCTCCTCTCTCTCTCTCTCTCTCTCTCTCTCTCTCTCTCTCTTTATGCGTAAATTTCAAGATGTTGAAAATAGTCTTCAGTATCCTAATAAATTTTATTAGATTTAAACATATCATTGAAATGAATATAATATGAAGCCCTTATTTTTCTCTCTTCTTTATTTGAAGCTTTAGTACAGGGTGGCCACAAAGTTCCTTTGCATGAAAAACAAAGGCAACACACAGATATGCTGTAATTTCACTGCAAAGGGACTTTGTGAGTTGTGACCCATCTGTAGTGAGATTGCTTTCCTGAATATCAACTCGATAATTTGAACTATTTTGATTGTCAGTCCTAAGGTCATGGCCGGGATGGTAAAGTCTACGTTTAAAATCGACCTTTTCAAGCGTTTATTATTTATAAGATTATGTCAACTTTCATTCGTAATGGCAGAAATTAATGAAATACAATTTTATTTTATTTTCCATTATTTCTATTTATTTTCTTATTTTCTATTTTAAAAATCAAAATAAATCTGAAAGATTTTGCCTAAAAAGTTGAAAAATTCTAGGTTTACCAACGGCATATTCAGATAAAAATACTTTGACTAGATTACCCGCTAATATTCTTTAAAAATCTAAGAATGTGATGTTTCTCTTGAACTATTTAATATTGTATACCTCATGTAATGTATTCTTTCTCTGAAAATAGACTGGTTGAGTGTTCATTTATTTTGGTAGCAAACAGAACAGGAAATAGAAAACACACAACTACACTCCAAAAACTGTCCACTCCGTGTTACCAGTAGATCCGAGAGGAAAAAAAGGGCTAAACGTAATTTGGGTATAAAGTATATATAAATTGTATACTCGGTAGATCGAAGGTACACTCAGATGTTTACTTTAATCCTTTTAATCCCTGGAAATGGTACTCTTTATATTTTTCACTTACTCATACAGAGTGGCCACAAAGTCCCTTTACAGTGAAATTACAACATATCTGTAATAAATAATAATAGTGTATGTTACCCTTGTTTTTCATGCAAAGGAACTTTGTGGCTACCCTGTAGTTCCAGGCGCCTTATCAAGAATATAACCGTTTCAGCTACTCTCTGTCTACTATCGACCAACTATATACAGGGTGGCCCATAAATCCCAATCGGTTATAATTAAATCGAAAATACAAAAAAAAAAATAAACACAGTAAAAAGCTTATAATAAGTTTAGAAATATTTATTGATTATTGAAAGTGGACAAATATTCGACAAATATTCTCTCCTTAGTAATCGATTACGTCAGTGTGAGCTCCGCTAGATGGATTTTCACTTTAATTATAACTGATCGTTTAGTCCTTTCTTCCAGTCGGATCTAAAGAAAACACAACGGACAGTTTTCAGAGTACATTGTTTACCTCTTTGCGTTATTTGTGGTCTAATTAACCCGTCTATGGACTATGGTAAGGGAAACAAACGTGATCATTTTTACATAGTGGGATAACAATTTATTGGTCTCGTTGTCACCTCATGTGAAACCTTTAAACAAACACACCCTCGTGTGTCATGGTCTGCACTCTACATAAAAAGATATTTTGGCTACTACAAACTCTTCGCTAAATCCTTCAAAAGAGCATAAATGTTTTAAGCAAGATTTTATATATTTGACGTCGTCATCTCAGAACTGCGGATCAGAGATTTTTTTAAGTGCCCTCAAGAACATGTTAGAAATGACAGATTTTATCGTGTTCAAAGTATGATCAGAAAAAGATTGTAAGAATCAGAGTGTAGAAGAGTAGGTGTGCGATATACTTTAAAACATAATTTGTGGTTGGCGTTTCTCAAACAGAACTTTTCCCCCATTTCGACTTCCTTCACGAGTGAACGTAATTAGAAAGAACGAAATTATTTAAACGTTCAGGAAAATCATTACCGTCAACACCATACCCAGAATTAAAAACGTAACATCAGCATAACGAAATCAATTTGTACCAGGTATTAAATCAGGTAGTAAATAATAATGAAAAGAATGATAAACCTATTGGAAGACCCTGTTTTTCAAAATTAAAAATTAAAAAAAAACTTATTCAGGAAAAAAAGGAATAGAATTTACATAAAGCTTCAAACGAAGACATATAACTTTTTTCTCTAAATATATAGTATTACTGTCATATCAGGTATCTGAATTATAAAGTATTCTTATCCGAATATGCCGTTATGATGCATGAAAGCCTTTTAAGCAGAATCGATGGGATTCATATTATTTACTACAATTTTTATCGATAAGGACACACCGTCCAAAGCAAAATAATTACGCTTAATGCATAATCAAATTATCCCCTCAAATACTCAACTCTTTTTACGTTTAAAGTACGGTGTTTGCACAAAAATGCCAATATTTCCTCAACAAACATCTTTTAAAAACGAAGACTATATCAGAACTCATCATTTTTTTACTTTCTAATTTTGAACTACGAATTTTCTCTCTCTCTCTCTCTCTCTCTTCTTCTCTCTCTCTCTCTCTCTCTCTATATATATATATATATATATATATATATATACATATACATACATATACATATATATATATATATACCTTTCAAATCTTTCAAATGTTCCTTGCGATGATTCCTCATTTCACGAAGGTCAAGCTTGTCGCCCCTCCTCTCGAGTTGGTCTGGTGAAGTAGAGAGTTGGTTTCTTGTACTCTTCACCTCACATAGCCAGATACGCCCGGCTCATTGGGGATTGTTCTGAGCCAGGCATCTAATCTTCTTTTGAAGATGTCCACCGCAACACCACTCGTGTTCCTTAGTTCTTTGGGCAGCTGATTAAACAGTCTTGGTCCTCTCACAGCAAAACTATTTTCTTTCAGGGTCAAAGATATTCCCTGTCTAGCCTTTAATTTGGGAACACGACACAGTCTTCCTTTTCTACTTTCCACTGTTGTTTGGGGGGTTATAGGGTTCAGAGTAAGATTAGGGGCTAGTTTCTCCATTATTTTTACAAAAGTAAATAATGGTGTATCTCTCTCTTCTCCTGTCCAGTGAATATAGGTTTAATTCGCGTAACCTTTCCAGTAATTTAGTTCTTTGCACCCATTGATCTTGGCTGCGAAGCTTCTCTGAATCCCTTGTAGCTGTCTAATGTCTTCTTTTTTATATGGGGATGTTAGGACTG